>CM033274.1:15149097-15749097 GCA_019343175.1 Oedothorax gibbosus | reverse complement strand
TTAAAAAAATCTTGTTTAATTGTTAAAAAATAACTGGTGAAGATACAAGCATTAAAAGTAATAGGAACAGTGACCGAACATAAAGAATTATTGGGAAAAACACAATTTTTAAAATTAATATAGGAACAGTGACCAAACGTAAAATATATTAGAAATTATACCAACTATTAAAAATAATACGAGTTGCGACCGAGTATAGAATTTTTTGGGAAGATGCTAACTGTTAAAAATAATAGAAACACAACGACCTAACATAAAATATAGTGTGAAAGAGACAACTGTTAAAATCAATATAAGAACAGGAACCAAACGTAAAAAAAAGTATCAGGACAAATACCATCTGTTTAAATGGATAAGACCGAACATAAAATTTATTGGCGAAGCTATAAGCTGTTAAAAATAATAGAGACCGTGACCAACTGTTATTTTAGCGACATACACTTCACATTGAGGGCAGAGTGCGAAGAATTCCGCCCCCTTAGCCAAACGGTGGCCGATTTCATTAGGTGGCCTAATTGAACGAGCAAATACTTGGGCCCTGGGGGCTTACGAAAGGAACATCGTTAGCGGAAGGAATTCCTTGGGGCGTACCACAGGGCATACGAAATAAGGGGACGCCCGGTCTGATTGATTCGAGCTACAGGGAAAAGGAGTTTTTGAGAAGCGACGCGCAATCAATTTGCGGAATATTGGACTGGAATTGGATTTCGGTAGTGGCAGTGAAGCTCTGAAATCAGCTACATTTGAATTTTCGACGTAGAGTTTTGGTATCATCACACACACAAACATTAAACTAAACTCAAAAATAGTTATTACTGTTTTGAACTATATTTATATAATAAAAAGAGTAGTTTGAAAGAGCTACAGCCAAACTTAACGCTTTTAAAATTTTATTTTTACACCATGCTGCACTGAGGCCATGTTTTTAATTATAAGTAACGTCGCGACGGTTACTTATAATTAAAAACATGGCCTCAGCGTCGGGGCCATTTCAAACTACTTTTACTTACGTTACTACTAGTTTCAATCATTTAAAAAAAATACGCTTTCGAATAAAACCATTCCTTAACATAGTGTAGAATGCAAATGAGTGTAAGCTCAATTTTCAGAATATTCGACTGGAATTGAATTTCATTTTGAGTCATGAAGTAGCTGAAAAAAAGTGGAAATAGTCAGTTAAAGTAAAATTTACTTGTGAAACATCAACGCTGTAGGTTTATTTAATAATCTAATTTCCAACTATTGGTGATATTTCTCTGAACTAAATATTTATAGATCTTTAATGTGTTATTTGATCTATATGGGAAAATGGTTTTTGAGGTAGAAAGTGGACCTATTTACTGAAATACTTTCTCAAACAGAATTTCAGTTTAAATCAAGCAGGGATATTGCAATTGATCCGAAAATATTTGAATTCATATTTAGCATGTTAGGGTTGAATTATCAGAGTGGGCCAGAAAATAAGATATATATTTTTATTTATTTCCAACTACAATGTGCTATCAAATGGTGTACAATTTTATATTTCAGTGACGAAAGTGAAAGTATAACGTAGGTTTGACCAAAAAAGTTTTGGTGGGTTAGACATTAACATCTGTTTCGAAAGAAAATGTACCGCAACAAGACAAATAAATATAGTTGATAAACAACTGCACTTAAAATATATATCGATCTATATTGAATCAGAATTGGATTATAATAGTTTTATTTATTTCCAACTACAATGTGCTATCAAATGGTGTACAATTTTATATTTCAGTGACGAAAGTGAAAGAGTAACGTAGGTTTGGCCAAAAAAGTTTTGGTGGGTTAGACATTAACATCTGTTTCGAAAGAAAATGTACCGCAACAAGACAAATAAATATAGTTGATAAACAACTGCACTTAAAATATATATCAATCTACATTCAATCAGAATTGGATTATAATAGTTTTAAGAAAGTAACTTAAGCATATTTTACATAAATATAATTCATTAAAATACTTTACAGTTTTGCTTTATTAAATCTAAATAAAAGATTTTAAAATGTTTAAACTACAGATTTGAAGTATTTGACCACGATTCACAGAAAATATCATTGCATGGTTAATCTCTTCAGCATACCTATATTTTTGTTGTCTCCTACCAAACGTATGCTTCAAAGGTTAACTGACAAATTCACCTGTACCTATTATGACAAAAAAATATCTTAAGATTAATATTTATGAAATAGAAGAAATTGGAACCATCATGGCGTATAATCTAGTACAAATTCTTTGTTTGTTAATATGAAATACAGAAGAAAGACATTGTTAAGGGGGACCAGACCCCTCAAAATTTTCAAAAATGACATTTCAATGTTTTTAGTGTTTCTTAAACTATGCAATCTTAGCTTTACAACGATATCTTAAACTAAAAGTTTCAAGTACTAGAAGTATTTTTAATATATATTTTTTAAATGTTGTTTAGGTAAAATCCCCTTATGTTTCATAGGTAAAAAACCACTATTGTTTACTTTACACGCGTATATATCTCAAAACTTACTTTTTCAATTTGCGTGTACCTTATTTTCAGAATCTACTATAAGTATGAACCTGAAATTTTTATACGTATTTAAGGAGTTGATTTCAAAAATTCGCTGGAGGAATTTGAGTTTAACTATCTTAGTTTTTTTTTCTTTTTAATATTATTGGTGTTTTTTCAGGCCAAAAATATGTAGTTTCACTTAAAAATTTATAATTTAAACACTAAACAAAATTTTTAAGAATGCCTCCATTAAAGTATAGTTGAATATCAATTTAATAACTAGTAAAAATTTCATTGAAATGTATGAATAAATTCTGAGAAAAAGGAACTTAAAAAAGGTCATTTTAACATGGGCTTCAATGAAGAGCCCCGGTCCCCCTTAAATGTTATTCATATCAAATAATTAAGAAATGTTCAATTACATTTTAATGCGTTTTTCCTAACTTAATAATCTATTAATTCAATTTCATCCTTGTGCAAGAGATGGAAAATTCGATTTGAAAGTAATTAAAAAGGCGTTATTTTGTGTTAATGGCCATTGTCAAATGACAACAAAGGATGCATTTAGTGTAAGTTATTATTTAATCAACTTATTTTAGCGTTTACATTGAATTAATTTCTTTGAAACATAAAAGCCATGGATTGTAAAATTTATTAATATAGAGAATGAAATGGTGGCAATATTTTTTTTTCTCTTTTCTATTCAAATTTTAACCAGAGTAGACTTTACAACAATTAGATTATTTTTCTAAGGGATAAGCAAAGTGTCTTAAGTGTAAACTTGTTTTCCGTGCAAAATATTAAAAGTAAAATTTTTAACTGAACATTAAAAAAAATTCTTGCTGGAAAATCTAGCAGTCAGGTGACGCTTTCGTACATCTATAACTCTCAGAGGGTTATGTGAGTCTAAAAATATAGTTTTTGGTAAATATTTGTTCACTTTACTGTGATATTTATTCCTTATTCAGGAAGCAATGTCATTTATTATTCAAAACCAAAGGGATACCTTTCGTTGCTTGAGAACACAAAATTATGTTATAAAGAAATATTTATTTCTGCACCATGGTATATTTACTGTTGAATTAAGGTGAGGTTTTAAGTACATAAGTTAACAAATAAATAAACCAAACTAAACTAACAAAAATAATATAATAAACATATGGAATGAAAAACAATAATGGCTAAATTTAGATCATTCTTCGTTTCGAGGCAGAGTGGTTTGTATAATAGAACAGGGCCACACAGTGCTTGGCTTATAATGGACTACACTACTCAAGTCACCAAAAACATAGTGATGTTATAAACTTACGCCAATTTATAGACCACAAGAAATGTTACTTGAAAAATAAATCAACTATAAAATACTATATACAGAATTAAAAGCACTATGACATAAAAATACACAATATATCAATTTAAACATCCTATACTCTTAAAACAAAAGAGTGAAATCCACTCCTATAGGGGAAGTGCATTTTCGGCACCGGAAAGGAGTGGAAAATAACTCAGACTGAGTTAAAACCGTTCGTTTTAAGAGTGTAGGACGTAGATTGTTTTCTTTTATTTCTTTTGCCCACTCCGCAAAAAGAGTGAAATCCACTCCGATAGAAGAAGTGCATTTTCGGCACGGAAAGGAGTGGATATAACTCAGACTGAGTTAAAACCGCTCGTTTGTTTTAAGAGTGTATATCTCATCCATAGGTCAATTTGCGTCGTGGCGTGATAGGTTTAGGCTTCATGCTATGGAGGATACCTTCGTAGATTTTCTTATTATAAGTTTAATGGCTAGAGTCCGAATTCGGCCACTTTGCGAATTGGCAAGCCAAATTCTTTAAAAATTACTAGCTGCGGTACCCGCAATTAACTGCTGTGGTATGTGGCCATTTGAGACATAGTAAAAAAAATTAAAAAAATAATTAAATTTTAATTTAATTAATTTTTTAATTTATACTGCAGATTTATATTTTTAAATTAAAAAACAAAAAAAGAGACAATATTAGCAAATTAACTTTTTAATAAAACAAATATTAAAAAATTGTGGTCCCACCGTACCACCCAGTATGTGAAAAAACATACCAATACAGCGCATCGTGTTTTGGCCGGAAAATCTTGGCCACTCTGAAAGGACCTGCCAAATTCACTGATCTTTCAATTACATAACACTTAGGCCATAATGGCTGGCCAATTCGCGAAGTGGCCGGATTTCGGGCTTTGGCCGTAAAATAAACATCGTATGAGCGAATCGTATTGGACCAAAAATGCTGCCAATAAATAACGCCGTTTATATGGGGATAGTGTGTTAAATATGTCGTGGTCCAAAATCCTGACGCCGCGTATGATGGTACTATAAGGTTTTATTTACCAATTGCCAGACTCTCTTAATCATTAAGTACTTTTGCCATCTAATCCTTTTTCATAATACAATCAAAATCAGTTAATGCCCGGCATTTTTTCAAAAATAGAGGAGTCATTTCTTTCGTTATGTAAATGCCGTGGTTGTTAGCTCAGTGTCGACTTAGTCACATGACCGTACTTCAAAATTAAGAGGCTCATCCAACAGCCATCGGGTTCTTCAACCAAATCAAACTATCATCGGTCATTTAACTCGCAATCACTCTACCTAATATCCACTTATCTATCCAAAATCAGCCATAAACCTCTTCCAGTAATCCCTAATCTTTTCCGTATTCAGTCACAGTAATCTGACAAAGCACATGTCCTTTGTCCATGATTAAACGTATGTGTGTCCCAGTGGTAAACGTGCCCTTCGCTGGGACATGCAGGTTTTATAACGAAACGAAGATGAATTTTGCTACAATTGAGAGAAGCCCTAAAAATAAAATGTAAAAAAGTTAAGGACATAAACAATTATTAATTATTTTCAATTACCTAATTTGAAATATAAGGTAATAAAACGAACTTGTGAGATAATAAAACTAAGTAACGAAAATCCCAAATAAAAATCACAAAATTTCCAAAGCCTGAAGAATTCTACATGTTTTGGATGTTGCTGATTCCGAAAAACTGCTTTTTGAAGATTAGTCCGCATGTCAGACTGTTTTGTCTGAAAACCACGATACAGCTCGAATTAAAAGAGCTACAGACTTCAAACTTGGTTTTCGAGAAAATCTTGCGTGCGCAAAGGGTAGCTGCTATAGAACTTTTTTAACTTGAAAGGTACCGCTGAAAAACGAAAAAAGATACAGACTTTAAATTTGGTACACGAGTTCCAAGTACCTGTCGGACATTGTAATAAGCCGGGCGTCAGATTTAGGGTTTCGAGAAAATCACGTATGCGCAAAGTTAGTTGCCAAAGAATTTCTTACGTTTTGAAGTTATTGAAATCACCTTATAGGGTATAAAATTACCTTCAATTATTCAGTGGTAATTGAAAGTCATGTAGTGTTACACACTTCAAGTTTTTAAAAATGCCAATCTCTATACTAATTTTTAGAAAAAAATATGCAAAATTATCAGCCCTCTTATCCATCGGTAAATTCACCTCCCAATATCTCTATCTAATACTCTCCTCTTTATCCCGATTCGGACATAAACCTCTTCCAGTAATCCTGAACCTCTTCCGTATTCAGGCCCAGTAACCGAACCAGACACTTTTATGTCCTTGGTCCATGATGAAACGGCCTCCTCTGTATATGTGTCCCAGCGGTATACACATCCTAGGCAGGTTTTACAAGGAAACTAGGATATTACATTCGCACTCTCTTATTATTATTAACACCAGGAAAATGGAGTGCAAATGCGAATGTCTGGAGGTTATGTGCTTGGAGAGTATCTTGTTTGGTTAATGGTGTGAAATTGGCATTGTTTTAATGTGTGTTTGTATGGTTATTGAGTTGTTTGTTAGAAGAAGTATTTTGTGTGATTAGTTTAAAGCACATTATCCTGTAATGCGAATCCGATGTAGAGAAATTGAATTACGTATATATTTGAAATGATAGTAGGTTTTGTTTGCAAAAGTAAAAAAAAACTTAAATAGTTCTTGTAAATAAAAATTCTTTTAAGTACTTTCATATTGCGTGACAGTATTTACGACAATTTCTATTTTTATATTACAATTTTTAAATACATTAATCTTTCAAAATTTCTGGAATAAATGACATTTTAGTAAGAATTTTCATACAAGATCTAAATATCTAGAGGTAAAAATATAAATTACTTATAGTGGGTATGTAATAAGAGTGACGTGCACATTAAAACTTTAAACTAGAATTTTAAATAATTTTCTTAATATATTCAGAACAAAAAATAAACACCAACTTTTAATGACCATTACTAATACAGAACTAAATATACTTAATATATAGACGAAAAATTTTAATATCAGCAAATTCGTCACGATTTCAAATTTACAAAGATAAACAACCAAAACTTTTTATAAAAAACACACATTTTTAAAACCATAAACAGTTCTCTCCATTTCCTTATTCCAGATCAATACTGTCTGGATAGATTTGAACTATTGGTTTTTTCCCCTTACCTAAACTCAGACTACACTATACAGCATGGGAAATTCGCCATCTGTATCCAATGCATACATAAACTATACGAGAGAAGGGGGAGGTTGTTTTTCGAACGTAATTGTTGGAACGTTTCATCGATTGTCGGGGACATTCAGGGCCTAATTAAACTGTGGTCCCTAAGGACACACCCCTTTGTAGTTTTTGAGGGTTTTTACCCTTCTGTTTTAGAGCTTGGTTTACGGTACTGGGTTTTTGAATAGGTTCTAAAGAAAAGTCATTATTGATTCCAGAATGAGTTTGAAATCATTTTTGTCAGTTATACTGACAAGTTTGCTAACATCAAACTTTTTTGACAGTTCTTCATGACAGTTTTTTTTTTTAATTTTTACTCATTATCATAAATATTTTTTTATTTCAACTTTTTGTTGTGTCATATATCTTACGAAAGACTGCAACAAAAATGGTCTGTAGAATGTAAAGTTGGAATCTACTGGTTGTGATGCAATTTTTCATAAAACTTGAGAATCAGAAATATAAAATGTTTAGATATAAATAAATAGATCTTGCTCCATTTTTGAGGATTTTGTATTCTTTCAGCAAGATGCTATAACTTAAACAAAAATTGAAATTTTTACGTCTTGATTAAAGTGACTAAAGTACTTGATTAAAGAAACTAAACATAAAAATACGACTATTTTATGCCTAAAGTATTTTTCTGGTATTAATAAGAATAATTAAAGTGTATAAATGTTTGATTTAAATAAAGAGGTAGAAAAGCAATTTAAAGTTATTTTAACTTAATTTTAGAAAGGATATTCTACTAATCTAGCGTCACTTTGTTGTGCATATTTAGAGAATTCCACTGTATGCCAGAACAATAACATTAAAGTGAACAATGAACATTGGCAAATATTTCTTCAATGTGAATGCAGATATAGAGATAAAAATTTCGTTCATTATCATTGTGTCCATTCTTGGACTAAGATTTTATCTGTTCTATACTGTTCTCAACCAGCATACACTCAATGTTACGTATCCACCTGCGGGGGGTTGTCGCGTACACCTGATCCCTCGACCAGATCGATGTAGCAGACGATAGTGGGAAGAGGGGGTGGTTCGAACAAAAGAGGAATGAATAGCATTGATCACGGAGCATCCTCAGGGATCAGCGGGGGATGCCTGTCACGTTTTCCCTGATCCCAGGGAGGATGGGGAGGAATACCGAGGATGTGAAATAATATTAAGTTGTTCTTTTCTCTTATTGTTTTAGTTTCTAAAAGGAAGAAACATATTCACGTTCAAACTGGCTGTAAGGATAAATAAGAACAAAATTAAATGTATCTACCTGTTAAAAAATTTGTGTTGTATACATTTTCAACGCTACATATAAGCTCTTTTTTTTGTAAAATTAAACATATAAGTATTATTGTTGATTATTTTTAACAACTTTTTCTTGAATACTAAATATTTTGATCCGGCAAATAAACGAGATTTTAAACTAAGGCTCCACTTTTGTTTGAAATCTTTAGCTTATTTCCAAAGCTACATAATGTGACAAACTAAAATATTGTACTACAGGAGATTTTATATGTTATTTTACCTTAAATTCTTATAGGATTCTATTTATATGAGCTTTCTTTATCTTATACTCTGCAAAACATTAAATATGTTACTCTTTCTAGTAACGCAATCACTTTAAAAACATAGCTTAAGAAACAAGTTTTAATTAAAATAATTTTGTAGTTTGGTAAGAACAACACTTAGAAACGCAACAAAAACATAGAATAAAGTGTTCTTTAAGAAATAACCAGCATTTTACTTCGCTAAGAAAACCCTTAACGATAAAGGGGACTAGAAGGTTTTTTTATTATTATTTCCTTACTTTTTTTTTTATCTGTTTCGTGTTTTTCTTTTTGTTAAGGGGGGTTTTGTACCGTGCGGTTGAACTCAATTTCGCCCTAAAGGCAAACAGGGATCGGTCAAAAGGAAATAGAAATTGTCGTGGTTTTTTGCTGTAATGTAATTAAGATGCGTTTGGCAGGGAGATTTAAAGTTTTTTAAAGTGGTATAGGGGATGTTAGTGTGTGAAGTAATTTCTAATGGGTAGATATCTGACTTTAAAAGTTTCTTGAATTAAAAGAACTTTCAATTGTATTTTAATTGAGAAGTAGGAAATTGTTTTCCGAACTTTAGAAAAGAAAGTTTTAGCTATCTGGAATTTTAATTGTCTTCCCTCGAATACTCAAACAAAAGCTGAGACTTTGATGTCTTTAGAGACATTGACAATGGTCACAGCATATTATTTGTTTGTTTTTTAACCTATAGAACTGACCTGTAATTTTTGTGCAAAAAATTTGCAGGAAAAAGATTTATGCTAAAAAGGGCAGGGAAAACTGAGGACTGGGAAAAAGGACTGGACTTTATAAAAATGATTGGGATTACTGGCATTCACTTAACGGCCATGAAAATGTCGGTCTTTTATTAAAACTATTTTAATTTGAAATCTAAACAACAAACGCACACTAACTCTATCATCTTTCAACCATCTTTATTCTCTAGAACAAGAAGTCCAAAAGTTTTTCCATACATTTACTATTCAATATAACTCATTGCAGCACAATTTTTTTTATTAAAATTCAAACACTTAAAAAAAATTGAATTTTTTATTGTAGTGATTTGCAGAAATTTGATATTTTCAAATTTTACCATTTTAATTAATAAGTTTTATCGACTGTATCAAATACTTAAAACTCATGTTAGTTAAATCTTTTCTTTTTCAACTTACTGACGGACTGTATAAGGATTTACCTTTTTTCTGTAAACACATATAGGTTGATTATTTACATAAATTCTATAATTTTACAAAGCTTTAAATTCCAAATTGAGGAAGTGTTTATTCTGAGTAGGCTTTTCATATATTTACTAAATAAGTGATCTAATAAAAAAAGTAAAGTGAAAATAAAGTAAAATCTTGATGCTCCTAACCCATCTTTATCCCGTACTAACTAGACAGACACTTCAACCCATACCCTTACAACCCATCCAAAAACATCATTCTCTCTCTCTAGAACACTAGGAACATCGAAACAAATGATCACCCCTACGACTCTTGAAGTTCTCGAACAGCCCCCATCCTGATAAGACAGATAACACCGTCCTTCTCTTCTCCCCATAACAAACGGACGGACAGACAGACGCGTGATTGGAACCCCGGCCCCCGTGGGATAACCTCCGGCGGAACGCAGGTGTTATGGAACAGGAGAGTTGGGCTCTATAATCAAATTATTCTAGCTCTAGATCTATCTGTGGATGGGGGAGGTCAGGGGTGTCGGGTTTGGCTCTGATCGCTCTTTTGGTGAAAATATTGGCGTGAAAATGGCTTATTACGATTACTTCGACGAAAATCGTTGAATAAACTTACCACGTTTTAGTTGTTGAAGCCCATCATTTTCTAGAAAGGAATCTATTTTTGGTAACTACAAATGCTAAACAATTCCTAAAATTACATTTAAAAAAAAAATTTGAGAAGCAGGAGATTTTTTGGTTAATCTTATGCACCAATATTTGTTGTAAAATCCCAGGTATTCGAAAGCTATATACATTAACCTTTTTAGCTATTTTTTTAGGGCGTGTACTTTTTGCATACTCTCGCTTCTACTTTAGCGTGGTGTTTTGGTTGTCTCTCTACAGTTTGTTGGATTCTGGGATTGCTTACAAGCAAGGAATCATTAATTCAATAACAATAAAACAATTTTTAATCCCTTTTAAACGACACACACAGCAACAGCACACAGAAACTACAACACAGGATACCCATTTTAGTAAATCTTTCGCAATGTAGCAACATGTTGAGATTCATAAAGTTTTGGTGCAGATTTAATCAGTATAGTTACATTCGGAACGTGGGCGCTTTTGCTTGGTTGTAAAGTGCAAACACACCGTAAAGTTTTATTTATTTTTCTTAAAAACTCCTTTTGCAATTCAAGTTTCACAATAATTAAAATTTTATTAAAAATATTTTAAAACAATTACTTTCTAAAATAACCTTTTTAATACAGGCAATGATTTTGTCCCTTCTCCGAAAAAATGTTAGGCGGGGGGGGGGGGGGGGGGATAATTGTTTTTCTTTTATTGGTACATCAGAATAAGGTATACAAATTGTAATGTTTCCTTACAACTATCAAATTAACAATTATTCAAACGTTATTGTATTGCTAATGTGTTCCACCAGAATAATAATGGTTATTCCTAGCAGTAATTATTTTGGTTTCATGTAAAATAGGTTAAGGTAATAATAATTATCTTTTAACGTTAAAGTTTCATAATCTAAGAACTAAAAAATTATAGTAAAAATAAAGAGTATTTCAATGTCAAAGCTATCAAAATTATTGTTAGATAACATGGAATATTTTAATTACTGAGGCTTTTGCATTTTGTTATAAGTTATGCAAATACAAATATTATTTTTTGCACTTAAAAATGATGTAGTGCTAGACCATATGTATGGACAGGGCCTTTCTTACGGTCGTTTGGCACAGTGTCAAGAATAAATTGCAGGTGCCCGATTCTACTATCTTTTTTCCCCCTTCTTATCGGAAGCCCGTGTACTAACTCCCGGCATAGATGTTGCAGACTTCCAGAATATACTTTAGACAGTTGTTTCTTGTCTAACTATGCTTTGTGTAGCAAAAATCAGACTATAGCCTAAACCCCCGAATTTTATGCATGTATCTAAATATCGGGCTCTCGTACATCGGTTTATGACGTACAATGAATTGTCAACAAGTCTTTTACGTTGTAACTAGAGAGAACAATTTTTTACAACTTCCATCCTACAACGATGGAATGTACTTTAAGTTGTCGATTCTTGTGTAATGCTTTGTGTTTCGAAAATAAGACTATAGTCATTTCTTCAAATTTTATACAAGCTTATAAAAATTGGGTTTGTGCCATTAATTATCTAAAAATCTGTTCTGTTGTCGGGAAACCATTTTCTACAACTTTCTTTCTACACCGGAGGAATAGACTTAAGGCCGTAGGATCTTGTCTAATTATGCTTTGTGTATCGATAATCATACCATAACCCATCCCCCAAGTTGTATACAAACTAATAAAAAACCGGAATCTCGTACATTGGTTCAGTGAATGGTTCGACCTGAAATTATTGTCTACAAATCTGTTCCGTTGTAACTAGATCACCATTTAACTAGATCAAAATTTTCTACAACATTCTACAATGAAAGAATAGACTTTGGGCAGTAGGTTCTTCTCTAACTGTGCCTTGCACAACAAAAATCACACCATGGCATAAATTTTACTTAATCATATAAAAATTGGGGCCTCGCACTTTGGTTCATGACTTTCAATGAACTGTGTCTACAAATCTTTTACGTTCTAACTAGAGTACCATTTTCTAAAACTTTTATAGTGCAAAATAGTTCATAGCATAGCATAAGAATAGACTTTATTCCGTAGGTTCTTGTTTAGAATCAGACCGTAGTCTATTCCACAAAATTTATACAAGCTTATAAAAATTGGGGTCTGTTTCGTACTTTGGTTCATTGGCTGCACTGAATTATCTACAAATCTATTACGTTATAACTAGAGCACCATTTTGTACAACTTCCATTCTACGATATCACAAAAATTGGGCCCTGGTGTACACAAGCAACCCTACAACTCGGAGGATGGAGCAAGAACGTGCTCCCCCCACATGTGTGTTAATGTGGAAGGGAGGGAGTAGGAGCGCGTGACAAGTTAATCCTTAATAAATTGAGCAAGATAAGCTTTTTCTGGAGAGGGGTGAGGGGTGCGTGTCCGATCCTACAAATGCGGAAACCGCCGAGGTGGTGTGTAGTGTGGACTTCCCCCTACCTTTAGGAGGATGTAAGGGGGGCACGGGGGCAATTGATCCCTTTATCTATTCCGTGGTATGAATGTTTTGGGTGTGTATAACTGTGTGTCGATTAATGTGTAGGTGTAATTTAGGGTGCAATTAGTAGATGTTCTGAAATTAGGGCTTATTACTGTTTTATACATTTTCAAATGATTCATAGATATAGAACGATTCATAGATATAAAGTGAAATTTGACATTCTGTGTATAATGGAATGAGTAATATAAAAAGCAAATTTTGGGAAAACTGTTTATCAGTTTTCTTTTTCAATTTTCAATTAGATTTTCTAATGAGACTGTTAAAATGAAAATTAAAAATCACTTAGTTTCTAGCATATCCACTAGGTAGGGTTACGTGTTTGTTTCGTATACACAAAAACGATTCTATATACAAATATATATTCAGGACGATTCTATATACAAATATATATTCAGGACGATGCTATATACAAATATATATTCAGATTCAATATTCAAGAAAAAAAAGCGGAGACCGCCGAGGTGGTGTGTAGTGTGGACTTCCCTCTACTTTTAAGAGGATGCACGGGGGCAATTGATCCCTTTATCTTTTCGTGGTATTAATGTTTTGGGTGTGTGTAACTGTATGTGGATCAATATGCAGGTGTAACTTAGGGTGAAATTAGTAGGTGATTCCGAAATTGTGGTTTAAAACCCTCTCAGAGATACAGACGAATAAAACCATCTACTGACTGTAAGGGTTTCCAGCAACACACATAAATTTAAAAATTTATAAATTTAAAATTTTAAAGTGTGTAACAGTCATCTTTAATCATCTGCTAAAGGAATAGAATTTAAAACAATTCAAAGAAATAAAATTTTAGTAAAAAAATTTAAATTTTAATCTCATACAGTGAAAACAAGATTACACTTTAACCAAATTGCGTATCGCTCAGAGGGTTAATACAGCTAGATTATTGGATATCTGTTATAAAATTTTCATTTAGATTTGGAGATGAAACTATTTAAATTGCAAATTATTGAATTTCTAGTAAATGCAACGGAGATTGGTGTGTGTCCGATCCTATACCCTAAATGCTTTCGTATACAAATGCGGAAACCGCCGAGGTGGTGTATATTGTGGACTTCCCCCTACCTTTAAGATTATGTAAGGGGGGGGGGGGGCCCACGGGGCAATTGATCCCTTTATCTTTTTCGTGATGTGAATGTTTTTGGTGTGTGTGGATTAATATGCAGGTGTAAAGTAGGGTGCAATTAGTAGGTGTTATGAAATAAGGGTTAAATTACAAAACACGCTTTTTTTAGTATACACAATGGAGAGGTGTGCGCGTGTCCGATCCAACATAAAAATCCGATCTTATATCCAATATACTTCTATATACAAATGCAGAACATCCAAGACACTTTCTGTAGCATGGACTTCTGTCCTCCTAACCCTACCTTTAAAAAGATGTAAGGGGGCACGGTATTAATTGATCCCTTTATCTTTTTCGTGGTATGAATGATTTTGGGTGTGAGTGGATTAATATGAAAGTGAAGTGAAGGGTGCAATTAGTTGGTGTTCTGAAATTATGGTTTATTACTGCTATTTATATTTTTAATGATTCATAGATAGAAAGTGTTATTAGATATGTTACATTCTGTGTGGAATGGAAAGAGTAATAAAAAGGGAAATTTTTTCTTTTTCTTTTATAATATTAAAATAAATTTTGTAAGGAGGTGGTTAAAATTTAAATTACAAAACACGCAATTTCTAATGTGTACAATGGAGAGGTTTGCGTGTACGAATCTATATTCAAATCCGATCCCATATCGTATGTACCCCTATATACATATATAAAAAAAAACCGCCTAGACACTGTGTGTATAGTATATACTTCCATTCTAATACTCCATTCTAATACTATTGTGAGCATGTAAAGGGGCAAGGAACAGTTGATACCTTTATATTTCCTTGGTATGAATGTTAGCTTCCACACTACGTTTTTATAAACGTAGTGTGGAAGGTACAGTGGAAGGAAGAAACAGTGGAAGGTATTATAATCGTTCAGTCCGTCTGTCTGTCCGTCACCCACTTTCATAGCCTAATCTACATATGCTACAGACAAGTGTGATACTTCAAAAAATTCAGCGCATCGAAATTAGAATACATGGAAAATTTCAGAAAAGAATTCGAATTCGAAGTACTTCAATTATGTAAAAAACTGCAAAATTTAATGCTCATTTAAAAAGTATAGGAAGCCATTTTTATTAGAATTAAATCACCATTGCCATTAGCAACAATCGCTCGAGAAACTTTAATTCTTTTAGACAATAAATTAAAATAAATTTATTTTTGCGACAGCGATCAGTTTGAAATGACGTCAAATATATTTCACTACGAGATTCTTCGTATGTTGATATGGAATATTTTCATTCTATTTAAAAGCGAGGAATATTACATATTTATTCTTTGAAATATAAATTAATTTTTGCAAACGATAAGTAATAATTATTGAATTTTCGAAATCAAATTTAAATGAAACTAGCAAAATTTAGCATAATTTTTTTAATATACAATTAATGCTGTGTTTGGCGCCTTTTTACCTGTTAAACACAACTGTTGTGTGGAAGCGGGTTAAGTGACAGATTTATTTGATTAATATGCAGGAGGATTCATGAAATATGAATATTAAAAAGATAGAAGGACGTGTATTTATTAAATTAGTATTAGAAACGTATTTTATCCTGCAATTCAAACTTCAAACGATATGCGGAACTAAAAACAATTTAGATTGTGACATGTTAATCTTTAACAAATTGAGCAGCAATAGTTTTTCTGAAGAGATATGCGTGTCCGCTGTCTAATAGTACGCAGAAAAAGGGTGTGTACAACACACCCAACATGGGACAAAGTGATCCCTTAATCTTTTCGTGGTATGAGTGTTTTAGGTGAGTACAAATTAATATACGGGTGTATTTTAAAGATGTACTCTTAGGGAGTTATTTCAAAGTGCAGGTACATACGACTTAAATGGCGACGAACATACACTGAAAAGTGAAATTTAAACAAAAGACTTTTTACCACAGGACTATCACTCTAATTACTTGGTTTTCCCTGACTTCTGCTTCTAAATAATTTCTTCAAAATTAAAAGGCAATCATATACGATTTTACTCATCGAAATAACTTCTTCTAATGTTTACACATTTTATTCCTAAAAAAATGTTTTTTGATAGAATCTTTTCCCAATTACTAACACCCATTTTCTCCATTCAAAAGCTACTTCATCTGGGAAACTTGATTCGATCTTCCGCTTGATCCCCTAAAATAAGGCATCTCCATTTGCGAGGATCACTTCTGAATAGGTGGGATTTCCTACTTGGAATTAGATTCCGATGCGACATCTCTTTTAACAGCGGTTATGACTTCCAAGATCTCTTCGCTCGGATTGGTCGAGAGGAAATGGCCGGATAATAGACGCGGTCCCTTGCGATTCGGCAAATCGAAATCGGGACGGGAAGAGAGCATCATGGGAAATCATGGCCAGATATGGCGAGTAATCACTCCGGTGGGATGCATTATGGGGGTTTTAAAGGGGTAAGGTACTGGAGATGGGTGTAAGAAAATCGAGTTATGGTTTGGTATATCCAATATTAATGTTTAAAGTGATAAAATTTGTGAACGTGTTAATTTGTAGGGAGGTGTAATTCAAAGGACCTGCAAGGAAATGAAGTTATGTTTTGAAATATCAAATTTTATGTTTAAGGTGTTAATAGTTAATTCAGAGGGATAAACTAAACCCTTATTAGATTAGAGAATTAGGAAATTGAGTGTATAGATGAATGTAGAAAGAAGGGTAAAAAGTGGTGTACAAATTGATAAACATACATTGTTCTTACGTTTTGTTAGAAATTAGTAATTATTTTGTTCACAAAATTAATTGGGAATAAATTAAATGTAGGGAGTCTAAAGCTGACAGTATGTATGAGTTGTGTACTACCTTTGTTTACTGTTCTTTATTTTTAGGCTATTTTCTAATATTTTTTTATTTATAAATATTGCATTTTTATTCGTATAAGAAAAACTCTCGAAATTGGCCTGTAAATTCTATCAGCTATTACCTTAATACATATTTTTATCATATATTTTCTTCGTATAAGGAGAAAATGTAGAAAAATGTTGATACAAGTTTCCCCACAAAAAACCCGAAGTTGTTATAAAAACGGATGGGATCATGGACAATTATTTAACCAATTATATTTTACTTAATTAAAATATAAGATTTTTTTACATTTATTTTTTTTAATTAGGCAGAATTCGCCCTTTTTTAAATGCGAAATTGAAATACTGAAACTTTCTCTTGTTATTAATTGAGAAGGAAAATAACTGGCATCGTCTCCATTACATAATTTAAGTAATTAGTGAACGTAAGATAATTAGATAATGCATAATGTACATTAAAAGCAACTAAAGCTTCGTATGCGTTTAATTCATATTTTTTTTATATATCTGTAATTTGATACTCGTTTTAGATACAGCACAGTAGAGCCTAGAGATAGCACTTTTTTGTATTCTTTTTTACAGTATTCTTGAACTTTTAATTTATCCTTTTCCATTAAAATTTTTTTTAAGTATGCATAGGTTACACTGTTGGACAAGTTAGTGCAAATACCTTCGAATATTGATCTTTTTTTTATAGATTTGCAAGCAAAACCTTTCAGTTTTGACCCCCTGTTGCGTTTATATAGAGCATAGTGTTGCAGAAAATTCTGCATTGAATTATAAATTAATAGGCTCCAGGAACGCGGGAAGATAGTTAATATGAACATTTTAAGTCATTGGTATATGGGTTTTGCAAATTTTACGTTAGATTTTTTTTAATTAAAATATATATATATTCCATTCAATATATACGAAGGTAATATTTATTATTGTATGTTTTATTAACTCCTATAGGTATATCAATTCGAAGCTGCAGTTGTGTATATATTAGTACCATCCTTTTCTTGTACTTATGAATAAATATTCCTTTATTTGACAACCCTAATCAAGCACCCCACATATAATCCTTTCCAGTAATTCCAAACCCCAATCCTAACGAAATACAAAAGACGACTTCAAACAAACTTCAACTCTGAAATCCAAGCACAAAAGCGCCTATATCTCAATCCTAAGTCTTCAAACAACCGAGAATATAACAAATACCAAGTCCGATAATTAAGCGAACGGAATAGTACAAAACAGTATGGATGTTAAAGAAGAAAATGCAATTTTTGTTTTTACTTGTTATTTATTTAAAACAGAGACAAGATTTTTATTGATACACTTTTTTCTTTTATTTTGAAGAGTTTAACAAGTTTCAGATAAATTAATTTACATTCGTTACCTTTCAATGTAAAGATCTTTTCCTATAAAAATAGATTTTCTCTCCTATTTTCGACATTCATAGAGAAATTAATCAAAACATACCTTTTTCATACAAAAAATTGATTGCATTACTAGAAATTTTGATTTTCAAAGTAGGATCATTGATTCAAATAAACTTATAGTTCTACTGTGTATCAAAACCCTTATGTGCCACTTGGCACGAAGAGGATAAGTAAGTAAGTGTATCAAAATATTATCTATATCATAAAATTTCCCTTAAATACAAACTGCTTCAGTAAAATAACCTGCACATCCCCATCATTACGAAACAAGTCCGTCCAAACATCCCTTTTCCCTTTATACTTCCCACCTGATCCTACAATAATCCCCCCCACCCCTCAGAGACCTACCCCAACTAATTATCGTCTGAAGCTCTCGGTATTCTAGAACGAAAAAAAAACTTAACCCTAAAGATCCCCCCCTCCCTTCCTTTATTAGACATCAAAGCTTTTCTACGAAATAGGGATTTGAGGTTTTTTTTCCCCTATTCAGTTGTTGTAACTATTATCATCCGAGTTGGAGAGATCCAGAGGTAATTGGGTATTTAAATTATTCTGCGTAATCTGGGATTTTTGATTAAGGCCGGATAATGAAGCTGGGGACGAGGGAATTCGGAGAGCAGAACTAGGCTGGACTTGAACTTGCCGCTGGTGAGATGGGATGGCAGTGGTGATTGTTCAAACTGTAATTGTTGGGAAGGAGCATTTGTAAATAGATTTCTGTATCTGTGCAAAAAAAAACCGGCTCAACTTCTTTATCTCAACTCTGGATATGACTGGAAGATTTCTGAAAAACTTTTACCAAGCAGTAGGTAAAGCTTAAAGAATACTCAATAAAATTTTTGCAGTTCTATTGTGATCAAAAATTTATTAAGAAAGAGATAAAATTTAAGTTATAATTTTCATTTTGACATCAATTAATTTTAAAAGAGATTTGAGATACAAAAAAGAGATTTTATATATTTCATATAAAGAAAAGTATGAAATCTGTCGCTTTTTTATATGTTTCAGTTAAGAAATTTATTAATCAATAGCTAAAATCTAGCTCTAACTACAAAATGGCAGCTACTTTTACTACTATACATATAATCGGCTTTAGCTTGATCAGAGACCCCGGCTACCTTTTTAAGATCAAAGTTTAATGCATGAATTTAGTTTTTTTACTTCAGTTTAATTTTTCTATTATTATTTTCATTGGATGCTTGGTAGATTAGTCATTTAAATTATTCTGCGTAATCTGGGATTTTTGATTAAGGGAGGATAATGAAGCTGGGGACAAGGGAATTCGGATAGCAGAACTTGGCCGTACTTGAACTTGCCACTGGTGAGATGGGTGGCAGTGGTGATTGTTCAAACTGTAATTGTTGGAAATGAGCGTTTGTAAATATACTTCTGTATATGTGCAAAAAAAGGCTGAATTTTCATTTAGAATGGCATGAAGGTTTTCATAAAAACACATTTTCACACAAGCAGTATAAGAGGAAAGGCTTAAAGATATACTCACATAGAATGATTTTTGCCATTTTTCTATTGTCATAAAGATTTTATGTGACGTATGAATTTTTAAGTTTGACGTTTCAATAAATATTTTTTTAAAAATTGAGGTAAAAAAAGAGATTTTCTAAATTTCCATAAAAAGAAAAGTATGAAATCTGTCCCTTTTCACTTCATAGTTTAAGCTAGTATAAATTGATACTTATAAAAAAATAAAATCCTGGCTTTTAACTGTAAAAAAGATAATTACTTTTTCTAGAACTAGGCATTGGTGAGACATAGCAACAGTGGTGATTGTTCAAACTGTAATTGTTGGGAATGAGTATTTGAAAATAGATTTCGGTACCTCGGCCAAATTTTTATTTATATTGATAAGAAGGTTCTCAAACATTTCTTTTCCACGAAGGTAATTTAAGAGAAAACAGGCATGAGAGCATACAAAAATGAAATATGTCACATTTTACATCTGTTTTGGACAAAAAATGGACAATATAATTAAATGTCCAAAAGTCTAACAAACAACATGAAAAAAAAAGTAATATGTTTTTTTTGTACAAATTGTCTTTTTTACCTCCTTTTTTCTATTGTTATCGGAGGCCTCATTCTTATTCTATTGTTATCGAAGGCTAGTTTTATTTTTTGTAATCCGTGCTTAATAGTCCATTGAAATTATTCTGAGTAATATAATCTAGGATTTTTGATGAAGACAGGACAATGAAGATAAAGATTAGGGATTTTCGATCACAGATCTTTTGTGACAAGTCATTTTTCAAACTGAAATTCTTGGAAATTAGCATTTATAAATTGGTTTCTGTGCTTTAGTTGAAGAAAGACAACATTTAATTAAATTGAGGAAGTTTTTCCTTAACCCTTGTTGAATTTTTATTTTCATTAGTTGTAGTCACTTCAGCTGAATGTTTTTTGGACATCAGCTCTTTTTCTCTTGATGTACAGCTTTTATGACTAAATATTATTGAAATAATTTGGCTTCTTTTCTAACTTTGACGCTAGTGTTTGGCTTTTTTAATGCTCTTTTAAAACTTTATTATCATCATTTAGCTATAAATTTCAAATTTGTCGCTTAATGATGTAACTTTTTACTAGTCAGCATGCATGCGCCATTTTCGCCGATAAAATTTGTCATACTTTGTGGGATCCGTTAGCTCTGGGAGCAGTTTATTTAGTATATTTTATAGATAATTATAAGAGAAAGAGATGCATCAAACACATAAAAATATTTTTATAAACCCGTGCAAAAAATATTATTCAAATCAATAATAATAGGTAAAATCACGCTTTTAAGAAACCAGTGCGCAGAAGCAACTTTTAACCACAAGTACGAAAAATATTCTTTTCTGACACCGTTTCTTACTACACGGTGCCTATATTTTCCCTAGACAATGAAATATCATTCGAGCATGAGAAAGTATTACATTTTTAAACTTTTGGGAAACTATTCACTTTTAAATCTTTTATGTAATTTTAAAAATATTTTGTGTATGTGATTATAAAAAAAATATGCATCTAAATTTTCATCCATAAATTAAACTTTTTAAAACTTGAGAAAATCATTCCCCTAGTTTAAAAAAGTTTTAATTTATGCTTTTACTGCATAAATATCTTTTTAAAAATATTTTTGCCTCCTTATGTTTAGGATACCACTTGCATTTTATCCACATTAAAACTTAGTACACAATTAGAAATGCACTTATGCAATTTGTCAATTCTAATTAGCATGGAAGCTGTTTATCGTCAGAAATAATCAAAACCAAAATAAGCATTTTCAATTCATTCTGAAAATAAACTCATTACATTTATGTACTCACACAACTAAATGCATACACAATTGCGTCAAAAACATTGTAAATAATGATAGAATGTTAATTTGCATGCTTACATTAATGAGTGATTTTTTTTACCTAAGCCCCTAGTGTAATACCATCCATGTATTTAATTAAACCAATTTTCGGAAGCACACACTGCCTCATTAAAACACACGGTAAATTGCTTGTCAGCGCATAGGGTTTCAAAACTTGCCAATTACAGGAGAGAAATTACTCTGTTCTAGGGGTTTTGTCCATGAGTATTAACTTAAAGTAATGGAAATTTGTAGTCTATGAAAATAATTGTTTATTTTTGTTTAAAATATACATAAAATCACAATATGTGGGTTTCACTTCTTGTGTTATGTAGGTAATAGACTGATTATCTAAGTGTGGCAGATATTAGAATTGAAGATACCAAGAAAAATTATTACAAGTCCAAGTCCAGCGATTTATTGTCTGCGAAACCATCTGTAAATATGGTGCGGAAAGTAAAGCGCGAAAACGCCACTGTTAAAAATGTAACCCTTGCAGCTACAAAAAAAAACCTTTATCATAACGAAATCAAGCATGCAATTTTTAATAGCGTAAATAAAATATTACGATATTGTCTATGGATCTGGTCTATTGTCTTACGATTTGGAAAAATTACGATATATTTTAATGGATTTTTGTGAAAATTATGCCTCATGACAAAAATTAATTCTTAAGGTAAGCCCAGTGATACAGGGACAAGAATAAAATAGATCTGATACTAATCGGAAGGAGTGTGTTGGAAACATAGATATCATAATTAAAGTATTAGATTGGCTGATCACGTGACCTCCAATGCTAACGACGGGACGCGCATGGAGGCTTTTTTGGGGGGCATAATTGCCAGTGTTGCTGCCACTTTAAGGAGAAAAATACTACGAAATAATACCATTTAATTCTAAAATTACAAAAAATACTAGAAGTAACTAAAAAACTAAAAACATCCCAAAATGCAGCTAGTATTTTTACGATATTTTTTGTAATTTTAAAATAATCCTAAAATAAATTCTAAAATTAAGTTAAAAGTTTAGTTATAAAGTTTAAAGAGTATATTTGTATTTTAGAATAATTCTAAAATTACAAAAAAATATCGTAAAAATACTAGCTGCATTTTGGAATATTTTTAGTTACTTTAAATCCTTTCTAGTATTTTTTTTTGTAATTTTAGAAATAAATGGTATTATTTCGTAGTATTTTTCTCCTTAAAGTGGCAGCAACACTGGCCATTATGCCCCCCAAAAAAGCCTCCATGCGCGTCCCGTCGTTAGCATCGGGGGTCACGTGATCAGCCAATCTAATACTTTAATTATGATATCTATGGTTGGACATGAGAGGTTTGGGTTGACTAATATAAAATACCAAAAATATTTGTATGGGTGGAAAAAATCCGCCATTTGTTTAAAGAGTTTCGATAGTCAGGATTCAAAATTCTAAAGTTTAAATGTAGTAACAGGACAGAGAGAATAGCTAGAGAAATAGACGAGTCCAGACCATAAATTGATAATCTTAATATAGTTAGACTTCACGTAGATTAATGTTAGTAGCATAACCTAATTCAAAGGAATTATATTATAATAATTCAAAATAAGCATATTATAATAAGGATAGAAAAACCCATTTGTTTTTCCTTAATTCAAAATAACTATCCCCACCTTCACTGACCAAAAGATGAAGTCCACTGCTAATTAAAAGCGCCATATGACAGCATGTAAATCTATGCATACACGGAGCGACTCTGTTCCTTGAACCAGAACGGAAATATTGTTTCTCTTTCTTGTATGGCCTAAGTAATGTAGCGACCATTTCATTCTTTTTTACACCATCAATATTTTATATGTTTTTTAGTAGCCTTTCATACTAATAAAATTTACGAGTCCAACTTTTTTCTTAATTTATAAGAAAATTCACCCAAAAAAATAATCGTTCAAATCTCTTTTTTTATTTTCCCTTCGACAGTTACCATAAAATTATTTATTATTTTCTTTAAAAAATTTTATATCAAAACAAAATTTTAAGAACAGACATTTTTGGGTTCCTTTCTTATATAAAATTATGTTTAATGAACCAAAATTAAAACTGGCTGAATATTTGAGGATAAGGATTAGATATTTTTAAGAGAGAAATTATGTTGTTTTTACGAATAAAAAGGCGGATCAAAAACCATCCACATAAATAATAAAAAAAATATTCATTATTTAGAAAAAAATTATGTGTTAATTACTTTTTGGATGATTTTTAATCCACCTTAATACTCATAAAATCAATATATTTCTTCTCTTTAAAAATATCTAATCTTTATGCCATGTCTTATGCTCAGCAACACATCCTCAAATATTCAACCAGTTTGAATTTTCGTTTATTTCACCATCACTACCAATACCAAATAAGTAAAAAAAAATATAGCACATATATGATATCAAAACATATAAAACACTTCCTCCCATATACCCTCCCAATTATACTAAACCATTTCCCGCGACCCACCAAATCCCCCATAACAAATCGACAATCTGTCATTGTATCACACATGAACATTCTCACACAACACCTGAACCCCCCAATCCCCACTAACATAACGATCTCCCTAATCCGTGCCCTCATCTCCCCTCTGACGATATCGGACTTGTGTGTGACCCTGCACAGTGGCTATGATTTTTTTTTGTATCAACGTCACACTGGAGCTCAACGACGGCTATTGGTATAAACGTTATTGTTTACGGCTATTGGACGTTAAAGGTGGACGGCTATTATAAATAAACAAGTTGTACCCTTTTTTTTACTTTTAACAGTAGCTGTTTCATTTTTTCAATAACGAGATCTTTAAATTAAAAAACAAGTTCTGGATTTTTGATATTGCTTTTTACACGATAAATATTTTATATGTTTTATTAACCTCATACTAATAAAATTGACGAGTCGAACTTTTTTCTTTTATAAAAATTCATCCGGCAAAATAATTATTGTAGACGCTATTTTTTCTCTCTTCTTGACAGTTATCTTAAAATTATCTATAATTTTGGCCTATCCGGTTTCGCCTCGTTATTTTTTAACAGTGGTCATGTAATGAGACTGAAAATTGAACTGGCACTCAACATCATACGCAGCTTCTGGATTTAAAGCTTCTGAACAAACTGAAAATGGACAAAAATGTAGGAAAGTTTTCTCTTCTCTGCATAAAACTTTTAATAATTTTTTTTTAATTTCAATTTGTTTAAAAAGTCAAAAATCTAATGAAAAAAGATCCATATTACTCCGCCTAAATTGAATATTTTTACAAAAGATTTTTTACATGATAAATATAGCTGGTTTACAGGGCTCTATAATTCACTTTTTAAAATTGTTTCTAATATTTTGTTGTAGTTTATTTTGAAAATTAAAAAACAATATTTGAACCAATTTCAAATAGTGGAATTACAGAGATCCGTAAGCCAAATACATTTATCATATAAAAAACTATCAAAAGTATTAAATTCAGACGGAGTAATTTGGCCTTGAAAATTATTTTTTCCATTATATTAATACAGAGAGACTTCAGTTTGGCAACCCGTCTACTGCTCTCATTCCTCTTTAAGGGAAGTCGGATTGGTGATTGGGTCAAAAATGTCGATTTCCTATTTTTATTTTTAATCTGCATATCTATAGCTTTAATTTAAGACCAAGGTTATTGATTTAATTGATTATTGAATTATTGAACTAATTTCAGGTAGAGAATCGGACAATACCTATTCTTATTGAAGATAAAAAAAAATTAAAAATCGCCCGTATGTGCATTTTTCAAGTTTTCTGTATTTGCTGGTTTACTTTCTATATATAGTTTTAGTAAAGTAGTTGTTATCATTATAATTTCAAAATAAAACTATGGACACAATTATTAATTTTACAATGAAAGGGAACTATAGGTCATATAAAAAGAAAAGTGTAGAAAAATTCTTTTCTGTAATAAAAAGTACTATATAATTCGGTTATAAGTTTAGCTGCACATAATCAAAAGCTATTAAAAATAAGTAAATTTTGCCTGAATATTTTTCTGTGCAGAATTAAATAGCAGAATTTATTTTAGTGAGTCATAATAATCAAATTTCATTAAAAACGACAAATACCTAAAAACTTTATATATTATGCCTTTACAACTAAAAGAACATATTACATCGATATAAATCATAAACGTCAAACTAAACACAATTCAATCAACATTCAAACCATTTGCACACTCATACTGCCCCCCCTTACACCAAATCTACAGTCACCACCCTGAACACATGCACACTATCTCACAGCACAACACCTGAGCCCCCACTCACCAAACCTCTCTCTTAACCCTAGGATCGTCTCCCATCTCAGCCCGTGCCGGACTTGTCCGGGACTTTGCGCCGTTACGTGGCCGGACTGGCGGCGGTGGTATCCGGCTCCCAGCTCCGGGCCACGCGGCAACTGGCGGATGAATTCGCGGACGGCTCCGGCGCGGCTCTGCAGGCAGAGTTGAGAAAGCTGGCGGATGGCGTGGACAATTGGGTGAGTTTTAAGTTTTGGTTTGTAGAATATGATCCTATTTAATATAATCCTATTTAAATTATTTTAAAAAATTATCAACGTAATTCAATTTACTTATTTATTTCTTAAGGTCGAAGGGAATGCAACATTGATGTCGTCTTTAAAAAATGCATCAAAATGAATAAAATAATAGTTTGTAATTATCTTTTATTTAGGGAATGATTAATTTGGGTTTTAAATATTTTAATTTCTCAATTTATTTTCTTCGTATATTATTTCAGTAAGTCTACCACTTGAATTGTTACTTTAGATTCAAACTTTGCATCCAGACGAATGACATTCAATATTGTTTATTATTTATAGGATATTGTGGACAATTTTGTCAGTTTTAAGTTTTGATTTGTAGAATATGATCCTATTTAATATTATCTTGCTTATATGATCTTATTTAATATAATCTTACTATTGAAAAAACTTATATTAACGAAATTCGACTTTTTCATTTGTTTGTTAAGGGTTCGAAGTGAATACAACACTGCTGCTGTCTTTAAAAAAGGCATCAACATAAATAAATGATATAGTTTGGAATGATGTTACATTAGTGAATGGTTTGTGCAGGTTTTAACTGTTTTTTGATTGCACTTTTTAAAATTGTTTTCTTCATGTGTTATTTCACCAAGTGTAGATCTTCGAGTTTTACTTTGGAATCAGACATTGCATGCGGTCGAATGAAATTCTATATTGTTTATTATTTATAGGATAATGTGGTCATTTGGGTGAGTTTAAGAATTTTGGTTTGTAGTAATATTATTTAGTGTACTTTTTTTATTTAAAATCATTAAAAACTTAGATCAATGCACTTTGACTTCCTTACTTTTTTATTAAGGTTCGAAGTGAACACAGCTCTGTATTTGAATACAACAGTCGTCTGTAAGAAAAGCTTCAATATGAATTGAAAAATAGTTCTTACATTAGGGAATGACTTTTGTAGGTTTCATTTTTTTTTAATTCCTTTTTTAAAAATGTTTTCTTCATGTATTATTTCACCAAGTTTAGTTCTTCGATTTTTACTTTAAAATCAAACTTAATCAAAGATATAGTTTTTAATTGTTTTACACTAGTGAAGTATTTGTGTAGGTTTTAAGTTTTTTAATTGCACTTTTTTAATTGTTTTCGTCGTGTATTATTTTAGTAAGTTTACTGCTCCGATTTTTTACTTTGCACGTGATGCTTTGCTGGTGTGTGTCTACTTTGCACATTTAAGCTTTGCGCGTGATCGAATAAGATTCAATATTTGTTACTATTTGTGGGGTAATGTTTACAATTGGTTGAGTGAGTTAGTTTTGTTAGTGTAGTTGTCAAAGGTGATTTTTTTTATTAAACTTCGTTGAGTATAAGTCTTGCATTATTTCAGTAAGTCTACTTACTACTTTGAATCGATTCAAACTTTTCATATAAATAATGACACTTAATATTTCTTACTTTTTATTGGATGATTGGGTGAGCATACTGTAAGTTTTGTATTGTAAAAATAGTGAATACTTTGCAAAGGTTTTAGTTTTAAAGTTGTTGCTTTTTTGAAGTTGAGTTTACTTGGAGTCAGTTATTATTTTAGTGATTCTATTATTTCGTATCCGTTAAAACTTGTCATAAAATTGATGACAAGTAAAGTTTTTTTAACTTCTTATATTTTTATAACATTTTTAAATTTAATTCATTTATTCATCATAGGTTAATTTATAAATTTTGCTCAAATAGATGGAGTTTAATTTACTCGTTTTGACAAAAATAACTTCATAATTTAGTTCAGATGATCTGCAGATACAGAGTTTTATTTATGTGATCTAAGACTTAATTTGATTTACTTTTCAAAAACGTTTTATTATTACTTAACTTTTTAATTCTATTACATTCCAACAGTTTAATAGATTTTTTTTAGCACAAACATGGTATGTAAAGAACTTTTCCATTTGTTTTATTTACAATGACAAAAAAATCGATTTATAATAGACTCAAAACTAACAATAGTCATCAATAGTTAATATTTATTATTAAACCATAATATCAAAAGTTTTGAAAATAATCGGTTTATACCTAAAAAAAGATTTTTTTCCTTTAGTTTACTTAAATTTAAAACAAATTAGTAAACCATGTTAGATTTAAAAAATATATAAAAAGACCAATTAAAATAAATAAAAAGAAAATATTTGTTAAAATATTATATATTTAGACGATATTTTCCAACTCTAAATATTGTATTTTAACTTTTTTATTTCTTTTAAAAAAAATCTTTGCATATGCCGTTTAAGAAAACTCTTATCGAGTCATATTAAAAAATATGTGAACTTTTAGTACGATTACTCAGGCAGCGCAATTCTTTCTAATATGTTATTAAGAAAACTCTTATCGAGTCATATTAAAAAATATGTGAACTTTTAGTACAATTACTCAGGCAGCGCAATTCTTTCTAATATGTTATTAAGAAAACTCTTATCGAGTCATATTAAAAAATATGTGAACTTTTAGTACGATTACTCAGGCAGCGCAATTCTTTCTAATATGTTATCAAACTAAATGTTACTGAACTTAAATGAAAACTTTATGACTGTATTTTCAATTCTGACTGTATTATAATTCAAACAAATTTTCTTTTTTCTTTAGACTTTACAAGCTAGTCAAACATAACCGTCTTAGAGTATTTTTCCCTTTAATCGAAGTAATATTTCATAATATTTTCAAGGTTTCATATTTTAAAGGTTTTTATTTAATCAGCTCATATAAACAATTTAAATTTACATCCAGAAAAATAAATTTGGTAGTTGTTATTATATGAATTAATGATTTAAATAACTTTTTACGAATTCTTCATTTTACATTATAAAGTATTTTTATCTATAAAAACCCTTTAAAAATTCTTCAAAATGTTTAAATTTTTTAATTGAACAATTCAATAATTTTCAAGACATCATATAACTTTTCATTTTATAAAAAAACATTTCTTTAAAGAATTTAAACCTTAAATGTCTTTAAGTACTTTATTTAATTAAAACTTTATAATTTCACAGAAATACGCTTATAAAAAAAGGAATTTCTGTAAACAATAGTGAACTCATGTGTTTTAATATTTATTTTAGATTCTAAATAGCTAATATCCTTTGTAAATGCACGAAAAATATTAACGTTGAAAATATATCACATAAAAAAAATTAAATTCAGCCTGCAATATTTTTATTTAAACAATTTTATGATCTAGTTTACTAGGTAATATTTTATATTTAGACAGTCGAAAAATTAATTAAACAATCCTCACTTTTGAAACCAATGTACGTATTTAGTTAAATATTTTAATTAATTACGGCATGTGAAGAAACCCATTCTAGATCGAAAAGATTGCCCTAATATCCATATCTTAACAATTCAAATTTTAACAGTATACTTACTGCAGATAACTATAGTTGACTTAACTTGGCCTTTATCATTGACCTTCAGGTTATGTTATAATAGCGGGGATTTGTCCAAGCGCGAAATAAATATTTCTCATTTGAAGAATTGCTAACATTTATATCTGAGTTTTCTAAAAGTTAAATTTTTTATTTTAAATGTCTACATTATGTTTTGCATGTATAACAGTTATAATATTATCAGTATAAGTGATAAAAAAGTTATACTGGTATCAATCTTTTAAAAGCCAAAATCCTTACAATTCCTATTAATTACAAAAATGAAGACAAGGATGAAAATATTGAAATTTCAACTATTAACAATTTTATTATACGCATATATCCAAATCTATATTTCAAGTAGTTGCTTCATTCCTATTAACTATGTGTGGCAACGTATAAACAACGTACGTAAATCTCATTATACTAGCCAAACACTGTCATTACAACAAAGTAAAAAAATATTTAGGAAATTATTTATCAAAAATATTTTAAGGAATTTGCTTGATTGCTATAAAACTACTCGCAAGGAATAACAACATGTACATAACCAAATATTGCCTTTTTACAACTTTTGCTACTTATTTATATATTCATCCAAATTTACTAATATGTATTCGCTTCTTGTCCATAAAACAACGTTGCACGAAAACATCACAATTTTCAAGCCGAAAAGTATCTCTAACTGCCTAATAATAATTGAATAGCCTTTAATATCTTCTAGGTATTTGCTTCATTACTATAAAACTAAGTACAAGGAAAAACAACACATACAGAACAAAATATTGAATTTTTGAGACGTTTACTAACTATCTTTATACGCCTCCAAATTTTCTAAAATGTTTTTGCTTCATTTTTATAAAATAAAGTTCACGGAAAATTCAAATTTTTCAAAACAAATATTGTGTCAAATTAAAAAGTATTATAAATGGACGGCAAATCTTTTTAAGTATTTGCTTTATTGCTATAAAACAACGTGCAAGAAAAAACAACATGTACTGAACCAAATATTAACTTTTTTACAATTTTAATTTACTAAATTTGCTTACTAAATTTTCTTCATATCTATAAAACAATGACGACGGAAAGACGATTTTTCAAGCCGATTCTGTCATTTATTGCCATGTCAGAAAAGAGTATTAAAGACGGGCGAAAATCTTTGTAGATATTTGCTTCTTTGCTACAAAACAACGTGCAAGGAGAAACAACATATATAGAGCCAAATATTGACTTACGTTTACTATTTTTATATACATCCAAATTTGCTAATATGTATTTACTTCATTTCTATAAAACAATGTAAATGTAAATGTTTCTATAAAACTTGTACGGAAACATCAAAATTTTCAAGTCGTTAAGTATTATTAACGACCAAAAGTCTTTAAGGTATTTGATTCATTGCTATGAAACTACGTGCAAGGAAAGACAACATGTACAGAACAAAATATTGGCTTTTGAGGTGTTTACTAAGTATCTTTATACGCCTCCAAATTTGCTAAAATGTATTTTCTCTCTTTTTATGAAAAAAAAACGTCACGGAAAAATCTAATTTTTCAAGACAAATATTGTTTAAAAAAAAGTATTCTTAACGGACGGAAAAAACATTTTTAGGTATTTGCTTTATTGCTACAAAACAACGTGCAAGGAAAACAACATGTACAGAACTAAATATTAACTTTTTGCAATTTTTACAACTCATTTTTTATGTACATCCATATTTACCAAATTTGCTTTGTCAATTTGCTTCATTTCTATAAACAACGTGCACGGAAATATCCATTTTTTCAAGCCGATTCTGTCCTTACTTGCCGTGTCAAAAAAGGTTATTAAAGACGAACAAAAATCTTTTTAGATATTTGCTTCATTGCTATAAAACAACGTTCAAGGAAAAACAACATGTACAGAACCAAATATTAACTTTTTGCAATTTTTTCCAGTTACTTTTATATGTTCATCCAAATTTACCTATCTATTACTTGTCTATTTCATTTTATACTACGATTCATTTCGAAAGTTCCAAACCGAATACTGATATTATCCTTTCATTAAAAAGTATTATAGACTGTCAAAAAATTTTCGAGGATTTGCTTCATTGCTATAAAACTACGTGCAAGGAAAAACAACATGAGTAATACAAAATATTGACTTTTTGTGACATTTACTATTTTTATGCACCAACAAATTTGTTAATATGTATTTGCTTCATTTTTATAACTTTGCAAGGAAAAATACAGTTTTTTCCAAGTCGAATACTGTGTCCAAAAAGTATTATAAACGCCAAGAATCTCTTTAGGTTTATCTATAAAACTACTTTCTTCATTGCTATAAAACAACGTACAATAAAAACAGACTACATAAATAATGAACATGTACAAAAATAATGACATTTTGCAATTTTTGCCTACTTTTACACACAAGCAAAGGTAATAATAAGTATTTGCCTTTTTAGCCTACTTTTCTTTTTTTAATTTGAAAGAATTAAAAAAAGGAAAAAAGTAGGTATTGACATGCGGTCGATGTCCGTCTGTCTGTCCGTCTGTCCTTACCCCCTTCTAAAATTAGTTCTATCCATCCGATCCTAAAAAATCTTTTTTTAGAAAGCTATGACCTCAGAGACCCAACTTTCATACTTTTTGTCTGCCTGTCTGTACGTCCGGACGGACATAAATCTACTATCTGTCGGCGAATTCCCCATTGAATTATCATTGAAATTCAATTTTGAGTCATTTAAATCGCTGTTGCCAAATCAACAATGGCATGAGAAACTTTATTTAAAAATATTTGAAGCAAAATAATTGTTTAATGAATCAGTTTGGAATGACGTCATAAAATGTCGCATAATGTGATTCTTTGATTGTTCATTAATTGTTTACCAAGAAAGCGGCAAGGCATATTTTCTGCATACAATTCTGCTTAGTTTTAATTTACATTTCTTATTTTTTTTAATGGAGTAGTTTCATTTTTTATTATTAATAAATATTTAATTTTTCTTCGAACTACAAATAAATTGAGCAGACGATAAATAATATTAAGTTAATTTGCGAAAGAATATTAAGGAAAATAGTTGATTTTGGCTTTTAGAAATTTAAATTATAGCTGGATGTACTGTGTTTAGCGATTTTTTTCTAATGCGTATAAATCTAGTGTATAAATGGTTATTGGTGATATTTACTGTTGAACCTAGTTGTTTCCAGATTAGAATTTCAGTAAGTATTTAAGTAACAGGAAAGTAGGCTATTTTAGTTCTTAAAAGAACTTCTTGTTTTCTATAAAAAAAAGTGCAATTTTTAATTTGGTACTAATTTTTAAATGTAATTTAGCAAATTTCTTGTTTTTCTCTCGATATCATCTGTGTTCTAGGCATCAAATAAATTTTAACAATGATTTTAAAATTTAAATTAAAAGCTTAAGCCGTAAAAAGATTACGAGTAATAATGTTTTTGTCAAAATATACAATACTAGGGGGCAGCCCCTGCTCGCTATCGCTCGCCAACCCACGGGCAAACTGCTTGCGCAGTTCCCTTGGGATCCCTTCGCGATCCAGGCTCGCTTCGCTCGCTCACCGTACATTGAAATATTTTAGTCTAGCCTTTAGTATCCTTTTTGAAATAAAATTCGGTTAATCCAAAGAAGCATATCCGGCAATTTTTCTCCAAATATGGTAACCATGCCAAATCAGTATTATGGTAACACTTGGCGACGAAAATCGGGCAGAATCGCAATAGATCGTCTTTTAAGCGAAATTCGCCAAATATTACAACCCTGCCATTTCTTAAACCCACAGCAAACTTGAATTAAGTTATGGCAACCTTAATCTTTATTTGTTATTTTTAGCCTACTTTTCTTTTTTTAATTCGAAAGATTAAAAAAATGAAAAAGTAGGTATTGACATGCGGTCGATGTCCGTCTGTCCGTCTGTCCGTCCGTACCCCTCTTCCAAAATCGGTTCTAATCATCGGATCTTAAAAATTCTTTTTTTGTTAGAAAGCTATAACCTCAGATACCTAACTTTCATACTTTTTGTCCGTCTGTCTGTACGTCCGGACGGACATAAATCTACTATCTGTCGGCGAATTTCCCAAAGAATTAGCATTGAAATTCAATTTTGAGTCATTTAAATCACTGTAGGTATTGAAATGCGGTTGATGTCCAACTGTCTGTCTGTCCATCTGTCTGTCTGTTCGTATGTCTGTCTGTTCGTATGTCTGTCCGTCTGTCTGTCCGTTTGTCTGTCTGTCTGTACCCCCCTTCCAAAATCGGTTCTAATTATCGGATCTTAAAAATTCTTTTTTTGTTAGAAAGCTATGACTTCAGATACCCAACTTTCATACTTTTTGTCCGTCTGTCTGTACGTCCGGACGGACATAAATCTACTATCTGTCGGCGAATTTCCCATTGAATTAGCATTGAAATTCAATTTTGAGTCATTTAAATCACTGTAGGTATTGAAATGCGGTTGATGTCCAACTGTCTGTCTGTCCAACTGTGTGTCTGTTCGTATGTCTGTCTGTTCGTATGTCTGTCCGTCTGTCTGTCCGCCTGTCTGTCCGTTTGTCTGTCTGTACCCCCCTTCCAAAATCGGTTCTAATCATCGGATCTTAAAAATTATTTTTTTGTTAGAAAGCTATGACCTCAGATACCCAACTTTCATACTTTTTGTCCGTCTGTCTGTACGTCCGGACGGACATAAATCTACTATCTGTCGGCGAATTTCCCATTGAATTAGCATTGAAATTCAATTTTGAGTCATTTAAATCACTGTAGGTATTGAAATGCGGTTGATGTCCATCTGTCTGTCTGTCCATCTGTCTGTCTGTTCGTATGTCTGTCTGTTCGTATGTCTGTCCGCCTGTCTGTCCGTTTGTCTGTCTGTCTGTACCCCCCTTCCAAAATCGGTTCTAATCATCGGATCTGAAAAATTCTTTTTTTGTTAGAAAGCTATGACCTCAGATACCCAACTTTCATACTTTTTGTCCGTCTGTCTGTACGTCCGGACGGACATAAATCTACTATCTGTCGGCGAATTTTCCATTGAATTAGCATTAAAATTCAATTTTGAGTCATTTAAATCACTGTAGGTATTGAAATGCGGTTGATGTCCAACTGTCTGTCTGTCCATCTGTCTGTCTGTTCGTATGTCTGTCTGTTCGTATGTCTGTCCGTCTGTCTGTCCGCCTGTCTGTCCGTTTGTCTGTCTGTACCCCCCTTCCAAAATCGGTTCTAATCATCGGATCTTAAAAATTCTTTTTTTTGTTAGAAAGCTATGACCTCAGATACCCAACTTTCATACTTTTTGTCCGTCTGTCTGTACGTCCGGACGGACATAAATCTACTATCTGTCGGCGAATTTCTCATTGAATTAGCATTGAAATTCAATTTTGAGTCATTTAAATCACTGTAGGTATTGAAATGCGGTTGATGTCCATCTGTCTGTCTGTCCATCTGTCTGTCTGTTCGTATGTCTGTCTGTTCGTATGTCTGTCCGCCTGTCTGTCCGTTTGTCTGTCTGTCTGTACCCCCCTTCCAAAATCGGTTCTAATCATCGGATCTTAAAAATTCTTTTTTTGTTAGAAAGCTATGACCTCAGATACCCAACTTACATACTTTTTGTCCGTCTGTCTGTACGTCCGGACGGACATAAATCTACTATCTGTCGGCGAATTTCCCATTGAATTAGCATTGAAATTCAATTTTGAGTCATTTAAATCACTGTAGGTATTGAAATGCGGTTGATGTCCAACTGTCTGTCTGTCCATCTGTCTGTCTGTTCGTATGTCTGTCCGTCTGTCTGTCCGCCTGTCTGTCCGTTTGTCTGTCTGTCTGTACCCCCCCTTCCAAAATCGGTTCTAATTATCGGATCTTAAAAATTCTTTTTTTGTTAGAAAGCTATGACCTCAGATACCCAACTTTCATACTTTTTGTCCGTCTGTCTGTACGTCCGGACGGACATAAATCTACTATCTGTCGGCGAATTTCCCATTGAATTAGCATTGAAATTCAATTTTGAGTCATTTAAATCACTGTAGGTATTGAAATGCGGTTGATGTCCAACTGTCTGTCTGTCCATCTGTCTGTCTGTTCGTATGTCTGTCTGTTCGTATGTCTGTCTGTTCGTATGTCTGTCCGTCTATCTGTCCGCCTGTCTGTCCGTTTGTCTGTCTGTCTGTACCCACCTTCCAAAATCGGTTCTAATCATCGGATCTTAAAAATTCTTTTTTTGTTAGAAAGCTATGACCTCAGATACCCAACTTTCATACTTTTTGTCCGTCTGTCTGTACGTCCGGACGGACATAAATCTACTATCTGTCGGCGAATTTCCCTTTGAATTAGCATTGAAATTCAATTTTGAGTCATTTAAATCACTGTAGGTATTGAAATGCGGTTGATGTCCATCTGTCTGTCCATCTGTCTGTCTGTTCGTATGTCTGTCTGTTCGTATGTCTGTCCGCCTGTCTGTCCGTTTGTCTGTCTGTCTGTACCCCCCTTCCAAAATCGGTTCTAATCATCGGATCTTAAAAATTCTTTTTTTGTTAGAAAGCTATGACCTCAGATACCCAACTTTCATACTTTTTGTCCGTCTGTCTGTACGTCCGGACGGACATAATCTACTATCTGTCGGCGAATTTCCCATTGAATTAGCATTGAAATTCAATTTTGAGTCATTTAAATCACTGTAGGTATTGAAATGCGGTTGATGTCCATCTGTCTGTCTGTCCATCTGTCTGTCTGTTCGTATGTCTGTCTGTTCGTATGTCTGTCCGCCTGTCTGTCCGTTTGTCTGTCTGTCTGTACCCCCCTTCCAAAATCGGTTCTAATCATCGGATCTTAAAAATTCTTTTTTTGTTAGAAAGCTATGACCTCAGATACCCAACTTTCATACTTTTTGTCCGTCTGTCTGTACGTCCGGACGGACATAAATCTACTATCTGTTGGCGAATTTCCCATTGAATTAGCATTGAAATTCAATTTTGAGTCATTTAAATCACTGTTGCCAAATCAACAATGGCATGAGAAACTTTATTTAAACATATTTGAAGCAAAATAATATTTTCATGAATCAGTTTGGAATGACGTCATAAAATGTAGAACAATTTGATTCTTTGATTATTCATTAATTATCTACCAAGCAAGCGGCAAGGCATACTTTTGCATGCAATTATGCTTAGTTTTAATTTACATTTCTTGTTTTTTAATGCAGTTCGGAGTAGTTTCATTACTTTTGTTATTAATAAATATTTATTCTTCGAACTACAAATAAATCACGAGCAGATGATAAATAATATTTAATTAATTTGCGAACGAATATTAAAGAAAATAGTTGATTTTGGCTTTTAGTAGTTTAAATTATAGCTGGGTGCTGTGTTTCGATTTTTTTTTCTAATGTGTATAAATCTAGTGTAGAAACGGCTGTTGAGGATATTTACTTTAGGAACCTAGTTTTTTTCCCGATTAGAACTTCAGTAAGTATTTAAGTAACAGGAAAGTAGGCTATTTTAGTTCTTTAAGAACTTCTTGTTAGGTTAAACTTTAAACGAAGATCGGGCTCTCGCGTTGCATTGCTAATTTCTAAATGTTAATCCATTTAAATCTTAACTGCATATATTTTAATACGAATCTATTTTATTCCAATTTTTTATTAATTATATGCTTAATGATTGTAAATAATTACTTTCTCATTTTAAATCAATTATTCAGCATTTTAACGTTCAACGTTTTTGTTAAATCTGTTATGTTAAAGAATTCTCCCTGGTACGTTAAGTTTATTAAGTTTAAATTTACCAAAATACGAAATCATTTCTTAAAATATTATTGTACACATTGTTTTGTGCAGCAAACTGTTGAGTTCTGATTTTCTTATTTAAAAATATCTACGATCGCAAATGCCACGATAATTTTTAGTAAAGAAATCTTTTATGTTCACTTCAGCAGACATTTTTAGTTTTGAGCATTTTGAGTAAGTATTTGTTGTCATTTCAAGGTGACAATAGACTTGGCAAACACTCGGTTTGTTGTCAATTTGACTTGGCGATATTCTTCGCCTTGGCACCAAATCCGGACATGGTCCTTTAGGTTAACCTACAATTTGAGTGTAAAGATTATTGCGAAAATATTTTTCTGCTTGACTAAGATCCATTTGTAACTAAATTGGAAACCGTGGTAGTCGTTAACGCTTAAAAACTATGTTTAAAAACAATTTGAATTTTTCTTTTCAACTATGAAATAACGTGAACAAATATATTGACGTAAATGGATTTTAGCAAACCACGTGAATTTCACACGTTTTTTATTAATTTCAATCGATCGAAATTATAATTTAAGTTTTCATACATTAAACGTCGTAATTTTACGCCAAATCTGGTTACCCCGACAAATTGGTATTAAGGCTACCTTTGGCGAAGTTAGCAATTGAATTCCCAATTTTTAAATGTTAATCCATTTAAATCTGAAATGCATATAATTTATACTGAAGTGTTTTTATACCAATCTTTTATTAATTATATTCTTATAACGATTTCAAAAAAATTATTTACTTTTTTAAATCAAATCTTCGGCATTTTAACGTTCCAATTTTTTTATAAATCGTTGTGTTTTTATTCAAAGAACTGTTTTACGAGTATGTATCGAACAATGTTTTGCACATAATATTTATGGTTGTTTTTCATTTTTTGGCCTTATTGCAGCCATTCCCGAAATTGTCAATCCTTGTGCTTTTCTCAAAAAAAAATCATTCAATGTTTTTCTGCCGTATCGAACTATGTTTTTTGCATAATATTTATAGTTATATTTCCCTTTTTCAAGCCATTCCTGAAGAAACACTTTTTTGTTGTTTTCAGTTGGCCATTTTGAAATTAGTAGTATTTTTGTTCATTTCGATTGTTGCCATTCCAGAGATAGAAATATAAGGAAATTTGGGCGCCGTATAAGAGTATTATATATATATAGAAGATTAAAACTATTATATTAAATATTTGTAATCTTCAGTTCACCTTGAAGAATATCTTTTTTTTTAGTTTTTGGTTTTTTAAAACTCTCTTATGGATAAGCAAATTTAATGAAGTGTAAAATTGTTTTCGCTGAATGATATTAAAATTTAAATGTTCAACTCAAAAAAATTCATTTTCTTGGCTTTTTTTAATTATTGTTTTTGATTGTTATAAAACTCTACTCCTTATTTGACATTTTGAAATTAAGTAAAATTATAAAATGTATAAATACATTTTAAAATTTTGTGTTACTGAAAAACTTAACGGTCAGGTGACGGGTTTATACGTTTGTATCCCTCAGAGGGTTAAAAGAATTACCTTAATAAATGTCAAAGTTTACAAAAACCATTGAAACTGAACATTCGAAGAAGATGGTCGACATAACCAATTCCAAACTCGAACAAATCCCATGAAACCCATGGCCAAGATTTTGCAGAGGTCATTTCCAAGGGTAAATCTCCCAAAATAATCAATGGCTGCTGCACTGGTCCACTTGAAGGAAGTTCCTCCTTGTCCAAAGTGTTCCTTCCTAACATCCCTGCCCGCATAAATTTGGTTCGTTCTAGCAAAATTGGTGTGAGTCATATTAAAGTAATGTTAAATCGGAGCTATGGAATTGAAAGTTTATAGTTTTTCTGGATTTCCATATTGAACTGTAGGCTCGGGATTGGTTTTATTTTAGGCTCTCTATGAAATGTATCAAGTTAGAAAGAAATGTTTTATATTTAGGATGTATTTTAGTACAAATAAAAAAATGTGTTTTAGATTGAAATAAAACCTATATATTGAAATGAAACTATGGATTGCATTGGGGACTTAGACCCAAGTATAAAACCTTATGATCAGCTTGTTGATTGTAAGGTTATGTTTGCAAATGTTTGTTAAATTTCAAAATTATGAAAACAACACACTGTCTAATTAAACTTGAAATTGTTTCATAACGCATGACAAACAAACACTTTACACCACACACATATATAATTTGTTCGCTTTATCTGTGTTTTTATTTAAAACTATTTATTTGCTACATAAATTGGCTTTTGTTGTAATGTACTGTCCTTGTTACTGATGATCAACTCTTAGTGATTGTGTATTAGCACTGGACTGCAGGGTTATAGTCTGGGTTCTATTCCCGGTAGTAAATAGGAACCTCGAGTTGTAATATAGTGTAAAATAAACTCTTAAAATCTTTGTAAAAGAAATGAATTATTATTTTAAATACTACTTGCTCCTCTCAGTTTACACAGATATTGTACCGAAAGTACTAAATACTGTCTTTTTGTTTCCTGCGTGGGTAGTTCAATTTTGAAAGTGCTGTAAAATTCTCAAATGAACTGAGTGCTTCTTTATTGAACTCGGAAAGACAAACAGCAAAATCGACCCATGATAATTACCTAACTCTCGAATAGTCATTATGCTATTATTACATACTCCGGACATTGATTGTATACCTACATATAATAACGTTTAATTTAAATCTGCATTCCCAGCCGAGCATTGAAATCTTTCACAATTTCTCCACTCCCTTTGGGAAATGCAGTTACACCACCTTTCATCAGTATCCCAAATCGCCAATTTAGACTTAGCTAATTGTAATGTGAAGGTTATAACAATCTTGATAAGATGCGGGTGGAATGGGGGGGGAAGGGTTGGTTATAAACTATCAAGAAGAGTTGTGGTGGGGCATAGGCCTTTCCCACGGCACCCTATTGAGAATTAGTTTTGGAGAAGCCCTGCACCTGTACTCCGGTACGGTACAAGTTATTACAGACGTGCTTTGAAATGGACCACCTAATTTTGGTGGAGATGGAGATGAGATTGACGTGTAACACGCCCTATAAAGTGTGGTATTATGACCAGTGTTCGATTTATCCGAAAAGGGGAATGCTGAAAGCTAATTGAGAACAGATGAATTTCTGTTTGTAGGAAATGGTCTAGGTGAGTTTTAAATTTCTTTTAGTTTTTAAATTGGGATATTGATCCGGGTTTGAAAAATATTAATTAATTTTAAAGAGAAGAATTTTATGACTTTCATAGAAATTTTAATATCTATCAATATTAAATGTAGAAAATGTTTTATTCTTCTGTGTTTAGTAAAAAATATTCAGTAGTTCATTTAAAAAGAAAAATTATAAAATTGCTATGAAATTGGTTGGATTCATCGCTACATTGAAAGCAAAATTGTGCTTCGGGAATATTGAATTGTGTCTTAAGATTAATTTGAAAAGAGTTTATTTTTTAATAAGGACAATATAGAGATGAAGTAATTTAAATTTAAACTTGAATCAAATTTTATTTTTTTAGTTAAAGATGAGGTTTGCATTTACTTTTCATATAAAAAACTAATAGCGTAAGTTTCAAGATTAAAATTTTACTAGTTTAGTTTAAATTTAAAGTTAAACAAGTTTTTTTTTAAAGATGTACAAAGATGTACGATACTTCTGAAATATTCTTTTATTTGAGATAATATTTTTTTTAACTTAATATAAGGGCAGTTCTACCATAATTTTTAATTTCAGGTATAAAAAACTTTTGAAGTTTATGTTTTTCACAATCACTTTAAATGTTTGTAAAAAGGTATATAAGGGTTCTAGAATTACAAAAAAAAATCAGCAAAGCTCATTTGAATTTTCAAAAAATTAGGGATGACAGTTCTTCAAAAAAAAAAAAAACTGTATCAAAGAAACCGGTTTAAATTGGCCTTATGAAAATAACTAATTTTTACAGAAACCGAAGTCACGAACAAATCGGTTAGTCTTAAAACAGGTTTCGGTTTTCCATCCCTAGATCATTGTGACGGTAAGGAACGGAAGGTAAGCAACGGACTGTAAGGAAATTCACGATGTTTACCGGGCTTTTTTGTGTTGAAACTAACTCCAGTTTTTAAAAAAATGGATTTTTTTACTCTTTATGCTCCACTTAAACATATTTATGGAAAAAAAATTCCAATTATCAAGCAAAAATTAACCGTAACGCTTTGGGATTGTAAGGAAAGCAATAAAGCCACGCAGCTAATTTTACTGGAGTTTTTAACTTTTGGGCTTATTGGTGAAGTATAGCAAAAAAATGCGGCTACTAACTGAAATGTGAGTTTTCTGCAATACAGTTTTCATGATTGAAGAATCACTGTAGCTCCATCCAGTCTATTAATATAGTTTTTGTCTTGCTGAATAGACGTTGCACTAGAGCAACAAGAGGGATTCTGGCGACATACATCCTGATTTAGAAACGCTGTCAAGTGAAGAGCATAAACATGAATTAGCACTCAACGCGGCATTATAGCTGTAAGATCTAAAGCTAAGTGTCGACGTGCAAGAAAAATTGCACAAGTTTCATGCAAGAAACTTGCTTGAGTGTTTACATCGAGCTTGCAATTTTTCTTGCGGCAAGGCTCTGCAAGATATTTTATACCTTTGTTGCACGTTTAACTTGCAGAGTAGTGTCCACGGAAGTACTTTGCAACCGTGGTTTGTGTCAGTTATAAACATAAACAGTGATCGGGATCGTCCATTCCATCGCCATTCACCATGAATAAAAGGAAAGCTGTCGCTTTAATATTAATTGCTCATACAATTAAAAATTTAAATGCCCGTAAAATACGCAAGCGTTGTAGAAGAATAGGGCTCTGAAAGAAAATGAACTAGGATTTTTTAAAAATTTATTTCAGGAATTATCTATAGAGGACCTTCAGCAATTAAAAAAAATGTATGTCGGCATCCGATTTGGGAACTTTTTACTGAAGATAAAGACCAAACTTACGGCAGTAGGAGAATCCGTCGAAACCATCCCCCCCCCCCCTTAAAAAAACAAAAGTAGAAGCTATTATCACACGTGTATTCCAGAGATCAAGAGCAAGCAAAACAAAAACAACCATGCACCTAGCTACACAGTTTGCAATAAGCTTGCAAGAATTTCCCTTCTGTTGGAACCGAGCAAGTTGAGTTGCACAAACCGGTTACACTTCATCAATTTCTTCTCGTTGCAATATGCAATATTGCTAAGAGTTCCTGCTTGACTTGCTGGGATGTATACGCGTGCAAGACGGGTTGAAAACTTTAACTTGCAAACAACTTGCGCAAGTTTTCTTGCTCATGGACACTAACCTTTAGACTATAACCATTTAACGTGCACCAGTCCCAAGTACACGGGGCTACTTATTGGCGGGATTTTTTGCCTAGAACTGTCCTCTTATAGGAGGGATAAGGTGAGGATAGAACTCCAGAATGTATCCTTAGTAATATGTCTCTGCGGACTCCGTAGCCCAGAAGTCAAAACATCGCGCTCTCATACAGAATTTCCCGCGTTCAAAACTCAGCCTCATCCTATAGACGAATATTTGTTGAAAAAATAAAATTGACATAATTACGGGGTTTCCCAAGTACACTGGGACGGACGAGCTCGTTAAATCTTTAGAGTCCAAAGTCTCGACGGCATTAGCGTATGTATAATTAGAAAAAGTTTTGTAAAAATACTAGAAAAATTTTGTAACAGGTAAACGGGAGATTTCTTGAATTACAATTTTTTTTAAATTATTGTTATTTCTATAACATTGCAAGAAATGTTATAGTATGTTCACCTATTTGTTTCGCAATGAGTGTTTAGATTTGAAGAAACGAGCATTAGCTGAAAATCGTAGTGAGTTGGCAATCTTGGAAGTTATCTGTGCTTTTTAGAAAAGAAAAATTAATATTCCGAAAAGTATGTTTCACTAGATGAAACTCTATTTCTGCTATTTCGAAGGTATTATTCTTCAAATCAAATTTATTAGTACTTACAAAAACCCCAAAGAGTACCTGAAGCTTTTTTTCTTTGATTTATAATTATTCTTATAAATTATTTTTTCAAAAATTAAAAATTTAATTAATTTAAATGTGATTACAGCTAGGTGAGTTATTATGGTACCAGACGGATTTACATTACTAAGGCATTGAATAAAAACTTAATAACCTAAATTTGGGCTTAAAAGCTTAAATCTTATCCTTCTGACGGATAAACCATTTGATTAAACTGTAAACTCTTTTCTGTGTGAGATTTAAATTTATATTTTTAACTTTTAAATTGAAAATGAATAAGTTAATATGTGTTGCTGGAAAATCTGACAATGCCTTGAAAAGTATATACGTCGGATGGCTAGGACAAACATCAGACAACAGTCCAAACAATCCAATTAAACTTGCACCCCTCCAGTGCCGGTATGATAACCTCTCCAGGAGAGAATTGCCAGGAAAAACACGTCCTACAACAAGCCCTAGGGCAGAGCTCGTTAACGGTAGAACGGGGCGGCCTTCCGGGAGTCCTTTGCGCACATAAACTGCAAGTACAACAAGGATGACTCAATTGCCCAAGGGCTGCCTTGTTCCCGTCCCTTTGTGAGATAAAAGAGTGGAGTGTCATAGTTTTTTTTTACTTGTTCTGTTGCGAAGGTGCGGTTGTATTGTTTGAAGAATATTCTTTTGATTTTGTAATGTCTTTGGCGTTTATTATATAAGCTGAATTTGGTGTATTATGCCGTTATGTAATAATTTTTCGATTCCACTTGAAAAACTTACTTTAATATAAAACTTACCCAATTCTATTTGGAAAATTTAGTTTAATTTGAAATTTTACTTTCAAACATTCAAAAAACAAGTAATCGCCATTCGTAGAATTTATTTTTATTCTTTCTTTTCGTAAATTTATTATTCACATAGTTTTTTTTTTTTAAGATTACGGTATAGTACAGATAAGTTAGACTTTCTTGTTGTTAGATAGCTTTCAACTATGGTTTAGATATATATATCTTACATGGATAAATGTGGCAGATAATTAAATTTCCATGATTGCAAATAACCACAACGTTTCTGGCTAACTTTCCAGTGGTGCACAGGCCAATTTTTTAAAATTATTTTTTACTGAAACTAACAATAAGAAAAGAGTCTTTAGATAGAGGGTAACTACTATTTAAAAAGAACAAAATTACCAAACCCACCCCCGCATTTAATGAGACCTTCACCTCAAGCATTCAGAGATCCGTGGTCGTTTGAACTTTGGGATTCCACCTCCCCCGAAATCGTGTGCGTCCCCCTGTTTGGTTATTCATTGAAGTGGTGCACTGAATTAGTCTGGTGGGGGGAAGTGGTCAGGAAATAGATAATTTCGCACCCTGTTGTTTTTCGCTGAAGTTGAAATTTGGTAAAGATAAGAGTTACTAGTTATTGGTTTGATTTAAGTCGATAGAGTCGTGACAACTTTGGCGTTACTGTATAGTACTTTGATAGTTGGCAATTGTTTCCCTTTTTTGATACATCTAAAATGTGAATGAGTCGGTCTGTTGTCGACGTTTGACGTTCACGAAAATTAAAGTAAGCTTTTTATGCGCATCAAGTTTTTTTTTAGCGGAATATTTATCTGATTTGTCTTGTTTTATTACATGGCAAAGTAATGTAAATCATCACATTCGCTGGTCGCCGTTTCGACGGGTCGGTGTATTGTAGCTATATGGTGCATTATTATTGAGGGTAGGGGGGAGTACCCCAAAACGGGATAGGCTGGCAAAACGGGATAGCGAACCTCGAATCTTTACTGTTGGTGCTATCTCGCGGGAGAAAGGTTAAACTGGTTCCCGACCGCAATGACAGCATTCTCAATTGATCTCCCGCCGCGTGTTTTGTAAAGAAATATTTTTTCAAAGTTTTAAGTGCGATTTTTACTTACTTTGTACTTTTTTCGACTGCAGTATATTTTCTACATACAATTTTGATGTGTCCCTTTTTACCCGACCTTTTCCATTAATGTTTTGGCAATGTGTTTAAGTTATTTTAATGGAGATAAGTATTGAATTAAAATGTGCAATCAATTACATCAATTTATTTTAATTTTAAATAATTATATTTTCGAAATAAAATAATTTACTTTACTTTTGTGGCACAAATAATTGGCCTGAGTTATGCAGACACAAAATTTAGTTATAGGTTAAAACTGTTAGTCAGAAAAATATTTTGACCAAAATTTAAGTTTTAAATTTTAAAAAAAGTTGAGTCATCATACACACACACACAAAGCAGTCATCACAACCACTAGAGACAGTATTGAATGAATTACTAGTGATGGTGGCGCCGATAACACAATGAAGGACTTATCCAATCGTCCACTTCAACAAGAAACAAAGGACTTGGGCTATTATACTATCGTCCTTCACTACTATTTTCTATATCACCCAAAGAAATTCTACCCACGATGAGTGATTGAAACAAGACCTGAAAATAAACACGATAGGAGAAGTGATAAAACAGCAATTATACAGGAAGCCCATATAAACTTGAGTTAGAAGAAGAAGAGCGTGAAAAAAAAAGAACGAGAAACAGCTAAAGAGCTGAAAAAGGCTGCCAAAATAAGTCTCTTGAATGCTCCGAAGAGAAAACAAACGAGGCGTAAACGAAAATCAAGTGGAGATGCAAAACAGGCAGATAAATTTAAAAAATGTTACTCTGAACCTGAAAAAAAACCACAATCATCATTTGAAGAAATAGTAGAAAATGGACCTAACAAACAAAAACCTAAAAAAAAAGCATCAGTTAGCCAAGGTTGGACGTCATCGTCTTTAGAAGATGAAGCTGAAAAGGATGAAGCATTATTTTCTGCAACGCCCTGTATCTTGAATCGAAATCTGGAGGTGGCTGGATTCAATGCTCAAGCTACTAGGGATGATCCAACGAAAGCCTGTTCCAGAGCAGAAGACGACACATTTGTATGCGATTTCTGTGTTGTGTAATTTTTCAAATTCACAATTAAAAAATTTCTTCCTATAAAATAACGTAGCCTATTTTTGTTTTAAAAACTGAATCAAAAGTAAAATCAACAAAAACCTCTTAACATAGAAATCCCTATCCCTTTTTACCCTACCTTGGTAGGGTAAAACGGGATCGTGTAAGACTTTGTGAAACCACTATATTTCACATATTAATATTATTGAACAAACGTGACAAAGGTATTTAAAATAGTTGAAAATTTACTTTTAAATGACATATAGCTTTGGAATTTATATCTTGTACACAATAAGAAATAAAGCGAAGAATAGATAAGCTATCCCGTTTTGGGGTTTTTTCCCCTACTCTGGTACAACGTCGGGTATATAATTATAGTATATTATCAATAAATAATGTAGTCGACTTTTTTCGTACATTTTAGTACTATAGGCTAAAACAATCAAGTAGATCGTAAATCTAGCATAAATGCACACATATTTCTTGAAAAGTTGCGATTGTGTATAAACAACCAAATTATCTCGTTAGATTTTACTAAGCGTAGTATTTCTAATTCATCTCGAATTTTTTTTTAATCTTTACGGGGAATTTTTAACTAAGTGAAATACATGCAAACAAGATAAAATATAAATTATAGAAAATTTTGAATCGGTAGAAAGTAATTTTTTTAATTTTTTTGAAATGTTGCTACTAAAAGATTTAACTTTGCTGTCTTTGTACTTTTACCTTGTTGTCTGATTCTCTGTTTACGATTAAATTATTATAGTTCTTTAATCAATAAATTTCATTATTTTAAACTCAAAAAGATCGAATTTATAAAAAGCTCTAAACGCACGTACATGATTCACGTGCAATTTCTGGAAATCCAATTTAGGCTTTTTAAAATTAATAAAATTTTCTATCCACACAATTTTATTAAACATTTCCTACAGGCGTAAAAATCTGCATCGTGAGCACACAACCAGACCCAGAATTTTGCACGTTATGAGTTTGCGCATCGTGCCGGATCAATTCCTGCAGCGAAAAGGGTGGGGAGATCGTGCGAAAATTCAGCTACAGATGCACCTGCGTCCAAAACCCAGAACGAAAAAGCCTTGCAAAATACGCGTTCTCCGGATAATAGAATACTATAAATGGATAATTCTTTTGGAATATTCACTAGCTTTGTTAGTCATTGTTCTCCTGGGTTTTTTCTGTAGTACACGGGGAATACTGATCTCTGATGTTTGAGTTATTTAAAAAATAATCATAATTTATGAAAACTATCTTAAAACTACAATTGGGGGGCTCAGAATACAGTGTACCAAGTAAATAAAAAGCTTCTTTGTGCTATAGAGCTTTAAAAGTTAAATCTTTATAACGAAATTACCTATTAACCTTTCTTTAAATTTAGCTTCCCAGCGTATGTTATCTAAACGAGGACTTTTCATTATTGCACTGAATTTCCACATAGTTAGTGAGCGCAATTGCGCTGCTAACTCGAAAATGACTAAAAGTGGACTTGGTTCACTTGTATTCTGAACTCCCGATTGTTACTCAAAATAGGATTACAAGCAAGTTTGTCTGGGATAATCATTTCTCCAGTGGTACTGCAAAAAACAGCTTTGCCTATATGCCTTGTAAGCCAGCAAGTTAAGGTCGTAAAATCCAGTTATTGAGATTGAGTTGATTCTATAAATTGACACTACTTAATCGTTTGTTTGCTTGCATTTCCCAAATTCTCTATAGAAAAATGTTAATTTGTTCACATCACTGGAAGGGTCAGTTCAAAACTGACATTCTCCAAAGTACAACTACGAAATTGCTATACTTTGATCCGGTTCGATCATTGGCGACTTTGCACCATTAAATTTACAACGGCCAAAAATATCCAACGAATATTCCGGATCTTATATCTTAGTCATACTTTGGGTAATATGAGTTTTGAAACTAGAATCTTTGCTTACAATGACACTTACTTGGTATTGAAAAACCCACATCAGCAGTAAAAATATAAGCAATTCTTAACATAGATAACAATTTTTAAAAATTAAACTATTTTAACCCTATATCTAACAAATGCTATTTTGAAATTTCTTATTATAAGATATTCTAATTAGAATCTTTCATGTGTAATATTCAAACATCAACAATACACAATCATATAAAATAAATATTTTCTAAACTTTTCATAACATATGACAGTGTTTGATGGCGTTTCCTTGAATAAAATTCCAAAATCGGGAATCAAATTTATTATGATGTGAATTCTGCTTTGTGAGAATAGCTGTCTAAGTGATTCATTGCATGTTCTAGTTTTTCGTTTACTCGGAAATGTTCTTTCGATTTTATTTACCGCAGTAAATAGATCAACATTACGGATTTGTCGCATCATTGAAGACGTGTTCCGAAAAGCTAAGCCTATAGCGCAAATCGCCATTAATGGTCATGTTATTTCTTCGATTTTTATATTTCTAAAGAAGACTCAAATGGGAATTCTTAATTTAAAATTATTTTGCATATCTAAATTTAAAATGCATATCTAAAAATAAATAAAAATTGGTTTTATGTTTTTCTCAAGAGCAAAATGCTTAAAGTTTCAAAGTTTTAAATAATGCTAATTTAAATAGGTGCGTGTGTGTTTCATTTATTCTTAAATACCCTTCTTCTAACTTTAAAGACATTTTAGGTGGTTATGTTACTGGTAGTTGGTAAATAGATACGAAAGGTAAACTACGTTAGTATACCCATTACCAATTATTATAATATTTTAATCAAATAAAAAAGCAGACTTTTTTTATAAAATAATGTGTAGTTATAAATAGTTTCAACATTTTTATTAACTGTTAACCTTTGAAAACTTCAGCGGAATTTCTGTAAAGTATATCAACAAGCTATACTGACGCTTTAATACTAACTATTTTATGTGGTGAGGTTTTGTCTTTTGTTTTTTAAATTGCATTTACAAATTATTGTTGTTTTTTCTAAACTACAGCTTGTCTGACGAAGTCAGACAATATCAGTCAAGAAATAGACATTTATGAAGTCTGACACTATATATAAATAGTTATAAATGTCTACTTAGTCCAGTCCAATGCACTCCAAAATGTGCTGAGGTTATGCATGTTCTTTTTGGCATTTAGGGCAAAGAGAAAAATGTGTTACCCCCAGAACATGTGAGGCTTTTTAAGTATCCACATGAATTCAATTAGTTTATCTAAATTTTAAAGGCCATAGATAGTTTCAATGTTGTATGTTGGTATGAATGTTTTACTTTTTAAAGTGTGCGCATTATTACGTATATATTTTGCAAAATAAAAATGAATTTAGTAAACGATAAGTAATAATTATTAAATTTGCGATGATTTTTTTTTTCAATGATCAATTTTAACGTTTGAACATAGTTAAGAACTAAATGCTGTGTTTGGCACTTTTTTAGATACATGAATTTTGTGTGGAAGCAGTTCTAAATGACAGTTCTGTTACAAATCTACTTGGTTTTTTTTTATGTAAAACCTTTGTATATCACGTTGTTATTCGAGAGAGTGTGAGCATTTTGCAAAATATAAGTAATAATTATTGAATTCTAGGCACTGAGGCGAAGTTTTTTTTTTAATTTTGACGTTTAAAAGTTTAATCTAGAACTAACTGCTGTGTTCGGTTCTCTTTTTCGATGCATGGGGGGACATTTTTTTGTGGAAACAGTTCTAAGTGACAGTTTCTGTTACAAATCTACTTCTTTAGATCTAAAATGTATGTATAACGTGTTATTGTTTTAGAGTCTCTCTATAGATTTGCAAATTTATATGCATTGTTGTCTAAAATATCTTCTGAGTTTGGTCGTTAGTCTGTGTTCAGGCGACGGTTTTGCAGGGAGTTCTAAGAGACAATTTTTGTTACAAACCTTTTTTTATCTTAAATTATTAGCTAGCGCATTGTTGTTCTAGGGTAATTCTATAAATCTACAAATGTGTATCTATTGTTGTTTTAAGATTGTTCTGAGTGTGTTTATTGTATTTGCAGGCGACGCACTTCTGGCTGGACGACATGTACCTCAAGAACCCGATCCCTCTCCCAGTCAACTCGAGCCCCTTCTTCCTCCTGCCCAAGCAGCACTTCCACTCCACCACAGACCAGCTCAGGTACTGTCCCTCTCACTCACTCTTCAGTTATCCCACACATTTTCAAGGAGTCACCAGATAGTCTCCACTTAAGAGGGATTATCAGTCCCATAGAGCTAATGCATTAGTTTTGGAATCACAACTTCCACAGTAAATATTGATTTGCCATGTTAGCCCTTTTTCCCCAGGTATGGGAGTCAGCATACCATCTAAATGAAACAAATTTGAAACGAAAATGTTATCTAGTTATTTGATTACATATTTTTGAAGTTGTAAAATGCCAACAATTTACAGCAGATGGTGACACTATTTTAAAACTTTATCAATTAATAATTAAATAACCGGATGTTATTTTCTTTTCAATTTCGTTTTAAATGGATGTTATGATGATTCCCCTACCTGATTAAAATGAGTTAACATGACAAAGCAATTATTTTGCAAAAGTTGTGATTTCAAAACTAATGCATTAGCTCAAAGGGACTGACAGTCCACCTTAAGTACACTGCAAAAAAATTACAGTCAAATTTTTAGTTTTAAACTAGCAGCTGAGTTGCCAGGAAAAAATCGTTAAAATACGGAAACTTTCTGTATTAAATAGAGTAGGGAGTGCAAATATGGAAACCCAGACAGTAATTTTTCGCATGCGAAAAGGAAAATTTGGTCAAATATAAAAATAACAATTTTGTACATATACACACAGAAAAAACCTTACCTGTTGTTGTTACTAATCTTCAGCTCGTCAGACAGTAATCAGACGAGCTTCAAAAGGTTGTTGAAAGGTTGCATAAAATATCTACAGTGCCAATGTTGATATTATGCAATTGATTTACCAGAATATAGATGTCTTGCTTTAAAATACATAAAAATGTTATTCGGATCGTATACAGACAGTAGTTACATGCAGAGAAACGTAAAATAAAAAAAATTAAACAATTGAAATAAACTCAATTGTGCTGAACGGACGCAGATAGTTCAACTGTCTCTGACAAAGAGAATACGTCACCATTGTTGACAATTTTCAGTACACTCGTGTTTTATAAAATGTCCAGTTAATAATCAAATGTGGATTTTAATTTAGTACTAAGAGAAGAGGAATATTATAAATTGGGTGGTGTTTTTACAAATTATTTATTAATTATAGTTATTCTTTACAGTTTAATAATTTCATATTATGAAAATTTTTTGTACTGAACTGTTTTTATGTAGAAATGTTTAATTTTTAAGATCTACATTGAAATTTAGCTATTTATGACCAAGTAATTGTTAACAAATTTTAAATATAAAACAGCTGCCTTCTGATAACGTTAGTTATGTTATAGAAGCATATCTGAATTATAGCAAAACAATTAAATTTTTAAATTGAATTATGAATGAATGTACAAAAATTTGACTTGTTCCACTTATGAACGTGAAAACCTTTATATACCTCCCAAACCTTCGCTTAAAGAAGTCATTAATTTAATACTTAAGTAGTCGTGATTATCACAAACAATACTCCACTAATTCAATAGTACGGAAAGAAAACTACCAAAACTGTTGCGTTTTTGTCGCACACTTGAGAAACCAAGCGCGTCCCCTTTCCAGGCAGCCGATAACCATTTACATTAGATTTGCACAATTTGCGAACGCTTTTCGATTCGATTAAGAATATCAATCCAGATAGCGCGATTTGCCATTTAAGTCACGTCTCGATTTAATTAGAATACAAAGCGACATGTCTTTGCCACTGGGAATTCAGCGATAGGAATTCATAGGGCTTCTAGTGAATTCTAATAAATTCTTAGTCAAAGTTTTATTTATGGACATGTGAATACGTTTGTGCGTATTTGGACGGTAAGATGTGTTTTTGTTAAAATGCATGGGGTATTGAGTTATAAATTAACTACGGTGAGGAAATGATTTTTATGATAACTTTGATCCGTGAAGTTTGTCAACTGTAAGTTCATACATGATTTTTTATTCTTTGTATATTTTAATACAAATAAGGGTTTTTTAGAGATGTCGGTGTTTAGGGATCTTTTTAAACTTTTTTTAAAATAAATGTATGCCCATTTTATAAAATATAGTTATATTATACGTAATATTTCGTTCGAGGCAATCTGTTTTTATTATTGACACATCTGCTTATGTAAATGCTTATTATTATTGACATCTGCTTATGTAAATGCCGCTGAAATCCAGAGTAGCAAACACATAAAAATCTGTAGAATTCACCAAAGACCAAAAAATGTTAAAAAGTGATTTATAAATGTCTGATTTTTATTGGTTTATGAGAAATGGGTTTAAAGTGAAGTTTCCTAAATTTTGCGTGAAGTTATGGAAAAATTGCGTGTTGTATTTTGTTTTCGCTTTTAGCACCTAAGAAATTATAAGTAAAACTTCCTCAAACTAGTTTTTAATATGGGCTCATATATTCTGAGCAATGAATCACTGAAATGCCAGTTTTGAAACTGTTTTGTGATTGACTGTGTTAAAATAGTGAGTGATATGGCTATTTATCATTTAATTTGGTTTGAAAACCCTAATAACAAAGAAAATACATTAAAAAAAATGTCAATATTAGGGTATAATCCAGAAATATTGGTAACCTATTTTTTGTCTAGAATTTGATCAATTGAATCAATGTAATTTTTTAACGTTATAAATAAACAACTAAAAGATTTTTTGTCGCATATGTGAATTACATCGCTATGTAAGAAATAAAATTATTATAAGAAGCATGTAATAGTACATACTATCAATGAAAAAAAGGTTAAAAAAAATTACTTTATGTCATTTTATATACAAGTAAACGGCGGGCTTTCAAAAGCTGAAAAGTGATATTCGGTTCCTCTTATGTAAAACAATTTCAGATGGTTTTTACAATAACACAAATTATGTAACATGAAAAAAACCAATAATTTAAATGGATGTAGGGGACGAAGAGGCTATATAGGAATCTTTGTTTTGGTAGCATCTAACTTCTTAATGTCCTAAATTTAAACTAATAAGCTCAAATATTCAAATAACATATTGCTGTATGTACTCATCAAAGTTTAATTAAACTAATAAATTATAAAGCTATACATTATTTTAAATCTGGTACCAAAAATGTGCGTGGTGTGGCCGTAATAGCGCAATGGTCAACGCGGCTGACTTTCCGTATACTGGTAGGATAAAACTGGTCATGGGTTCACTCAGCCCTGCATCCTTCTGAGGTCGATAAATTAGTAACAAGTATCAAGCTGGCTTAGAAAGTTTACTGCGGTTCGTCGTCAAACTAGCCCATTGGCATAAACCACTCTTTATACCTCAATATACTGGACAAAAAAACAGTTAAAACAGAATATTTCTGTCACTTTACTGAAATTTATGTTTTCTTAAACTACTTCAGCTTTACGTATATTTGATTGTCAGTAATTCCATAACAAAATTGTGGGTATTAGTTCATTTATTTGAAAAAACATTCATTAAGTTTATTACAACTGGAATGATAATCTGGAAGCACTAGGGCTTGCGACTGCTATTTTTCGGACCTTAAACGGAAAATTAGTACTCTGTTACAAACTTGGTGCTTGGTTTTACTAAAACCATTTTTGAGGTTTTTGTCTCCCAGACTTGAAAATGATTCAACCGAAAAACCGAAAGTATGGCCAAACATTTCCCCATAAAGTCGTTACAGCTACTATTAACCGTTATTATAATGAAACCAAGCACAACATTTTCAACAGTGTATATAAACATGGAAAAAAAGAGGATGGGTCTTTGGGCTAAAACAAAAAAAAGTAAATATTGTGATTCCACTAAAAAAATAAATTGCGCAAATTTCTTATTTACATTCATGCTTTCCCATTCGTGCGACGCCGAATATTTCAGCAACCACTACGTAAATGAAGTGGTGGTCCCAAGACACCGCCGAAACCACTAACCAGAAATTACCTCGCCTTCCGATTCAACCAAAAAAGGATATTACACTAATTGAAGCGCCCCTGTTACGCGATCCCACCGCTGTCAACCGCGCAGTCAAAACAATGTCAACCGTCCCCTGTCTTGCTTAAAATTCAGGACAAGCTGTCTGCTTCGCTACAGCAGGACGTGACGAGGTTTGGGAACGAGTCCAGGAGTAAAGTCATTTCCAGTAAAGCTTTTTTTGAATAAACTGATCGTCTTCTCTTTTGTCGACCTGGTCGCAGTCCAAGAAATTTGGGTGTTGTAAATTGAAAACATGCATCTGGATAGGCTTTGCGTAAAATGTCGGCGATTTGGTGACTATTTTGCTCTGTCACATTTTATCGAATTTCCTTATACGAAGAGAGGTTTTGAATTTTAAACAAGAAACGACATGGGTCGCTTGACAAGCGACAAAGTAAGAACTGTATCTTTAACAAATAAATATTCAGTATATTCGACGTTTTTTTCACAGTTTAAGTTAGGAGATTTAGGATCGAATCGAGAAGTAAAATCATTTCCAGTAAAGCTTTTTTTTAATAAACTGCTCGTCTTTTTTTGTCGACCTGGTTGCAGTTAAAAAAATATGGGTATTTCAAATTAAAAACATGAATTGGGGCACGGTGGAAATGCATCAAGAGAGACTTTGCGTAAAATGTCGGTGATTTGGTGACTATTTTGCTCTGCCACATTTGATCAAATTTAATTATGCGGAGAAAGTGTTTGAATTTTAAACTAGAAACAAAATGTGTCGCTTCATAAGCGACAAAGTAAGAACTATATCTTTTTGTCGACCTGGTCGCAGTCCAAGAAATTTGGGTGTTATAAATTGAAAACTTGCATCAGGAGAGGCTTTGAGTAAAATTTCGGCGATTTGGTGACTATTTTGCTCTGTCACATTTTATCAAATTTGCTTATGCGAAAAAAGGGTTTGAATTTTAAACTAGAAACAAAGTAGGTCGCTTGATAAACGACCAAAGTAAGAACTGCGTATCTTTGATAAATATTCGTGTTTTTCTTACAGATCAAGTTCAGGTGTAAAGATATTTCTAGTTAATTTATTTAAATAAACTGCTCGTCTTCTCTTTGTCGACTTGGTCGCAGTCCCAGAAATTGGGGTGATGGAGATTGAAAACATGGATTGGGACACGGTTGAAATTGAAATACAACAGGAGAGGATTTGCGTAAAATGTCGGCGATTTGATGACTATATTGCTGTGTCACATTTTATCGAATTTACTTATGCGAATAAAGGATTTGAATGTTAAACTATAGAAACAACATGGTTGCTTGATAAGTGACCGTGTACAAACTATATCTTAAACAAATAAATATTCAGTGATCGACACTTTTTTGCAGTTCGAGTTATGAGGTTTAGGAACGAGTCGAGGAGTAAAGTCATTTTAATACAGTAAAGCTTTTTTTTAATAAACTTCTTGACTTCTCTTTTGTCGACCTGGTCGCAGTCCAAGAAATTTTGGAGTTGTAAATTGAAAACATGCATCAGGACAGGCTTTGCGTAAAATGTCAGCGATTTTGTGACTATTTTGCTTTGCTGCATTTTATCAAATTTGCTTATACGAAGAAAGGGGTTTGAATTTTAAACTAGGAACAACATGGGTCGCTATATGAGCGACAAAGTAAGAACTATATATCTTTAAAAAAATATTCAATATTCGACAGGTTATTCAGATTTAGTTGGGAGGTTTGGGAACGAGTCCAGGAGTAAAGTCATTTCCAGTAAAGCTTTTTTTTTTAATAAACTGCTCCGTCTTCTTTTTTGTCCACCTGGTCGCAGTCCAAGAAATTTGGGTGTTGTAAATTGAAAATATGCACCAGGAGAGGCTTTGCGTAAAATGTTGGTGATTTGGTGACTATTTTACTCTGCCACATTTTTTTCAAATTAACGTATGCGAAGAGAGGGTTTGAATTTTAAACTAGAAACAACGTGGTTGCTTGATAAGCGACAAATTAAGAACTATATCTTTAAAAAATAAATATTCATCAGTATTCGAAGGGTTTTTTGTACGGATCAAGTTCGAGGATAAAGATATTTCCAGTAAAGCTTTTTTCTAATAAACTGTTCGTGTTTTTTGACCTGACCGCGTCCAAGAAATTTTGGTTTGGTAAATTGAAAACATGGATTGGGGCACGGTGGAAATGCATCAGGAGAGGCTTTGCGTAAAATGTCTATGATTTGGTGACTATTTTGTCCTGTTTCATTTTATCAAATTTACTTGTGCGAAGAAAGGGTTTGAATTTTAAACTAGAAACAACATAAATCGCTAGATAAGCAATAACGCAAAGCTGTATGTAGGGGAGACCGGGGCTAGTTGTCCATGTTTTTTTTTCTTTTTGGTTGCATATTTCATACTTTTATTTCTTTTGAAGAAAATAAGATATCATTTTCTTTTTCATATGGTTATCTTTAAATTAGCATTACTACTTTTCTAAAAAGTAAATGCACTTTTTGGTAGCGAGTGTTTAAATGCAATCACGTTGAGCTGAAAAACGTGCCCCGTATACGGTGCACATTTTCCCAGACTGCAAAAAATGAATGGGGAAAATTTTCCAACTATCCTTGAAAAGATTTAACACACTCAAAAATCATTTTTATGTACATTTCATTGTAAACCAAAATAGTCTAAAAGATTATACACAGAATATTGGTAAAGTTGTAAAATAAAGAGAAACAGTTTACTATACTATATTGTTATATAAAGGTCATTATCTCCTGTATCACTTTGAAATCAAGCAAATTGAGTTACTTCCCTTTTTGTGTAACTATAGTTTGGTGGTCTTTTCTAGGGGTTGGTCTAAATATTGCAAAAAAAAATTACATGCACTGAAGTTTCTGTGATTGTTTCTCTTTTTTCTTTACCAGCCAATTTACTTCAACGTTCTGTGTGCAACATGGTATATAAATCTTTTGGAATATTTTTTTGTTCTTGGATGCTTTTACACTACTAAACCGATTTTTACAGTTATTAGAGCAACGTATATTGCTTCAAAATGGTACGATTTCTGTTAGCTTTCTTTTTATTACTCTATGTAGACAATTTTTAATCTTGAACAAAACTTTTTTCATTCAGAAATTAATGTATGGTTATATTATTTGGTTATATATAACAAATAAATACATTTTTGGAATATTATAAAGGTTCGAGCACGTTTTTAAACAAGGCGTTGTTGGAGTTCTTGCCCCGTCAAATTTTGGAAAACTTGCCCCGCCATATTTTGACTTTAATAGTGCCTTGACAATTGAAAAATCATAAAAACAGCTCTAACTAAAATATTACAACACCATTAGAAAAAAATAACAAACCAATAGCGGATATCCTCATAGAGGCAATGAAACCACAGCCCCATTCTACAGGAAATATGCATAAGTCAATTAATTTCAAAAATTAAATGTTCCAATGTAACTGATAAAAAAATATTACGTTCAATAATCAAACGATGTGAAGCTTGTTTTTTATCCTTAACATTTTACCATTTGAATAAACTGACCAAAGCGTACCTGGTTAATCTAAAACAAGTCAGTTCTCAATCCTTTTGTAAAAGAAATATTCAAAGCTTTTATTGAAAAGGTAATCTTTATTCAGTCTACGCAATGATTCCTTTATATTCATTCATCGAACAGACATTCGAATTCAACAAGACGAAGACCAACAACAAAAAGATGGCGGAACCTCGTAGAGGCGATCAAACCGCGTTCCCCATGTTACAAACAAGATCTATACGGCTATAGATAAGAAAAAAATAAAGATGTTCCTGAAGTAAAACACAAATGATAAAAGCAAGCAGCCTTCCCGAATACGGCAAATGCTTTTATCGTCTCAGAGTCATAGAAACGTGCTTGCGTTACAGAACGCAACGTAAGACCACGCTGTATTGAAGGGAAACACAATATTTCAAATGTCTTTTTTACTTGTTATTTCACCTGAAAAAAAATTGTAAGCGCTCTTTTCACAAATATTTTTAGCAAATCAACCATTTTATAGATTACAACCATAAAAATTTAAAATAACAATCACAATCCCGTCATTGTTTGGACAATGAAGGGAGCTTTAATAAAAATCTAGCAGTTTTTTTAATCGCCGCGTAATTAACAGTTTTATTTATTTTTTCAATAAATAAAAATATATATTGATAGTCTTTTGGCTGCATATTTTCTAGTAGTTAGAGTGCTGTTGTTATTTTTACCCAAAATGAAATATAACTGAATTTGGACATTTGATTTCGGCGTTAGTAAATTAGAAATACACAAAGAGTAGCAAGCAACTCAAAATAAAACAAAACAACGTTAAATAAGGTTCTAAAACCAAAAGTGTGAAACTAGCTGATGGTTACAAACAACACAAACAGACAACAAATGTTCCTTACAAAAGAACGCGTTCATTTCATCCCTATATCTCTGCTAGTGTTACGGCAGCACAGGGACCAGCTCAAGTACCTTTTCCTTGTGCTTAAATAATGTCTTACTCCTTCTCGCATTTCGATACAAATTGGGTAAATTACGTTCCCATACTTTCCCTTCTCTTTTTATGGCGTATTATTTTCACGCTTTTCCACATTTTCCAGGCGTGAGTTTATTTTGAGAAAGTTTTGTGTGCGCAGTAATTCTGGGTAGTAGATTTGCCAATGAGATTTTACTTTCTTGTGCGCATTGTATAGTGTAACTAAGGAATTTATAGTATTTTCTATTGAAGTAATTCAGTAATACTTTTTTTTAGTAAAGATAATATGGGCCTGATAATAAGGGAGAACTGTGTACTATCATTACATGCATAGTGAATATTAATGAATTTCAATGAAAATTACTTTTAAAAGTTCATTTGAAACAAATCTTTTATATTCATTCTAGTTACATGCCCACTCTATAAGTCTCATGCTCTGTTGCATTTACCACTAAATACTCAGTTTATTTAATTTTTACTTATTTCCTTCTCTCTACTTTACTCCACTTAGTGATGCCTTGTTTTTCCTTCTCTTTACTTTATTTTCCTTCTCTACTTCACTTAGTGATGGATGGTTTAAATATCATATGGAATTGAAATTTAAAAATAATAAGAAAATGGTATTTCAACACGTTGAAATTTCAATTGTTTTTAGGATAGTAAGCATTATCCCGTCATCTGCTTGTCAGGTTTTCCAACAACACACATAATGTTTAAAAATTTATAAATTTAATAATTTCATTTAATTTTTAAAATCTAAAGCATAGAGTAGCCATTTATAACCATCTGCTAAAGAATTTTTTTTAATTTAGGAAATTAAATTTTCAATTAAAAATTTTAATTTAAATCTCATAGCGTGAAAACAAGTTTACACTTCAGCAAATTTGCTTATCCTTCAGAGGGTTATAAATTGCATACAACAAATGGTTAGACTAAACCGGATAAATTGTAACAATAAAACATTATAAATTGTAATCATTTCAAATTTTTTTTATGGTAAATACGAATTTCCGTATCAGCTCTCAAAATATATCAGCTCTCCCTTCAAGTTCACGTTAAGAATATTCAACTGCATTCTAATGAACTTCACTTCCGAACTCCCCATTTCATTCCCTTTAAAAATTTACTACATCCCTTTCGCTTTTTAAATCCCTATCATCGTCTGAAGGCAGGTGTTTGCAGCAGGACCCCCTGGGTGCATCACTAATAGAATAGGTACTCCGGGGGCAAAGGAACAACTCAACTCCGACCCCGGCCCATTAGGACCTGTCACTGGCAAGGACTCGCTGTCAACTGTTTCATAGAAAGGAGCTTTATTTATGCTGGGCTGAATGTGAAGCTTGCTACTATTAAGTGTTCTACCATTGAGGTTGTTCGTTAATAGACAGTTGGGAATGAGTTTTAATGAACTAATGAATAAGAAGGAAATTTTTAAGGTAGTATAAGGTAAGGTGGTTGAAAAATTAAGCAACTAAATTTTATTTCAAATATATCGTTCGTATAGTATTAGTTTGTTTAATAATAGTTGTGACACCACAGAGTATAGCGCAAGAGTCTTCAAAATCAACGTCCTTTTGTGCGTCAGAATAACTCTCGTTTAGCTCTAGTGCGACAAATATTCAAACTGACGTTTGTATATCAAATAAGCAAAATATGAAAGACCTACTTGTTCATCTAAAAATACACAATTAAGGATGATAAGGATGTTTTTAGTAAATTCAAGTTTGTAAATGAAGGATGAGGCCCGGATGACCGAGTGGTTTGCACCATTACGCTAGCAGTCTGCGCACTGTAACGGGTGCAGTTCGATTCCCGCCTTCGCCCTGGGTGTACTTTCCTTTAACTGTGACAGTAAAAATTCCTTCTGTGTCTGTCTTACTTGATGAAGGCTTATAAGAGGGTCTCTGATCAAGCACACGAGCCGGAATATATATGTACCTACCCTACCCTACCCTAAATGAAGGATTTAATATAGCTATCGATAAAATAACTATTTCAGCGAATTATTCAGTGAATATTAATTTAAAGGTTCAAAAACTTGTTTTAAAATTATTTTGGATACACACTTATTCAATTGTAACTATACTACATTGATATTTTTTTTATTTATAAAAAAAATCGACTATTTTTGCGTGTATTTTGAAGACAGCGTTTGTTGAATAAAATAAAATACCATCAGTACATAATATTCAGCAAGATTTAATTGCAAGTGAATTCAATAAATTATTTCTATTTATTAAATATTATTAATACGTTTTTTTATTTTACAGATACGCCTCAAAAATCATACTATTCGCTCTCGACTACAAAAAGAAGATAGACAAGTAATGCATTATTTATTATCTTTGAAGAATAAATGTATATGAATTTAAAATCTATTAGATTTATTTGCAAACATCGAGTATTGCAATACAAAACAAAAATAAAAATTGATTATGTCCCTCATCCTGATTCGATTAAAGAGTTTTCTTACTTATATGACTTTTATTTGTATATTTTAAAATAGGTCAACCATTTTCGATAAATGCAATTTTTAAATCACTACAAATTGTAAATTAATTTTACTTGTGGTATGTAATTAAATATCCTCACCTAATTTATTTTACCTCAAAAATTAATTTACATATATGAACTGCTATATGTACAAATGAAACGTATCCATTGGACAATTTTTTTTATAAAGAACTTTTCAAGTACCATATGTACTTAATTATGTCTGCTCAATTGCGTAGAGCTAACGATAACGTGACAGTCTCATAATCTAATATCGCAGTTTCGAGACCTGGCCGAGTCGACTTAGATTTTCAAATGTTGAAAACTGTAGGCCCACCTGTCATATAATATATGGCATGCAAAAGATAAGTTGAGTTCCCATTTGGCTTGGAAACTCTTAGAGAAATTGAATCTCTGTATACGTAACTTCCACACAGAGCTGACTTTAACACATTAACAACGCCTTTCGGAACACCATCCTTTTTGAATAAAAACATTAGCTTGAGTTATGAGTTCGTTGAATCTAAACTTCAAATATGACAGCCGCCAAAATTGTGCCACAAATAGGATCTCGGTACCGAGCCGAATTTCAAAATCCACCAGCAAAAAGAGCAGCTACATTAGTGATAAAAACATATTTAGTTATTCAATTTTTAACATACAATATTTATTTTCAGACACTATGTAGAAAATGACACTTCAAATCTAATACAAATCTTGACTTTTCCATATTTATTTCAGTAACACCCTCCCACCTGACCTTATACCATCCCGAGGTGGCAAGCCGACCCCCCTGTGCATGGACACCTACCAACACTTCTTCCCAGCCTACAGAAGACCAGGGGAAGCCGTGGACGAGCTCTTCATGTCAGATCAACAGACAGACAAGCATGCATGGAATGTGATCGTGGCATGCAAAAATCAGGTAGGATGATGCTTGGATATTCTGGCTTAACCAATCAACGACCCGTTTGTGAATATCATTAACTTGGATATCTAAACTTATTAACAGCACATTTTTAAATACCATTACCTTGGATATTTAACCCATTAACGAAGCATTTTCAAATACCATTAACTTGGATACTCTAACCCAGTGGTTCCCAACCGGAGCTATGCCAGAGGGGTCCGCAAGATGGCATTAGAATAAAATATATATATATAAATATATGTCGTATGATAACACAGATTAAACACTATACTGTTTTGCAAAGAGGCAGCCGCTCATCTAACGGTTAGAATGCGCACGCTGCCTCTTTGTAAAACAGTAGTGTAAACAAAGCCTTGTTTTTCGCGGAAGCTACCATTTGCGTAGCTAAACAAGTAGGTTTGTAACAGAATCTGTCACTCAGCCCGCTTTCACACAACATTTGTGTTCAACAGGAAAAAGGTCGCCTAACACTATATTAATATTCTATTACAAACATTTACATGCAAAATTTGACTAGTTTCATTCATTTTATTTCGAAAATTCAATAATTATTTCTTCAATAACTATTATCGTTTGCAAAAATTAATTTATATTTCAAAGAATAAATATGTAATACTAGCAAATAAATACCCGTTCTTCGCACGGACTAAAAGAATATCAAATCGATACAAGTATATGTGTCATTTAATTTGCTATAGGATAATAAGCTTTGTCTTTGTTCCCGTTCATTATAAAGAATAAAATCCCGTTACTTATATTGATTTAAAATTCCAACATAAAAATACATCACTATAAAATGCACATCCGGATATCACAAAAATCTTCCTCAATATGAACTTACTGTCATCGCAATTTTCCTGATAAATTCAAAATTAACCATAATTGTATAACAATGTTATTTCACGTCAAAACCTCCATTCTGGGTTTTAAAAAAACATTTAGCTCATTGGCACGTTCAATTATTTTTCAAATCATTAATTTAGTTTCTGAAGGTAATGGCAAGAAAATAAAAGCAATTTCAATTTTAATCAATTTTTGTGTTCATTTTAATTTCTTCTGTCGAATGGCAACACGAAAGGGAAAAAATGATCGGATTTGAGCGAAAGTGGTGTATTTTTTTCAGAAAATTAGAATTTTCTCTAAAAATGGAATATGAAAAAACTAAGCCTCAGGTGCACACGTTGGTATTAAAGGAAATCTATCTTTAGAATTTCGAATTTCTGATGGCAGTATAAGTAGGTCTTTTACGATCCACAGACACACAGACAGACTCTTTCTTTTATTATTATAGATTCAACTCTTTTAAACAGAACCAAAACATTTCATATCAACATACAAACAAAGAATCTCTTAGTGAAATATATTTGACGTCATTTCAAACTGATTGATGTCGCAAAAATAAATTTCTTTTAATTTATTATTTAAAAGAATTAAAGTTTCTCGAGTGATTGTTATGAATGGCAATGGTTATTTAATTCTAATAAAAATGGCTTCTTATGCTTTTTAAATGAGAATTTAATTTTGCAGTTTTTTAAATAATTAAAGTACTTCGAATTCGAATTATTTTCTGACATTTTCAATGTCTTCTAATTTCCATGCGCTAAATTTTTTTTGACGTACCACACTTATCTGTAGCATTTGTAATTTGGGCTATGAAAGTGGGTGACGGACGTACAGACAGACGGACGGACAGACGGACTGAACGATTATAATACCTTCCACTTTTTACGTTATAAACGTAGTGTGGAAGTTAAAATGGACCGTTGGTTAAAAAGTGGTAAAATGACAAAGGTTGCTACAGGTGAAGAGGAAGATAATGCATTTGATATTCAAGCAAGTAAGTCAGGGATTCTCGAACCGATCTTGTCAGTATCCATTAAACCTAAATCGTCGGCGTCCCTTGATCCTAACCCTTCCAAGATCAGTGTTAAGCTTACTGGAAAAATTAGAAATTATTACTCTGTATCTTGGAAATCGGTTTTACGGTCACTGGACCTGAGGAACAGCCTAAACCTCACTGTGTAATTTGCTATGAAAGCCTTTCGAATGAATGTATGAAACCAGCAAAACACCGGCGCCATATTGAAACAAGGCACCTAGAGTACAAAAGTAAGTCATTAGATTTTTCCAAAATTAAATTAGGAGTGTTGAAAACATCTCGTAAAACAATTGCCAAACACAAATGAAAATGAAAATGCAACCCTTGCGTCTTACGAGGTAGCTCAGCTTGTTGCTAAATGTGGGAAAAACCTCACAATTGCTGAGGATTATTGCTGATTATTGCTGATTATTGCTGATATACTGATATCAGCAATAATACTTTGCAAGAGAATGTTAGGTGATGCAGCTGGTAAGGTAATAGGAACTGCCCTGCTCTCAAATAATACTGTTCAAAGACGAATTACTGATATGGGAGTTTACATCGAAGAAACATTGCTGGCTAGACTTTGCATGAGTGACATGTACGCTCTACAATTAGATGAAAGCACAGACATATACAAAAAGCTATGTATAATGTTGGTGATGGTTTTCGCACGATTATTATGGGGAACCAAGTGTTCGAAGATTTTCTTTTTTCATGCGAACTACTGCATACAACAGCAGACGATATTTTTACTGCATTAAATAATTATCTCACTTAACACGATGTCACATGAAAAAAAAGTGTAGGCTTGTCTACGGATGGGGCAAAGGCAACGTCTAGCAAAAAAAAGGAATTCAAACTCGTGTCAAAGCAGTAGCTCCTGAGGTAAAATGGACTCACTGTTGTATCCATCGCGAAGCCTTAGTTTAGCCAAAAGATTGCCTGAACCTTTGCAAAAGATACTTAACGAAGTAGTTCAAATCATCAACAACTCGACCTCTGCAATCCAGATTATTTTGTGTAAATAAATTAGCAGTGCGCATCATGAACAACTTCTTATTCATACGGAAGTAAGATGGCTTTCTCGAGGTAGGATCTTGTCAAGATTTTTTGAACTTAGAGACGAGGTTCGTCTCTTTCTTCTTGACACAAAGTACGCGGATTTTCTCACTAACATCTTTTGGCTTTGCACAGTTGCGTACTTAATATAGACATGTTCAAAGTTGAGGTTAAGATTAGTGCTATGGTCAAAAAGTGTCAGATCTGGGCGTCAAGGATTGAAAACAAGTCAGCAACTAACTTTTCTACTTTAAAATTTTTTTGGAGTCATCAGAGGAGAGTTTGCCTGACTGGATCAAGATCAATGTAGCCCAGCATCTACGCAGCCTAGACACCACTTTTAGAGAGTATTTCCCTGAACCTGACCCTGACATATGAATTCGAAATCCCTTCAGCTGTGAAGAAATACACAAAATCCAAGGCCTCACTGAAGAAGAGCAAGATCAACTTGTGGATCTGTCCAGCTGTGGTACGATGAAAACCATTTTCTTCGGTGATAAAATTACAGACTTCTAGCATCAGCACGCAAGGACTACAGGAAACTTGGAGATGAGGCAATGAAAAAGATCATTCCATTTGCAACCACATATCAGTGTGAGCAAGCATTTTCTTCCATGTATTTCATGAAAAACAAATATAGGACATGCGGTTGGCTCGACATGCGGTTGGATTTCAGAGTGAAAATTTCAATTTTGTAACCTGATATTTCAGAAATAATAGGCTCTCAAAGGACAGATTTAACTCATCTCATTAAGAACTGAACATAAAAACTAACTGTACACTGATGGAGTACTCTGTTGTAACTGTAAAAAACGTATTAAAAAAACTTTAATTTGGCTCTCGCTTTTAAATTTTAGGATTAGGAATTAATGGGGGTTCTTTTGTGTGTCACGATAGCGGCTCGATGAGGGGTCCTCGAGAAAATTTTGTTGGGAACCCCTGTTCTAACCCATTAAACACATATTAGTGATTACCCTTAACACTTTCCTTTCTGAATAAAAACGTTAACTTTACGTTTTTATTAATTCTTAATTCTAGTAACTTAATTTGTCCGGAAATTAATCAGTACTACAATGAATGTTTGGAAACCGAACAGTATAGTCGGTATTGCGCGAGCAGGTTTCGTCATCTTCTCCGGAACAGCCGAGGAGATAGCAGAGAAGATACAGGAATAAAGCAGATGTTTCTTATAAATAACATGTTTTGATACTTTGAAAGTTCGTTTTTCTTAAATTGACCTCTTGATATGTGTTTTATAAATTGCTTCAACCTCTGGTGCTTTTAAAAAAGGGCGTGACTGTTGAAGCTATCTCGGATTTTAGTACACAGAAATATGTTCATAACCTTCAAAAATTGTTCACATGTTTGTTGAAAAGCTTGTCATATGTGTTGTATATCTCTTGTATGTGTGCTTGCATTTGCTGTTAGCGTATATTATTACATATAAACTTGATGGCTGTTTCGTTATTAATAGTAGGCCAATTATGTATAGTATCGAGTCATTATTAAAAATAATCATATTGCATATTTTAGTTGTTTTCACTATAAAATGATTAACAGAACAATTTATTTTTATCAACCTTGTTTCGATTAATAAGCCATTGTACACAAACATATAGTAATATAAAAAGCAACTGTCAATGTATAAATTCAGCATAAACTTTTCAATCTCTCCCTTCATTCCGAAGAAGCTACAATCGAATTCCTAAATTTTTGAAATTATTATTTTCCGATAAATGAAGAATTAAATAATATAGTAATCATGTTTCTACTTGTTCTAAATTCAAAAAACTTATCGGTATATTTTTAACAATTTAAAATTCAATATTCAAATCATAGTTTGAATTCAGCGCATATAATATTGCGAAATATCCAAACGGCAATCCCTTATTTTTATTCAACCAAAGCAAATCTCCATATCAAAACACAAATCCTTCCCGTCTTACAAGTCATATTTTCTTGCAAATATGTATTATGACAAATCCAAATTAAAGCTGAAAATAAATTTTCGAATATTTCTCCAGAAATGTATTTTTTCTGCTCTCATTTTCATCTTGCTTTCAAATTAAAGTCATCATACACAGTTGTTTTGCCTGCGATGCATTAAAACTGTAGACGCATGTACTTTACTCAGAGAGGAACTGTTTATAAATTAGAAAAGTAAAATGAGGGTTATTTTATAAGAGCTACTGTTCTTTATTTATGTTTTCAAACAGTTGTTTATTCACTTTTCCAAACTCTTGATTTATTTATACTTTAAGTGTCGTTAATTTATGTTTGTTAAAGGTTGTTGTATAAATGGTTTTTAATTAGTGCTTTAGTAATATTGATAGACAGTTTCTTTAATTATTTGTTTTAATATAATGGGCTTCTTTCAACACTTTGTCAAAGAAAACAAAACAACCATCGAAAGCGCAGTTCGGAGCGCGTGACGTTAAAAAAAACAATGAGCTTGTTTAAACATTTTTCAAAGAAAACGAAACAACCAATGACATCGCAGTTGAGAGCGTGACATCAAAAGAAATATTCCCATTGTTAGTTTAACAAATTTTATACAGAAATATTGTTATACATTTTTGTTGTTTTTTAAACAAATTTAAAGTGTTAAATTAAAATAAAAAGATCAATTTAAAAGTTGACGGAGAAAATTTTAGGTATTTGATGTTTTAATAATATGTATTTAAAATAGTATAAACTAACTTTTAGTTCAAATTCTATTTGCGAATAGATGAGGTAAAATTTATTTAAGTGTATATGGATACACCGCATTTTTTTTAATTAATTCTTTATTCTCTATATCTAGTTGAATGTAAAATTTTGAATTTGCTTAACATATTTATTCAATATTTTAGGGTTTTAAACGAAAAATTTATCTGAGGCAGACATTACTTTTTTAATGTATACAAGAAATTCTACAATTTATTGTTAATTAAAGAATAAAATTCATACAGCTTGAATGAAAGAGACCAAAGGTGAACATTCTACCTTCTGAATATTAATATTTTAAATTGAATCCGTTAGTTTTACTGTCTGTTTATTTACAATAAACTTATTTTCAATATTTCAGAGCATAACTAAACCGAAAAATTACTCATTGAATGCATAGTTTGTCGATTTACAATGCACATGATTTTAAAATTTAAATCCACAATTGACCGGAGAGAAATTTACTAAAAAATACCTTATCTATCAGGATTTTTAAATTTTTTACGCGACAAATTTCATTTTACAAAAACATGTTTAAAAGATTATATATTTATTTCTTTTGCATACCTGGTTAGAAACATCAGATCTTAATTAAAACTTCCAAAAGCTAAAAAGGAAAAGAAAGAAAACTTCATTTCGCTTTCGTCGGAGTTAATTTGATTATATACTTTCGTTTTGTGCAGATATCATCTAGGGACTTAAGTGGAGACGTATAATTCCAAGTTTGTTTGGACTTGTAATTATTTATAAAATAAGAAAAGCTCTTACGATCAGCATGTTTGTCTCGAAATCTTAGAACAACATTAGTCTATATACCAGTATACTTATTTTATCTTTAAATATCAAAAAGGTTTTTACTATGCTTATATTCATGATTATCTAGTAGAGTTTTAGGAGAATAATAAAACCTGGAGATAATGACAACTGGCCATCTTTTCTATGTGAAGTAAACCCTAAGAAAGTTTGTTTTGCTTTTTATTAACTATATTTTATGTGAAAACATCTTGTTACGTTCTAAAACATTTTAACACACTAGTGTTTATAAGTATATATCATGTAATGAAAATAAAGTACGCATGGATACAAGAGCGATATTTTGATTACAGGCATGCACAATGCACACGAATTTACATAGAACACGATGAGTCAACATATACTCAAGAAATAAGTAATTTAAAATAAATTGCTATATGTTATTTAAATTATTATTAGTTTCTTTTAGCCTAGCAGAAATATGTGTTTGATTTATCTTTGCTTTATTATTAAGTTCACAAAATTTGACTTACCCTCAATTTTTAATATTTGGGCGAAATGAAGTTTTATTTTTTACGTGTTTAGTCAAAGCAAAAGCAAAAAAAATTTAACGACTTGTTGCATTAATACGTTTTTGAAAATATTATTTTTGTGAATAATTTATATTACTGGGTGAGACGATAGTAAATATTTATCCACATTAACGAAAATAATATGCAGTACAAAAAGAAAATAATAAATTGAAACGTGCAGTTTATCTTTAAAATATTTTCTCTCATATTCTTTCAGATTTTTTTTATATATTCTTTGAAGAGAACGAACTCAAATTTAAATGTAATTTTTCCTTCGAAATTTGCTTTAATAGAAACTACGAATTCAAATACATTTCTATTATATACCAAATAGCTTTAGCCCTTCTGTGGGATAAGCATTTTGTCAAATTGCAAACTTGTTTTTACTAAAATAAAGAACTTATTTTTAAATAATTGAAATTTAAATGTTTGATTAATACATTAATGTTTCATAAATATTTACAATTTTTATTTATAACCATTAAGTTATTATTCTCTCATCAGTTATCATTGACTGTCCTTTGACGCGTTTAAACTACTGCATCCCTCAGATGACTAAAGTTATTTCAAATTCTACTTAACATAAAACTGCAATTATTTTCAATATTTTATCCCTATTACGTATTACTTATAAATTAACATGATTTTTAAAATACCCATGCAAAATAAAATGTCACTAGATAAACCGAAATAATAATTCTATTAAAAAAATGAACATTTTAAAAGCCTTTTCACACCAAAATAATCGAAAAAGCAACTGACATTTTCCAATTTCAGAAATACATTCATTTTAATAGTCATTACCAAATAAAAACACGTCCTTAATTCAGCAAAAACTAATTACTTGAGTTACTTCCTTCTATGCTGTCAACAAACTCTCACGGAATGGGGCGTTCTGAAAGAGTTGCAGGTAGACAATTGCTAATTTAAGACTAGAAAGCTAATTATGTCTTCAAAAGCAATCCATATTGTTGCATGACATACATTATGCAACAACTACATTGCTTTTAATTTGCACATATTATTTATTTATGTTTTCAAATAAATTGGTTCAGTAATTGCGTTATAGGATCTTTGGATTTATTCGACTATTTTTCATTTAAGGGTTTACAATTTCCTTTTACGTTTTGAAAAGGTCTAACAATCGTTGGAAATTCTAAAGCTTTGATGAATATTGTTATTATTTATGATTATAATTTCGAAAAAAAAAACAGTTTGCTTTCGATATTTTTTAAAAACTATTTTATTGTTTTTAGTTTTTAATTTTTTTGTTACTTTCGTTGTTTGTTTTTTGATTCTCACGAATTAAAAAAAAAATGGAAAGTAGGTATTGCAAAATATATGTCCATCTGTCAGTCCATCCATACCTCTTCCATATTTGGTTCTATCATTCCTATTTTATTATTTTTTTGTTGTTAGAAAGGTACGACATCAGAGACCTATCTTTTATACTTTTTTATGATTGTCTGTATGTCTGGACGGACATATCTCTACTTGCCTGTTGTTGTTCTTATTTAAATAACCGTAATTTTTTTCATTTAAATTGCTATTTCCACATCAACAATCGCACGAAAAACTTTATTTATTTAAAACGAATAATTAAAGAAAAAATATGTTTGTCATATTAATCAGTTTGTAATCACGTGAAAATATATGCACAATGTGTTTCATTAACGATGATTCATTAGAAAGCGGCACATAGCGCTTCATTGTTTTTGCTTATGAATCTGGTTAATTTTATTTGACGTTTCTTAAAATATTATGATGTAATTCTATAAGAGCGTCAAAATACAAATTTTTTACCATGATATCTATTTTTACAGTTTTTTTATTTTTTATTGTTAAGAAAGTATTTTAAAATCACACCGTAGGGAGATGATTTGAAAATGATAGATTGTTTGCATGTTGTTGTACTGTTGCGTAATGACCAAATATTGACAAAATCACCCTTTTCAAAATCTCCTAAACACTTTTTGAACTATTTGAAAATAAAACTATATTTTAAATCTAAAAAGCTTCGAAAGCTTCTTAAAAGAAACATAATTTTTTTACCAATCTATTCATCTTTTCAGTTTTTATATTACCAAAAATATATTCTAGTACCGTTCTTCTTTATAGAACAAGATTACGCTCTCACAAAACGGAGAACGCTTAAGAATCAATCATACTAGGGAATCTAATGTAATGTGAAAATGTTTGTCTCACTGGTCCCTCTTTTAACTTTTGCACTTTGTGAATAGATCCAACGTTGTTAAAAATAGGTACTTAAATAAAGCATACTTTTGGTGAGGGGGTGGGGTAATAATGCTCTGATGATAATGAGTATTGAATCAATATGACATAGAAAGAGAGAACCAACGGGAGCACCGATTAAAAAAATACAGGAATAAGAGCTAGTAGAAATACGTCATCTAAAACAAGCTAATTGTTGTTGATGTTTTCTTTTTATTTTCTGAAAATTTAAAATTGTACAAACAAATAAAATAGTAAAATTAAATGGAGGAATGTCGCCTACTTCCATATCTTTAGGATGACTTTCATGATAGGAATCTGTAAACTGATTTTAATTAAAATATAATTAAGATATTAGTTTTATTAAATATTAACTGTAATTAACTCGTTAACTTATTGTTCGTATTATTTAATTCAAAATTGATAATTTTTTTAACTTGACAAATCATTCATTGAAAAGTTAATTATTATTTATATTCATTCATAAAATCTGTAACATTTGTTACCGGTATAACAAAATGAACTCCTTTATAACATAGATCCATGTATACGTGCGGGATGTTGGGATTGAAAGTGCAGTAAAGACGACACGTTCAAATCTAAAGCACCGACTGTAGCGCCCTCCCGTGATCAGTATTCAAGACAAGTGTAAAAAAAAGGGGATGAAAGGGACAGAGATCTTTTGGCCCTCTTAGATTACAATAGAACATGTCAGAGTCTGACAGGCTTAACTGGTGTCGGATCCGGTCCTTGTGGTTTGTATTGTGCGATCTGGTTTGGGGGTGTTTTGTAGTGACAGACTAAAATTTAAAAATCTCAGGTGCGTATCTCGACGAAATTGCGAGATACCTGAAATAAGTCAGATACGGATTTTTATATTTGAAAACTCAACCAAAAATACTGCTTGATCTTGATGGTGATTTTGTGTTTTCGACACGACAATAACATTTTCGAAAAAGTCGCACGTGTGCGAATGGTAGCTTCCACATATTTTTTTTTTGTTTTAAAGGAATTGCTGAAATATGAAAACTTTCTTTTACAAATGTTTAACTGAATTCTAGAGTGTCAAACATATCCTGAGAGATGTCAAGTCTTGGGATGTTTCACATCCCTACTTTAGTATAGTTTTGAATACAAAAATGGTATTAAGAAAATATCACGAAACATATGTGCCATATCATTAAAATAAAAAATGCCTATTAAATGTGAAAACTAAATGGTAAAACCGATGATATTTCATTCAAACTAAATTTCTTTGAATTTCCTTCTCATTTCTCTAACACACAATGCTAAATATAAAATATAGTAATAAATACAAAAATCAACTACAATTCAAATATCAAAGTTCAAATTTTAAAAATCAAATTTCCTAAATACTAAAGTTCAAACTCAAATCAGAAAACAAAATCTTTATAATAAACGCAGCATCATCAAACATCATTTTGAAAAACCCCGCAGCACTCGCAGCGTCCCCTAGTGGGACACAACCCAAACCCCTCTTTCATTATGCAGAAACTGCTCTGCTTCATTACGAGACTCTTTGAAGGCAATGCATGCATTTATAGAATCTGCAGTAGTGCATTGCATTGTGCGTCCCGTATGGATTTTGGGGCTTCGCGCGTAGATGGAATTGCGAACAATTATTCAGATGGGGTAGCATCGTTGTTGATGATATTGTAGGCACTGGACGTGTTTGATTTGGAAAACGATTTAAATGAATCTGAATTATGTAATTCGTGTCGCATTCGGCAATCCAGTATACGGGAGGAAGGGTTACAATTTGCGATATGTATGAAACATAGTTGTTTCCTACAGAATTACTTATAATTTCATTCTGACTTATTTCTACAAAATGTGAGATATTTAGACTTCCAAAGAAGTTTATTATGTTATTTTAAAGAAATGAAAAGAAGTCTTTACGGCTTTAAGGAGGAGGGGGCCATGAAACTCGACAATACAATTAAGGAAGACTAGAACCTAATATTTTCACAATTTCTTTCTTAAATATAGTTGGAGGGCTGAGTCGAAATCCATTTCTTAAATATTTTTCTTTTAATTTCCCGTTTCTAACTTTATTTTGAGAGAAACAAAATCAACTATATATACTGCAAATTAAAAAGTTTATACCCAGCAGTAATCAATTAAAAAGCTCATTTCATCATTTGTAGTTTATTAAAGCTGCTTTAAATTTAGAATTTGAATATTTTTTTTGTCTCACTTGAAGAGCAAAGTAAATGATTTTAAAGACTGTCTTTAAGTTTTAAATAAACCACTATTTAATACAGAACTTAGATAATAAAAATATAAAAGTTTTGCACTATACTAATTTGCAACTAAAAAGCGATTTCGTACAAAAGCGAATTGATTCATTCGAATTGAATTAGTCACTACTTGGCGGCTTATAACAATCAATGCAGTCACTGAAACAATACAAAACAGTAGTCCAGTTTCATATCAAATATTTTCATTAAGAAAAGAAGAAACCCTGATTTTACCTTTGAAAATACTTCTTTGTGCAAACAATTGTGGTTACATCCAATTTTATGCACACAAATAAACTTAAATCGTGAAGTTGTTGTCGAAAATAATCAAGATATGCTTTAATAAATATTTATTGCCAATGTATGCACCATGAGCCGCAAATTTACATAATTACAACACAGAATACTATTATTTTTTAATCTTAACTTTGTAGACTCTTATAATATTTTAAAAGTTTTTCACAGAAAAATTATTTTAAATCTTCTACAAATATTTTATACGTTCTTTAAATGTAACAAATTTTAATAATGGCCATCGAGTTTTACTTTTAAAATAGTATCTTCAAATGCATTTTAAAAGACGGCCAAAGTTAAGCGGTTGTAGTGTCTTCAATACTTAACACATTTCAGTTCAACTCACAAATCATTAAGTAATTTTTTTAATAACTCAGCTTCATTGCTTTTCATGTCATTGTAATGTACCGAATAAAATAGTGATATGAGTTATAACATAACAGCGTCCTGCATATAATCCAGCTTAACGTTAAATCATGACGAGTGAACTTTATAAACTAATTTCGCATTTCGTGTTTGAAGACGCAATCTCTCTCTGAATATTTGTCCGATCTTCGCGGTGGCATTCGTATTTTCTTTATTGGCGGTCCACAAACCCAGCTTGTCGGAGTTGGCACGATTCTGCACAACAGCACCGCAGATTTCGTCACCGTAGTGGCCGAAAGCCTCGCCAATTAGACACAGAAGAACTTCCAACCAGCAACTGTTGATATCAGGATTGGCTTGGAACTTCGGTAAGCTGATGATCCATCGGCCGCCATGTAAATTCTTTTCATCTTCCCACATTGGCTTGATCCCAGTCTTAAACATGGCGTAGTCTGAGCCAACTTGCAGCTTGCTAACTACTTCCAGGTGGTTGAATATAGACCAGAAGTCTTCGACTGTTTTAAAAGATGTTATTTCGATGAGGTTGTCTTCCCATTTCTTAGATTTGTCGTTATTGAAGTGCCAGATGCTCCAAGTGTTTTGGAGTGGATGCTTCGTTCTGATTTCGGGGTAGATCTTATCGAAGCAAGCATCGTCCAGCTTTTCTTGTTTCGCAACGGACATTTTTAGTTTTCAAAATAGTTAAACTAAGAAATATATGACAAAAACCTCAAAAATAAACCACTAGAATACTTTGCACAGTTTAGATATGTTAGTTGCTTTAGTTCAAAGTTTTTAACACATTGCGAAAAAAATTACCATACAAGATAATTTCAAAATTCGAAATTTCGTATTCGTGAGCAAGATCTGATATTTGAAATTTTTCTCGTGAATTGTTTATGTTGCTATCAAGTAAAATTAATAATTTCATACAAAATTAATTTTTAATGGGAATGTTTCGTATGATGTCCCGCTCTCCATACTGTGATTTCATTGGGTGTTTCGTTTTCTTTCCGTACTATGTGAAACAAGCCCATTACATTTTTTTATATTTAGTAGTTTGCTATAAGGTCAGGTGTACGGGTTGATGGTGAAGTTTAAATAATTTTTTTTCGAGTATGGCATGTTTCACGTCTTGAGTTGCAACAGTTCCAGTGGTATTGTTTCCATTATTATTCCTTCTTTAATTACATTTTTTATTTTGCTGCTTCTTTTATTAGTTTGTCTCTTATCCGCATTTCGATTATTCTAATTGAGTTCTTTCCCAATTATTTCTGATAATTGGAGTTCTGCAGCAATTTTCTGATTTCTAATAATCTGTTGGGTTTTTTTTTGTCTTTCCAGTTCTTCTCCCTGCAAGTGACGTCGGAGAGCAGCGACGAAGTCCCCTCCGAAGACACGCTGGTCGACCAACTGCGGCAAATTGTGAACATGACCAAGGACAAGGAAAATCTGCAGCCGCCCGTGGGCCTTCTCACCACAGAGAACAGGCAGACCTGGGCAAAAATGAGAAACAGGATGCTCAAGAGTGAGTACACATATATTGGTACAGAAGAACTCCAACTTTCCGAGTAAATTAAGACCGGACCTAATTCGGATAAAGGGATTCGAACGACAGTAAATAATAGAACTGCGATTTGTGGAGAGATTTCAAGTTAATATTTTCTCAATTTACGACACCACGTTCGAAAAATTGCTTTAGATGCCTACACAGGTATCGGCTGTCACATGACTGTGGTACTAAAATTCCAATCTCTAATCCCGTCACCAATAGCCCCCCACGGAACTCTAATGCAAGCATAATTCAATTCAACCCAACCCCCTAAAATTATTCACGTTATGAAGAGGTGGAGCAAATCAGATTATCGGTGGTTATGTATTGGTAGAAGAACTCCAATTGAAGAGCTTAGTGGAAGAACGTGCTAAGTGACAGTTTCGAAAAATTTTTAGACTTTTGTTTCAATGAACATATTACTAACTTCTTTAACGATGACAAGTTTCCCCTTTTTCATAACCTTTTTCAAAAAAATGTCTAAACATAAAGTTTAAAATATTTTTTACGGTTTGCACGTACCGTTTGCAACAGATCTGAGTGCAAACTAAAAACTTGAAAGCTCATTTTCTTGTATTCACTTTTTTGTCACTTAGCACGTTTTTCCACTAGGCTCTTCAAGTATCTGAAACAATCGGGACCGGACCTATTTCGGATAAAAGGATTCGGATGGCAGTTAATAATAGAATTGCGATTTGAGAAGGTGACGTCCTCCTCTAAATATCCGGGGCTGAGGAATCAAGTCAGTAGGACGCTTGCCGTGCATGCTTCTCAGGGCCCAGTTTGCCAAAATAACTTTCGAACCTATAAATAATCTATGCTTTCAAAAAAAGTCCAACGAGTACTCCGTGTGGAGGGAGTTCACGGTAAATAAGTCCCGACACCGCGTTCGATGTCGCTCTTAAAAATTGATTTGGATGCCTACTAAGGTATCGGCTGTCACATGACTGTGGTTCTAAATTCTAAATCCGTCGCCAATAGCCCCCGTGTAACTCTCTCTAGTAACAAAAATTTTATTCAAACCAAACCTTTAAAAAATATTCTCGCTACAAAGATGCGAAGCAACTCAGATTATCAGTGGTTATGTATTGGTACAGAAAACTCCAATTGAAAAGTTAGTGGAAGAACGTGCTAAGTGAAATTTTAAAAAAAAATGAGACTTTTATGTCAATAAACATATTAATAACTTCTTTAACGATAACAAGTATGACCTTCTCGGGTGGTTCAAGAATATTTGACACATGCTCCAAGTTCTCTTCTGAGCAGGCTTCACCATCTCACATCTTGGAGTGCCTGGGGCTCAGCCATCAAGATCTACTGGGAAGTCCGCTGATGGTCCTGGACTTCCTTGAGGTTTTTGGACTCATGGACCTTGTCTAGCTCCGCTGGACTTTGGGGATAGGAAAAGAAAGAAAGAACGATAACAAGTTTCCCAATTTTCATAAAATTTAAGTTTAGTATATTTTTTAAGGTTTGCAAGTACCGCTTTCAACAGACCTGAGTGCAAACTAAACAATTCAAAGCTCATTTTCTCGCGTTTTTCCACTAGACTCTTCAAGTATCCGAAACAATTGGGACCGGGCCTATTTCGGATAAAGGGATTTTGACAACGGTAATAAATATAACTGCAATTTGAGAAGACGACGTTCTCCTCTAAATAACGGGGGCTGAATAGCCTAGTCAGTAAGGCGCTAGTCTTGCATGCGTAAGATCCCAGGTTCAAGCCCGAGCATTGCAAAAATAACTTACGAACTATAAATGATCTTGTGCGATCAAAAAAGTCCGACAAATACTCCGTGTGTTGGGGGTTCACATTAAATAATTTCTAAAGTCCCGACACCGCGTACGATGTCGCTCTAAAAATTGCCTTAGATGCCTACTCAGGTGTTGGCTGTCACATGACTGTGGTACTAAATTCCCTAACTCTAATCCCGTCACCAATAGCCCCACGTAACTCTAATGCAACTATAATTCAATTCAACCCAACCCCCTAAAAATATTCACGATACGAAGAGGTGAAGAAACTCAGATTATCGGCGGTTATGTATTGATAAAGTAGAACTCCAATTGAAGTGCTTAGTGGTAGAACGTCCAAGTGACATTTCTTAAAAAAAATTAGACTTTTGTGTCAATGAACATATTACTAGCTTCTTTTACGCTGACAAGTTTCCCCTTTTTCATAAACTTTAAGTTTAGTTTTTTTTTTACGGTTTGCAAGTAGCGTTTTCAAATTTTTCCACTAGGCTGTTCAAGTATCCGAAACAATAGGGACTGGACTCATTTTGGATAATCGGATTCGGACGACAATAAATATTAGAACTACAATTTTAGAAATGACATAATTTTCTCCAAATAACGTTCACGCTGCAAAGAGGAGGAGCAATTAAGATTATAAACGATATTTATAGGAGATTCGGTTGGAGTTAAAGTAATTTGAGTTTGGATAAGTGGAGTTCTACAGTATTTACATTATTAAGGCGATATGCAACACTGCCAAAATCACATTAGTGCTATACTCTCAGAAATTAATCTTTAAGATTCTATTTGGCCATTTTAATATTCTTTGCATTCTGTATCAATTCGGATAAGAAGAGTTCTACTGTATTTCCATTATTAAGTGGATATACAACACTGCCAAATTCACATTAGTGCTACATTCTCAAAATTTATTTTAAATTTCTATTTGGCCATTTTAATTATATTTGAATTCTGTTTAAATATGTAAAATGCCATTATAAATTCGTTTTCGAAAAAAATTGAGCATAATCTACATTTTTTACTATTCCTCTTCAATTTTTGTAGTAACGTATTTAAAATTATAAATTAATCTCCTCCTACTATACCATCACATACTTTAATAGCTTGTAATGCCTGCAAGTAGTAATGACAAAAAGAATTATCAATTAAATCATTGGCCTTTGTGTAATAACTTTGTTCAGTTTCGAATTGTTTGTCTAAAACATTCTATGCTAATATTAATCCCAAAGATACTAATTCACGATGTAATATATATAATAATAAATTTATAACAGTCAATTTGATTCTTTAATCATTTGAAATTCGTATCCAAAGCTAAATGATACACACAAAAATATTAGAGCAATTTATTCTAAAATATTCAAATAGAATATCTAATAAACTTAAGCTCTGGTTTTATTACCTCGTCTTTTATTAAACATTTCCATTCATTTATCTTTTTTACGACGAACAAGTCCAATTTTCTCATTAGTTTTATTGTTAATATCCCATGAGAACATGCCTAATTCTTCCTTCTATTAAAAGATTCCCGCCACACGCACACCAACTTCTACTTCCATCACAGACGATTCCCTGTTTCGCGCCAACTGCAATCCTCGAATAATCCTCATAATTCCCTTACCCCGCCAGCCAAACATCAATCATGGCTGCCTTCTTACTACTATACTCAGCCTTCCATGTCTCCTTTATTTAATAATGCTTTCCCATTTTTCGAATGCGGAATGGTTGTGTTAGAGGGTGATATAATTGTTTAGTTTCAAAAATAGATGTTCTATTTTCTTGTTATTTATGGAACTATGTATTCTGGAACTTATAGACACTAACTGACAGAAATAAAACTTACGTTTGAAGATTCAGCAATCATTAGCTTAATTTATTTTTGAAAGTCGTTTCGTTCGAAGATCACGTATTTTTTAACATCCAAATTTTTACCATAGTTGACACAAAATTCTTAAATAAAAAATGGGGCATGTCTTATCAGAGTGTGTTTAGAAGCATACTGATTTCCGTCTCCTATTAGCTTTTGCCCATTGAATTAATTTAACCATACATTTTTATGATAATTGTGATTAAGTAGGATGCGCACTGACAGTATTGTCCAGACAGTAGCAAAAAGGATATACGAGTTACTGAAAGAATTGCTATAGCAAAGCTATAATAAAATGGCCACTCTGTTCATTGGCGACTTTCGTCGAGCTTGAAAACTGTAACGTTGCTATACACATCTAGTTGTATGAAATATGAAGTGGAAGGTTTACCACATTTAAGCATTTTCGTTGCTTAGCAACATAACACAAATCACCAAAACAAGACCGGCTATATCATAGCTGGTCCAAATGTGTTATTATATTACTAAATTGATGTGGAGTGCTCACAAAACTACAAAAACAAGTAAAATATGTACTACGTAGAACTATTTGCTTACTTGTGACAAAATCCCTGTTCTCAAACAAGTGAAACATTGGTTTCCATGACTACTATTTTAAAACAAATTTAATTAGTTACTTTAATACTCATCACTTGTTGTTCATTATTCTCACACGTTGATCGAAAAACTAAATATTACTTCCCTAACACCGGCAGTTCTGATCCCTTGCCATTGTTGGCAAGAAGAAAAATCCGCAAATTGATATTTTCGCCAGCATTCTAGTGGAAATGTGTGGCTTTGACTCCCTTTCTTGTACTAAATGGTAATCCCCCGGATGTCATCTAAGCGGATTTTGAAAACAATTCATAGAGAATAACCACATAAAGGGGTGTTTGGGAGGTTTAACCATGAGAATGTAACTTCGGAAGTGATGTAGCTTTTGTTAGGGAGATTATCTTTGAAAAAGAATGGAAAAATTATTTGTATTTTCTATGACTGCTTGGGGGTCATTACGTATTTTTATACCAATAATTAAATTGCATTACATTGCATAATGTAATCATATTCATCACTATTTAAATATGAGTATTTTACAAAACGTTTCAATAAAATTTATATTAAATAATAATGTATTTTGGTTATCTTTAAAAAATAAATTGACCGGCGCAACTCGTCGAACTTTATTATTAATGATGAACTTACAATATTTTATTTCAATTATTTATTTATCTACATTCTATATATCATATCAAAAATGCATATTTTCCATCAACTATTCTTCATAAAATGAAGACTTTTTAAACTGCTACATTAGATAACGAAATAAAGTCAAAAATCTCCCTGAAAAGGCTATGTCCTCACTACGACATCAAACGCCACAAAGGCAACAAACGCGACAAAATTTGGCGACCGCCAAGCGCGCCAAGCAATGCAATAGCATGGTGGTTGACTCTGCCAAGTCGCCAAGTTTTGATGCCTTTGTGGCATTTGTTGCCTTTTTGGCGTAGTCAGGACATAGCCTAATAAAGCTTTTTAAAACACACAAGATGCAGAACGTGTCACAACATATAAACTTGTCAATATTTACACAACCTGTAAAATATTTTTATTTAAAGAAACGTGTCAATTGTGGAGCCTATGGCTTGCACTGTAAAATTACATTACATTTTGAGGCGGTTGCCTTTAGATATTCTAAAGAATGTCACATCACTCTCATATCCTCGAAGTATCATACCAAGAACCTAAAGCTTCTCCTACAAAAACTCCATTGTATCTTCGTCCTGTGAACTGTCGACGAAATCGGCTTAGACGGCTTCCTGGATTACAACCAGACACCGTATGCTAGCGCTAAGTCTGTCGGAACACTCACACGGAAGGAATGGCGATGTGTATCAATTTGGGGTTGGCGTTTTTGTGAAAGATGGTATCTTTTTGAGAAAAAAATGTGCATGGGTTTCTAAAAGAATAATAAGTTAAAATAATATAATAAGAATAAGTTAAACTTTAAATCTTAAATTGGTTTACAGATTAGAATGAATAGTTTTTATTTACATATGCACTTGTATTAATACTGCTGTGTATGTGTTTTTGATTTGAGAAGGAATTCAAAAAGATTTTTAATTAAAAATAAGCAAAAAATGGGCATAGCGGTCGAAAATCGACCTGTACTTCCAATGTTTCGCTGACACAATATTTAGAGGCAAAGTCCAATCATTTGCTAAAATGTAGGAAATTTGTTTCTGAATATTGGGTCACTATCATATTTGATATACTTTTAAACAGCAAACTCTAAGTCTGTTACAATTTGCAACCTAGGGGATCTGGTAGGTGCCGTGACCTCTATAAGAGCGTATGTTATACAGATTATAATATAAAGAATTAAGTTATATATGGGGGGACGCACACACACAAACCCCTATAATGTTATAATATTACTTCTTTCCTAATAACTCTCAGTTATTGGCTTGCCAATCCTTTGAACAGTTCAAACGGTCTAATGGTGCCCTGCTGGTTCGTCAATAAATTCTCTCTAAAAAAAATGCAGACGCAGCAGAATTTGTTTTGACTTACTGGTTATTTCGTTTCACAACCATTGAAAATATATTAACTTCTTAATTTATCACCAAGATATGAGGCTGTGTGCTTCTTCTCCTGGCTCCATAAATACTTTAAAAAGATGATGTCTTTATAATAAAAATCTTTGCACGTCCAATCTCCCTTCATTTCTAGAATGAACTAATGAATAAGTATGTTCTACTGTCTAATAGTTGTTTTCTATTACATACATATTATTAAGGTTTCTTTCTCCCTCTTTCGCAGGCAACGTGAACTCGTGCAGCCTGGGCAGCATCGAGAGGTGCCTGCTGGTGATGTGCATTGACGAATGCTGCGGGGGACGCGTGCCCAGCTATTCGACCATCCGCAAGGACTCCAACACCTTAGAGATAACTTCAATGGCCTCCCACGTACTGCACGGGAGTAGCACCGGTACCGCGAACAGGTGGTACGACAAGTTCCTGCAGGTAAGTTTTTTTTATTAAACAAATAAAGATACAGCATGCACCAAGGCATGAGCAAGATAACATGCATACACTGCAGATCAGAAAACAAACAGTAAGAAGAAGAAAGAGACAAATGAGATAACAAGAGATAAATACAAAGTTTCTAATAAAGAGGGGGAGGAGAGAAACGTTTTAAAAGTTTAGGTATGGAATTATTTCGATGAAACTGGTAAAAATAGGCAAACAATAAAGTTATTAAATTTTGGCGGTCATTAGTAACTTTATTTATCCTGAATGTCTGTCTGTTTTTCCTGTAGGTCAGTATCAGCAAAATAAATGCAGGGTGGTTCAAAAAGATTGATACTCGTCACGTGACTTGTTACCACCAAGTTACGTAACTATGCAAGGGAACCTTTTAGGTTTGCCACTGTGCAGTCAGTCTATTGTATATATATATATATATATAATATAATGCCTCAGTGACTAGATATATTATATCGTCGTCGGTCAAATGACAAAACCACGAATGTGCTAATTCTAGGGATTGGCGGTTTTTGAAAATGGTGGGCTTATCAGTATTCAGTTTTCTATCCATGATTTATTTGCACATTGATGGTTTTGTCATTTGACCGACGAGCATTGGTAAACGTTAAATGACCTCTGCATACTGCATAGTCACTAACTTGTTACCAAATTACGTGATGGGTATCAATATTTTTGGATTACCCCGTAGAATGAACTGCTAATCTGATGTAAACAAAGAGCGATGTTTGTTTACTAAGCGAGCGTGTTTGCTTAGGTCTAATATAAATTTGTGACGCATTGGCTTACACTGGTACACCTAAACTTGGTTATATTTATTGCGGAATTATTCCACTGATTTTTAGATTCTAATGGACGATTCTAACGGGGCGGATCAGGTTTTGTTTGTGGGAGAGAATGCAATGGCTTGACGTAACTGATTCGTCACTGTAGGCCGGAAAGTTTAGACGAATTATTTGCCGAAAGTTTTGTGGGATTTAAGACAAAGGTTGAAGTAACTGTGGCGTCACTGTAGACGTGGCAGTTCCTGTCGTCCATTGGTCGCATCCAAACTTATTCCACTATTTAGAGTCATTCCTAGTTCGTTTTGGACTGGTGAATACTAGTGCCTCAGTATTTTCAAGACCAGGCACTAAATAGTGGTAGTGTAGGTTGCATGATAAATAATAAAATCTCGGCATATTAGAATTATGTAGAGTTTGAAATTAATTCTCTCGTTTTGAAAACGGTTTTTGTTCAATTTTAAAATTAATCAAAAAATTTTGTCGTAAAAAATTATTTTGGATGCATTGTGTATAATGCTATAATGAGATCTCATCTGAACTAAAAACTACACATTGTTAATTAGTTGCATAATCTTTTCAAATAAAATTGAATAATAAGTAGCAAAAAAACAAATTTTTAAATAAAAAAAAATCAATGAAAATTTTAAACAAAAGCATTTTCTTTAGCGAAATAAAACTAACAAAAAAAATACCCGAACTCTATCACATCAAAAGAATATTTCTTTATAAAAAAAGCTGTTTATTTTGTTCACCAACACATCAATATTTTTCACACTAATTCCTTTTCCCGATTTTTCATTTCATAACTGAAAGCATGTGTCCGTAAAACTAAGTTATACTCCTTATTAACGATGCCCCCACATCATTCGAAAGAAGAAAACATAAATTTAAAAACCTTCCCTCATCCATGTATCTGTAGTTCAGAGAAAAAGAGGCTTAGTTCCAAGTGTGGCAATTTTTAGTTTTAGATGTGTAATCGGATTTGGCCTCTACTCACAAAAATATGCAAATGAGCTCCACTGAAGGTAAAAATATTTAGAAAGGTTAAAGAGCAAACTATAACGATAACAAACCATAAGTGATGAGATTAGACAATCATATTTTAGCTTTCTTTTAAAGAATTTTAAATACGGAAACTTGGATCAAAGTGGCACATTTTTTTGAATTAAAAAATTTTTGTTAATTGGAACGCCGAAAAAGTTTACTTTGAGCTAGTGAGTGGTTGGTGGTAGCTTTTTTTAAATTCTGCGTACCCAATAATTGCAATGGAGACATTATTTATGCTCGAAAATATGGGCTTTTATAAGTGTTCAAGTTGTTAGTTTCAAAGTAGTTTTTAAGAAATGTCGAAAATTCGGAGAAGAAAAAGGTAACGTTAAAGATTATTTTGGACAGAAGTATGGTTTTAAAGACATCATAAACAATTGTCTTTTTTGTGTGTTTGTATGTTTATGTGGTTCAAACAAGTACTTTATAACAGTAAATGCCACTTAAAGCCGCTTTTTTAAGTTTCCGGGTATTTTTTAATAATTCCCTACTTCTAGCCTAAATTTTCAAATGAACTACGATTAACCTTATGATTATCTACATTTTGAAGCATTAGAATTTTCTGTGGCACTTAAAGTTCAAGTTATAACAATTATAATTCCATATTTTTTTCCAAAGTAAACATAACATGGACGTTAACAACGCGTTCCACCTATTTTCAATCTTTTAAGACTTACACCAATTTGAATCTGTACTACAGATACAAAAAAAAATCACCATTGCACCGAAAAGCGATAATGAAAATAAATAACACGAGATGGTATCTCCGCTACTAAAAAATAGGCTTGTATATGGATATTGATATTTAATTTTTTTCCCCTACGTACGTTCCTTTGATGCATTTTTTCGATGTTTCTCATAAAAAATGCTTTGAAGCATGGGTTATCAAATTGGATAAAGAGTACTTAAGGATGTTATGGTCCAATTTTTTTAAAGAGAGTAACTGTTTACTCTCAAATTTTTGGATGTCTTCCCGTTCTGTGAATTAAGGTTGATAAATAGGGAATTATAACACGCCGCTTTTGCATTTGTTGAACATTATTCATTGTTGATTCAAGGCTTTGATGTACTAAGACGTCTATTTTTAAAATATCTACACAAACAAACAATTTTTATCTTCATTTTTCAGAATGCTTTTATGTGTGAACACAATATTTCTTGATAATTATCATAATATGCAATATGAACTTACTATAAAATACTATACACTGATTTTGCTTATCATTAATTCAAAATAATGGGACAATCTATGCATTCTAGTATAATATCTTTTCCCGAATATTTGTTTAATTAAATAAAAACACTGAAGCACAGATTATAAATTATTTGAACTTTAACAAATATTTTGATCAATGATTTTTACGAGATTTTTTTTTTTTAACTTGGTAAATGTTTTTATAAGCAATAAATTTATAACTTAACGAAACTTGTTGGATTCAAAATAATTGCTCTTTAACTGAATTTAGAAGTTTAGATAAGTTAATTCCTCTTTGTAAAAACTTCTGAAAACTAAACTTTATCAAAAATAAAGTAACAAAAACCTAAACTTTTAGTAAAGTTTAATTTTCTGTTAATTAATTATTTTAATTTTTTAAAATTACGTATTTATAAGCACTACAATAAACACAACTACTTACTAACACACAAGAAAGGAATTTATATGCAACACTGATAATATTTAGTGCTTGGTTTCACCATAATAATAGTTGCTGAAATGTTTCACCATATGAAGTATATGTGAAAGGTTCCTGAAATGTGTTTCACCATATTTTTGGTATTCTGTTGAACTATTTCTCAGTTTTTGTTTCCAAAACCCTAAAAAAATTTCAACCGAAAACCGAAAATAGGATGAAACATTTCACCACACAGACGTTTCGGCTACTACTAGGAACCGTTATTATGGTGAAGACAAGGACACAATTTTTAACAGTGCAGTCATAAAAAAATGCGATTAAAATCTATTGCGAGAAATTAAAAAAAACGCTACCTTTAGTTATAGTCACTGTATGAATACATACAAATTTTAATATGAATAAATCATAGATCTATCACTTTTACTTGCGGTGAATGAAAAGCATGATATTCCTGGTTTATGAATTTTCATTCTTTTTAGGCAGTGGTGACTAGGGATGGCGTAGTAGGATTCATAGTCGAACATTCTGCTTCCGAAGGAATAACAGTTCTGCGATTCTGCGAAGAACTACTACAGCACATGTAAGCAACTACAAGACTTCCCAATTGTACTTTATAGACACTAGTCAATATTTTCAAATGCTGGCTCAATAAACTTTAATTGTAAGATGATTGCGAAGCGTTTTACTTTCTGACTAAAATTGTGTATTGTGGCGGTGAAATTAAAAGTAATATATAACTTTGGTTATGAGAGGCAAAGACATATTTTTAGAACCCCTTATAATATTTTTGATTCGCAACTTTAATGCAGCTTATTTTTTTGAGCCAATATAAAAAAATAAATTTTTAGTGTATCCAATTTTATTTGTTTAAGAAATTCTGTTCCTCAGAGTAAGATTTTGCAATGAAAATTTTAATTACGTTTTTCTAAGTTATACAAGGCTCAAATATAGAGTAGTGTTAGTTACGATGCATACACTTGTCTTTCTTTTAAATGTAGCCTTTTTTTAATCGATGGATTTTAAAGTTACTCATGCAGTAATGTAAAATTACATTTTTATCGAAAAAATTTAGAATAATAAACGTTCATTTTACATTTTAATACAAATGTAAAAATGAACTTTTTATATTTCCATTAAAAAAATTTAAAGCGGTACATTTTGTTTAAATGCTGCTTATATTGCTTTTATTTTATGCTATTAACTTATTTTCGCAAATAGTTGTTTCATTGCTTTTTATACTCAGTTTATTATTTTTTTAGATTGTTCCTTATTTGTTTTAATAAGCCTTAGTTTCAATGTATTTTTATTTGCTTTGCAAGAAATGGAAGTGCGTTCCTGACTTACCAGGTATTCTGAATATTTTATCATTTATTGTATGTGTTTGGAAATGAAAGAATAATAGTTTAATGATAATTCGTGAGTTTATTTTATTTTAAAAATTAAAACTGTGATAAAGAGAAAGTAAAGACAAAATTCTAAACTTGACTATATCTCATATAATAATTGATCATATTTGATAAAAAAAAACTCACAAAATATACCTGCCAAAATTTTAATTTTACATTTTCTAACAATATTTTTCAGAACGTCTATTGTTATTACTTATTTATGCGAAAATAACTTTCAGATTTAATTTATATTTATTCATTAAATCAATATATTCCCTATTTTATTTTAGTTTCATTTATTAACTATCAAGCAACGTTTTATTTAAGAAATTTAATCTATATCTCTGTAAAAAATGGCTCATGTCCATTAATTTAACGTTAGACGTCGGCCTTTATTCTAATAAAGTGAAAATTTAGGGGCAGTGTATTTTTCACTAATTAAAAAACTCAACTTCTAAATCCAGATTAATTAGCTATTCAAACAAATAATACTGACTCAGAATGGAAATAACTAAACAATAAATAAGAATAAAATCCCAAAAGAGTTCTATTCAAATTTAATTTAAAATACGAGTTGGCAGCAATTGTGAAGTACAAAAGACTCATTTTATGTAAATAGATCGAAAAGTGCAATTCCTCGAATTCACAAAAGGTTTCATCACGAAAACGAATTTCTTGTTCGCCTAATATTTGCTTTGGAGCCTCAACAAATCCAACAACTGACTTTATTTTCTATTTAAATTTTTGAATGATTATTTTATTTTTAAAAATATGATTTTAAAAGAATATTTATTATTGATTTTTTTGAAGTTTAACAAAAGACACCTTGTTGTCGGGCTAAGTACATTAATGGCGTAAATGAATAAATTCAATAACCCATTTTTCTTAAAACGCTATTTTTGTTTAATTGTCTCCTAATTAGAAAATTTAAAAGATAACATTAAGTTTTAAAAAACGCTGCGTTATTTCTAAATTTTAAAGTTATTACCAGCACAAATTTCAGTAAGCTCTAGTGAATTTCAAAGGGTTTTTTTTAATAAATATTATTTTTATCACTAAATATTGTTAATAATAATTATTAAATATTTTTGCATTAAATAAAAATATTTTATTTAAATTAACTTTCATTTTAAAAAAACATGTTATCTATGCATTCATTACACATGCAGAAATGAATAATCTATGCTGCTAGTAAATGATTGCATATTTTTTTTAAATTTTATTCGTAATTTGTAAAACGTGTTACAATTTATCCCAACGGCAAAGTGTTTGTTTCCTGAAACACTTGCAAAAATACATCTTATGCGTTTATATTTTTCGTTCGTGTTATCAAATCTAGATGTCTTAATTTAAGTTTTTCTCATGATTCACTTATTTATCTTTTGCATTCTCTTGAGTCTGGATTCTAGTCTCTGTCCCCGCTGACACTAATAGCTTGTACGAATACCGATTTTTTGGTTGGTGACTTAATCTACAATATAGCCAATCAATATAAATCAATCTATAATATAACCGTCGTAAAAAAAACTGTCTGTGTTCGAGTGGACAGAGACTATGGAATCAAGACTTTATATAACAAATCTTGAATGATATTCTAAATCATAATTGGTTTAATGGTATATTTTTAGCTCCTCTGAATCCCCATTAGAAAACGAAACGAATTCGAATAATTCAGCTACCAATTCATTTCGAACACCTTCACCACTCACATGGGAAATTGACGACGAAGTCTCCTGTGCTATTCAAGAAGCAGGCAAAAAGATGAACAAGTGAGCTTCAAATATGTTTGATTATTTACGCTGTTAAGAGGGAATGTCAGTCCCATAAAGCTAATGCATTAGTTTTGAAATCATAACTTTTGCAAAAGAATTGCTTTGCCATGTTATCCCATTTTCACCCAGGTATGAGAATCATCATAACATCAATTTAAAACAAAATTGAAAAGAAAATAGCATCCGGTTATTTAATTATTAATTGATAAAGTTTTAAAGTAGTGTCGCCATCTTCCGGGTATTTTCAGCATTTTAAAACTTCAAAAACATATAATTAAATAACTAGATAATTAGACCTTCACCACTCACATGGGAAATTGACTACGAAGTTGTCGTTTCAAATTTGTTTCATTTCGATGTTATGTTGATTCCCATATCTGGGGGGTAAAGGGCTAACATAGCAAAACAATACCTCTGCGGAAGTTGTGATTAAAAATATAATGCATTAGCTCTATGGGACTGACAATCCCTCTTATAAAAGGGGTTATCAAACATGGGTTATCATTATTGAGAATAATATTCTTATTTTGGAGAACACCTTTGGTTGATTATAGCTTTGAATATATTGTTGTGATGAGAAAAATTTATCTTCGACTCAAACGCAAGATGTGAATATCTACACTAAGCAGTATGTAGTACACTGTGCGTTATCCAAAATGTACCATCCCATCGTCAGCAGATAGTGCGTGTTTAGGCTATTTGAAGCTGTTAAGTTTTAAGAACATGATCTCAAAAATTAGATTTTAAAGTATTTGTTTTTGAGAATATTTTTCTCGCAATAAAATGAGAACATCTTGGTACTGATTTTCGATAGTTTCATTTTTAACAGTTCTCAAATTTTAAAATTCAGCGTATTTTATTTTAAGAAAATTGTTCTCACAATAAAATAAGAACATCCTGGTACTCATTTTTAAGAGTTTCATTTTTAAAAGTGTAGTTTAAAATCTGTGGTTTTGTAGAAAATTAGTTTGACTGAGAAATTATTCCATTTTTTACAGATTATGCAAAGACCTAGATTTGTTTGTCCATCGTTTTACAATATATGGAAAAGAATTTATCAAAAGTCACAAAATTAGCCCTGATGCATTCATTCAAGTAGCTCTTCAACTTACCTATTATAAGTAAGTAAAAGTCTGGTTTAATTATCTCTACAATTAAATTAGACAAAAACTATCTAACTTTGTTTTTAATAAATATATAAATGTAATTTACGGTCAACTTTTCAAATTTTTCTATATTTTTATTTTAGCATGCGCAAAGTAATTAGAATTTAATTAATTTTATTTACATAAACGAATGGTACACGCTATTCTTAATTATCTATGATTGTTGTAGCTCATGTTACTTCTAAAACACTTTATCGTAATATCTTACCAAATACAGATCGTTTCTATTCGTTTTCATTACTTCAAAATATCTCAGTTTTTCAACTTATATATTATTCTTATGGACAGAAATTAGCAGTGATTTCAAACGACCCCTTTCGTATTTGGCTTCTACTTTTTCAGTCACTGGACACAATTATCAAGCATTATTTCACTCAATCATTACATAATAAAAAATAGCAAATACAACTCTTAACATTAGGAAAACATTATGTATAATTGAAACTGACAATGAATATGACTTAATTCCCATAAAAACATTTTAACAAAGCATATAGTATAACATATTTTACTCCAAAATGCCGAGTGGCACTACAAATTAATGAATTTACAAAAGTATATCGCTGGCACTCTGTCTGTCAAAATTATGCATGCTTTAACTCATGCATTATTCCGCATTCTTAAACAATCGAAATTAATTTTCTAAGATTTGGAAAAAGTTTTAAAAATGAAAAACGCTATTATACACCATTAATCATCCTTTGCAACTAAAACAACATATTTCTTCCAAAATATATAATAGCACTAAACATTTATGATACATCATTCACCAAAGTATATCACTAAAAGGCCCCATTCAAAATTATTTGTTTCAATTCATTTATTACACCACATTCTCAACCAACCGAAATTAGCCATGATTAATTTCGTAAAGTGCTGAGAAAATGCTTAAAAACTGAAAGTGTTTATGCATTCTATTTTTAGCGTATAAATTACAAAAGAAATAAAGTATTTTGCAAATAATACAAAACACCAAATTTTTCCAAAATTACATACTTCCACTTTCATTACTATTCATTATTTCTTATTTTCCCCACTCTCAATCAACCGACATAAGCCATGACTCAATTCGTAAGGTGTTACAAATTATTCAAAGAACGAAGCACTATTCCACATTCCCTTTCTAAAATATCTTTTACAAAATAAAATACCATATTTTATTTCATAATACATACTGGCAATAAAAAATTGGGATACAATATTCTCAGAACCATATAACTAAAACTTTTCTAAAATTGTGTACTTCAATTCATACATTATTCCACAACCTCAATCAACCGAAACTAGCTGGGATTTGTATTTTACTAGTGTTGAAAGAAATGTAAAGAACGAAACACTATTATACATTCCATTTTTAGCTCATCCTTTACAAACTAGAACAACATAATTTATTCCAAAATACATAATGGCAATATAATTTAAGACACAACATTCACAGAACCATATCACCAAATCACTTCCAAAATTACATATTTCAACTCATACATATTCCACATTCTCAATCCACCGAAACTGTTTTTTTTAGTGTTGAAAAAAATAAGGAACGAAACACTATTATACATTTCATTTTGAATTTATCCTTTACAAACTAGAACAGCATATTTCATTCTAAAATACATCCTGGCAATAAAATTTAAGACAACATTCACAGAATAACCATATCACTAAATTACATACTTCAACTCTTTCGTTATTCCATGTTCTCAATCATGGTATCGAAAAAATGCTTAAAGAACAAAACATTATTCTACATTCCATTTTTAGCATATTTCAAACAAAATTAACTTCCCTATTTATTCCCCTATATATTCCCCTAAAATGCATAATAGCCGTAAAAATTATCATACAGCTTTCCCAGAACCATATCACTAAATCAATTCCAAAATTACATACTTCAACTCATTCATTACTCTACATTCTCCATCTACCGAAATCAGCCTTAATTTATTTCCTCATGTGTTGAAAAAGGCTTAAAGAACAAAACATTGTTCTACATTCCATTTTTAACATATTTTAAACAAAATAAACTTCTATATTTTCTTCCAAAATACATAATTGCCGCAAAAATTTAGAATACAACATTCACAGAACCATATCATCAAAACGCTTCCAAAGTTACATACTTCAACTCATACATTATTCCACATTCTCAATCAACCGAATTCAGCTATGATTTTTTTTAAAAAAATAAAGGAACGAAACACTTTTATACGTTTCATTTTGAACTTATCCTTTACAAACTAGAACAACATATTTCATTCCAAAATACCTCCTGGCAATAAAATTTAAGACAACATTCACAGAATAACCATATCACTAAATAACATCCAAAATTACATACTTCAACTCTTTCGTTATTCCATGTTCTCAATCAACCGAAATTAGCCTTAATTTGTTTCCTGAGGTGTTGAAAAAATGTTTAAGGAACAAAACATTATTCTGCATTCCATTTTTAGCATATTTCAAACAAAATAAACTTCCCTATTTTATTCCAAAATACATAATAGCCGTAAAAATTATCCTACAGCATTCCCAGAACCATATCACTAAAACACTTCCAAAATTACATACTTCAACTCGTACATTATTCCACATTCTCAATCAACCGAAATTAGCCGTGATTGGCTTCTTAAGGTGTTGAAAAAATGCCACATGAAAGAAACACTATTCTACATTCTATTTTAACATATTTTTTGCGAACTATAATACCATATGTTATTCTAAAATACATAATGGCGATGAAATTTAAGACACAGCATATACAGAACCATAAAAGTAAAACTCTTCCAAAATTACATACTTCAACTCATACATTATTCCACATTCTCAATCAACCTAAATTAGCCGTGATTTCGGTGGTCTGTGCTTTGTGAGACACCAGCCGCCTGCTACGTCACTTTTATTCCGTCAATTACTGGGCATAACAAGCGGCCGGGATTCTAAATTTCCTGGCGGGAAGCAACATGTGTTTTCATATTAATAAGTAATTACTTTTCCGGTACAGGTTTCCTGGTTGGAAGGGGGTGGAGATTTTAGTAGGGGGTTCATTTTAAAGGATGGGGGTTTCTAGTTTGTGTTTATTTAGAAATTTGAGTGAAGTGGTTGTCTTTTAGCAGAATTGTCATTTCATTGATTAAGGTATTTGTAATTTTCTAATGGTTTTGGAATTTGTTTATTTTTTCTCTTCAACATAATATAACTGTTATTTTTATAAATTATTTTTTAATATGTGATTTAAAGTTTTATAAGTTTACCAGTTGCCAGTTTAAAATTTTAAATTTGACGGAATATTTTTGCAGTCCAGTTCAAAGTTCTACTTCTAATATATTAGAAATAGACATACTAATTTGAAACACGGACATACTCAAAAATGAGCACTGCATATCAATTTCAAATATGAACATGCTGAAAATGAAAACCAGGTGTTTTGTTCTTGAGCATAAGCATGATTTCAGAAATGAGTGCATACATGGTTTCAGAAATGAGTGCATACATGGTTTCAGAATAGAGCACTTGCATAGTTTCAGAAATGAGACTATGCAAGTTTTGATCTTGAGTAAAATTTTCTCGGAACCATTTCGACTATGCGATATACTCAGATGTGAGTAATTTTTACTCATGTTTGAAAATGTCCTTTTTAAAGTGTAAATTTGCGATTTCATTATATCATTTAACACTATGATAAAAGCCTTCCTGTTTCTTTTTCTTTAATCAGTACAATGTACAATGCATTTCATTTTACTCCTAGAGAAATATAATGGAGCTCTTTATACCTTTACTTTCACTGATTTCAGACATTTTTTTTTCTTTTTAAATCTATTAAAAAAAGTATTTTCAATTTATGTTTCATAGCAATAAAAATATCCAAGTTATTACGGTTATACTAAAATTTTTGCATGAATCAATAACTTACTTTATTTAACAACACATTTGACAAGAACTAATGTGAAATGAAATACAAGCTGATTCTTTTCATATTGCAGAACTGGTATAGAAGAACATTGTATTTTCTCATTCATTTGCTTAAAAGTGAAAGAGGAATGTGGTTTTTGTCATTGTGCACTCGCTTTTGTGCTGGAAATGCTGATAACTTTATTTTTAGTTATTTAAATAGTTATTTAGAAGCAATAAAACTTGTTCATAGTGGTTTAGGTAGTTGTTCATAAACAATAATGCTTTTTCATAGTGGTTAAGGTCGTTGTTTAAAACCAATAATGTTTAATAGCTAATATTTTTGCTTTTTAGAGGCAGTTGTATGATTTTTAGGGTTTTTTATTTCTTCTTCTGCATAGTTATAACATTTAGTAAAAAAATATATAATGAAAATTCCGGTTTCGAATATCTATGACTTAATTATTTACTATTAATACACACTACAAACCATTGTATTTTAAAACTTGCATTAGAACACTATAATATTTGCATCGAAATTAATTATATGTCTATAAATTGTGAGCATTAAGATGACAGAGATAATAATGCACTTTAATTTAGCTGTAAAAAGTTATGTGTTTAAAGGTATCTAAAATTGATCAAATCTGCACCTTGCAAAAATTAAATATCAAATGAATATTTGATAACAAAATTACGTTAACATCACCTTTATTGATTGTATTTTGCTTAAGTACAATCAATTTTTATTTTATCCTTAACTAAGAAATTTAAATGTGTGTATAATATATATATTTTTTAATAAATTATTCTCTTTGAGGCATAGATAAAAAAAACTACAAGTTTATTTAAATAAAAAATGAGTTTTTTTAAGTTGGAAAGAAAATGTCTTTTAAAGGAAAAAAGTGATTTTCTTCTTAAATAAACAATTTAATGAGCTTAATGTTTTTGGATGCTGTAGGCCAAATCAAATATTTAAGTAAAGGTGTTATATGCATCATACTGAAATTCTTCAACTTACTAATAAAAAAAAGTTGCTAAAGGCTTTAATAAATTAGAAGCAAACACTTACCACAGAAGAAAATATAAGGAAGGATGTTTTTAAAAAAAAAACATTTCACGAAAGATTTTTAAGCTTGTTCATTAAAACATGAAAAGGCAAATATTTACTACTTAGAGTTTTTATCGTTATCCACATAAACCAAATATGGTCTTCATTAAAAATAATTTTTTAACTTTTGTTATTATTTTGAAATGTATGAATAATTATGTTTATTAAATCTTTTTAAGTATTATTTTATGCAGAAGCTTCGAAAAACAATTTTAGTTAGTAAACCAACTAGTCAATACAGTTCTTAAAATAAAGTGTTATGATTTCAATAGTATTTTTTTAATAAATTTATTATCATTTCAAAAATCACATATTTCATTCAAAAATCACATATTTAAATAAAACTTAAAAATGCATAGCTAATGCATTTAGCTAATTAAAAAGAATAATAATTTCTTTAGAAATTAACTATTATCCCAAAAGGTTTACAGTATACAGAAATGTCCGCAGTACGCAGTACTATACTCATATTTAATCATATTAAAAATATGTTAACTCTAATGAATCTATTAAATTTAAAAAATAAATTTTGATATGCTTAATTGCCTCGTAAACATTTATAAATTTAATTAAGTTCCTGAGCAACTGTGAATTTAAGTATTTTGAAACTTGTTTAGTAAATAAGAAATCTTCTATGTAAAAAAAGAAATAGGGATTATAATTTTTTTCATAACTTATTGAATATTATATTTATCAACTATGATATCTTTAGATAGTTCGCTTTTTAAAAAACTGGTAGTTCATCTTCTGCATAACTCAAAAGCAACTACAGTATTTTTAGTTTTGTAAATGAGAAATGAAAGGTTTTCTAGCAGAATTTTTTTTTTATTTGGCCGTGGAAACTTTAAATAAATTTACCATACTTTATACTAAAATAAGAACATACTGATGAAATGCTGAAATTGATAAATTATGTAACAATATTTTTATATATCAAGCTTTTATGAAATTAATTTGAATAATTATAGTTTTATATAACTACTAGAATAAGTTTCCTTAATTTCCGCCTTTTTGAAATTATTTTTACATTTTACTTTTAATTGTTATTTATTCCATTTTAGTCATTTCTATGTTTTCCAGTTAACATAATTTGGATAGCAAAAATAGTGCTTGTCAGTTTACTTTTATACAAAAGCCGTAGTTCTAAAATTCTAATTTATAAAAAGCTTTTACAAACGTAAAGATAAATTAAACATAACGTTAAATGGAATTCGCTGAAAAATGGCTTAGTAGTTTACTTCAAATAGAAAACTAACAAACGCTATTTTATTTTTCACTCAATAATCAGAATGCGGTGATGCTCTTTTTTTCCAACTCCATTTCATTTTCTCATCCTGATTAATATTCTGAAAATATCTGTGCATCGCAAAAAGAAAAAATAATGCAAAAAATAAAGTAATAGAACTGAACTACAAATGCAAAAACTTAAATTATCTCTGCAGTCCCTAAACTCCATCTCCAAAACGAAAAATAATCAAAGAAGTGAACGAAAGTGTTCGGAAATGAAAAGAAGGATAAATAAAAATCGTCTGCTTACGTGATTTAAGAGCAGTTGGTTCTAAATTAAATAACATCCCCGGGTTTTTTCATCCACTCTGTTACAAACGCTAGATTCGGTAGAGAGATTGCCTAATTCCTGGTGAATCTCAAAATCATTGATTTCTCCCGAGTTGCTAAAGATAAGAAAGATTAAAATGGTTCTCTCTTTTTCAACATGTTATTATGCATGCATTGGAAGTTTTAAAAATTCTTTTTAGGGAATTAATTCGTTGGTTTCAATACATTTCCTCCTTCTGAAAAATTACTGAGTATTCTTTATTGAAAAAAACTGTAGGACATAGACCGTAGAATCAAACTTTTAGGCTCTGAAATATCATTTAGAAAAACTTTTTATTTAATGACGTTAAGATCAAGTCACAGGCATAGCCTGAAGTGTGGACAGGCAGAGTATCCCCTCCCGAAGTTCTTGCAAAATATCTCTTATTAATATCCTATGTATAAGAATACTATGAATAACATTTCATAGTTTTGTTTAGTATTTAAATAACATTAACAGTCTATTTCAACTCGTTAAGTTTTTTTTCTGAAAACAATTTTGTTATTAACTAATTTTATATTTGAGGGTTCGGATGTTAAAAAAAATCCGTGTAGCTCTAATATTTTATGTAAATGTTTGGAGATTTTTTTTAATTATACCCGAAGGCCAAAAATTCGTCTGATAGTTATCTTTCTAAACTAAAGTTTACACAGAATTTTTTTTAATTGCAATTGTTTTTCCAAAGAGGTCACATTTTTTTTGGAAATAAATTTCTGGATTCGCCAGAAAAAACTGTTATGGTTATGGATTATAGGTGTGATGTTGTGAATTGATTTTCTTGATTAAGGTAGCGTCGGTTCTGCACAATAATGTATCGGAAAGGTCTAATTTGAAGGAAATACACCATGGGTAATTAATAGAATATACATCGGAATAGTCGGACCCTGAATTTTGTAATGGATCTTATAGTTCGAATTGAATACCAAAACCTTTGTACGAAAACTTAGACAAAGAACTATTCTTTATTTGAGAAAAACCGCAACAGAAAAACTAAAATTAAATCTTAAACAAAAAAAATATTAAAAAAGGTATAAAAAAAGAACAGGAAAAAAAACTACTCTGAGAAAACCACATTACAAAAATTCTCTACTTAAAAAGTGGCCGTCGTTCCCCATGGATTTCTCATGTCATCAAAGTGCCGCCATCTACCGGCCAAACGTGTAAACGCAAATCGTAAAAGTGGCGGAATTAGTCGCAGGGGAATACTATGAGAGATATTCTGTTTTGTTGCCTTCGAGTGTTTATCTCTAGAGTGCCGTATACTTTTTTATGCCTTGCTGTCTTTTTGAGTGGATGTGTGTATTATTCACAGGTTCTTTGTTTGTTAGGTTTATTCTTTTGAGAGTTTCTAGAGTTGTTGTATATAGCGAAAAATGGCATTAAATGGAGGGGAAGTTGGGATTGTAAAAATAAATGCGAGCGGGATTTATTGTAATGGTAGTTTCATTGATTAGGCAAATTTGCTTTAGATATTTATATTATGAATATTTTACTTTACATTGATTTTCCTGGAAGAAAGTGTTGAAATTAACATTCCAAAAAGGTTGTTATTATACATTTTCTAGTGTAGATTTCGTGGTACAGCTGGGAAAAAAACGATTCACCCCTCGTTTCTCGGCTGCTATTGATCAAGAGATTTTGTGAAAGGTATCAATTTTCAGGAAAAAGCATAAGGAATTGATTACCGGCATTAAAAATTGTATAAGAGGTCGTCTACATATTGAAATGAGTACCAACTTTGAAAGTTCCAATGGCAACACCAAATTTTTTTATATAAAAATATTTATCTTCTTCAAAATACCCCAGATCCAAAAGAAAATTAATAAATTTGCTTTTGTTGTTGAGATATAAGCATTCAAAGTTGATCGCCCATAATGTTAAAAAAAGTTTCACAAACTTTTATTCATACCTCCACAAATAAAATGAATTAAACAAAGAATTTTTTTCATTATATACTTCTTAATCTTCCAAAAACAAATCACACAAGTTTTTTCATCAATTTTTTATTTGTAATATTGTTTTATTTAAATTTAAATAAGAAAAAATAATACGTGAATAGCAACCCCAAATGTTTTTTACGTAAATCGATAAAGTAGATCAAGTAGAACCAAAATCCCGAATTTTTTAATTCAACAACAATTATTTGCCGAGTTATTGTAAAAAAAAAAACTTTAAAAAAAAAGAATTTTAGGGACCGTGTACAAAATTACTTGGCAAATTTGATCCTAACTTGCATTATCGTTTGGTGGTTGAAAAGCGTTTGTTGGTAAATGTTTATTCAAACTATTGATGCCTGTCAAATGTCTAAAAAATCTTTTCTTGTTTCAAGTGCATACAATGTATTTTGTTATATAATTAACATTAAATTATATCGTTTAATATGTTTTTAAATGTATGTTATTTCCAATACAATTTCAAAAAGTGTGTTTAATATTAAAAATTAAATACCCTTAGTTATTATTGGAATTCCGTTTTTAGTATATTTCATTGTTACCATTGATTATTTAAAATGATTAGTGCCCACAGCCTTGGTTATAAAAATCATTGCCAAATCATTCTGCGTAATTTTATTTTGCTTTCCTTAAATATCGTGTTAAGGTCATAACCCTCGTTTTGTAATACGTGGTTTATATTACCGATAAAGTGTGCCGAATTTTTAACAAACTTTTTGTAGCAATATGAATGAAACAAAAATTTGCATAAAAATAGTAAAACATAAATGTAATAATCATGTTTGTCAATCTGATTGTAACTATAATCGCATTTGAAAATCTGTTCGTTATAAATAACCGTATATGTGACTTAATTTAAAATTAAAACTTTTCCGCTTCTAGCCTTTATTTTATTTCTGAATTTTAAAATCCTTTAAAAAAAACATTAAAAAAATCACAATATTAGTGAAGAAGGTTAAATTCTAGCATCCGTTGGCGAGATTATGTTAACCCTTTTGTTAGCTTGTCGTTTTGAAAAGACACAACCTAAGTATTACTTTTTCATTTTGGAGACGGACAAAAAGTATTAAATAAAGCTCTCTCTCTCATTTCATAGCTTTCTAACAAAAAAAGCAATTTTTATAAAATCGGATAGTTAGAATGGAAGTTAGAAAAAAGATTTACAAACAAAACAAACTTACGGACGAAAATCTCCAAGAATATCTACTTCGAAAGAACTAAAAGAATTATCTTTTCTTTAAAAAAAAAAAAGGAAAGTAGAAACATAATCTGGAGAAAATGAACTGCAGAAACGAAAAGCAACATAACTTAAAAACCTGAAATTAAAAAAAATTAACCTAATATATGTGGCTAGACATTGGTCTATATATTTTAAATAACGAACTTTCATATACTATTATAGAAATTTTTAGTTTTAATGTTCTATTAAAATCTTTAAAAAACAGGATCCCGTAATATAAAGTGCCATTTTGATCTATTTCTTCGATTGTTGATTTGGTTTGGTACATAACAATTGAGGAGAACTGCTTTATTTACTCATAAACTTAGAAAAATTTATTTTTTATAATTGATGTAAATTCTGATAATTTAAATATATTCTTACCAAAAAAATCAAATTTTTATCTTCCAGAGTCCACCGAAAACTTGTTTCCACTTACGAAAGCGCTTCCCTGAGACGTTTCCACAAAGGCAGAGTAGACAACATTAGGGCAGCGACGCCAGAAGCACTGGCATGGGTCAAAGTGATGTGCGGCGCTTCAGAGGTTACGGTAAGTTGATTCCAAATTCAGTTGCTTCAGATATATTTTGAACAATATTTTCATAAATTTGATCTGATATTGGTTGTATTTTTTTGGTTTCTTCTTTAACCCCTTAACGATCGGATAATGTTCAAGAAACCGATCATAAAAGTGCCTAAATTTCGATCTTACTGACAGCGTTAACCTGGATACTCTAGCCATTGGCGTTTTAGCCATTCTTTCTCACTCTCGTGATATTTCCGGACTGGAGTGTTTAGTAGTAACGCTACAATAAGATTAAAACTAACTTAAATCCACCAATTGAAACGCCAATGGCTGGAATGTCCAAATAGGGGTGTAGCTGCCTCAGTAACCCACAGTCTACCAGAAGGATACTCAAGGTGGAGATGAGTTACCTAGGCTTTTATACTACTGCTATCGTTGTTATTTAGAATAGTGGTAGAAACGCAGAGATAAATCTGCGCCCTCTAGCGTGAGGATGAATATCGAGGTTGCGTGTGGGGTGAACCGCCACAGGGGCATTTATGATAGTTTTTTTGGCAATTATCCGATCATTAAGGGGTTAATGAGCTACTTTAGAATTCACACATTACGTTTATTATTACGATTGAGTAAGTTGATGTATAAGAGAGATCGAAAATCGGTAGAAACTCTAACATCGGCAAATCTGGAACCTCAACTATTGCCGTATCACAGAATCTTGAATATCATTGAACTGCGAAGTACGAAGAACGGAAAATAATTGAAACTTGAGGTACCGACAAATCATGAATCCACTAAAATCAGAACATTTTAAAATCCTTACCACAAAGTTCCAACCAAGAGACCATAAATCTTCATAAATTCCTCACGGTGATCGAGAAAAACGAAACCACTGTTTCTCCCGCTGGGTTTTCATCTAGAAAAATAACATACGATTGAAAACTTTTGTAAAAGATTCATTAATTATCCTTCAAAGAAACAGGCAACAGATTTTTCGACTATGAATTACAGACAAGTGCAAAATAAGCTCTTTTTTTATTGGTTCTTGATATGCAAAATAGTTATTTAATCAATTATTTCATTAGTTAAATTCTTTTTTAAGCATACTCCTTCAAAATGAAGACCTTAAACTTCGCAGAAGCGATTTCAGATGTAAAAATCATATTCTTAAATTGATTTTTTTAACTGTCTTCGTGTTACTCGAAGTGACAATATAATTACCCTCCAAAGTTAAGGCCTCAGCGAATGAGTTATAAAACCGATTACCGCAAGTGTGCCTCAAACAGTTTTCTATTCATTGAGTGCCTAGTTTTTGGCACGCAACAAATATTTATTACCACACGAAGCATATACTTTATACCACACGGCAATTTTGCAATAAAAGTGCACCTTTACGATCGTTCTGAAGTAGTTTAGATAGCGTATTATGAATATATAGAAAGGCCATTTGAGATGTATGTTTTAATGTCCTACGTTTATAAAAACTGTGAGTAATTACAAGTTAATTATAACTGATGTTTATATTAAAAAGGGGGGCGAAATGGCGATTGCAAGCAGAATTAAGTGTTATTGTCTTGGCAGAGACACTTGGAGAGCAATGTAATTTTATTTAGTAATTATCAATGGAACTGTATAATAATGGAATTAGGAGACGATAGTAAAATGGTGTATTTTTACAATAGAAGTGCACTTTTACGATCGTTCTGAAGTAGTTTAGATAGCTTATTGTGAAAAAAAACTTATTTGAGGTACATGTTTTACCATCTACATTTATAAAAACTAACTATGAGGTGAGGTGAAACTAACTATGACTATAAGTTGATTATAAGTGATATTCATATTATAAAAGGGGGAATTTGAAATGGTGACCGGCAAAGTGTTATAATTTGGGTAGGGACTCTAGGAGAGCAATGTCATTTTATTTAGCAAAAATCAATGGAACTGAATAACAATGGAATTAGGAAACGATAGTAAGATGGAGTAAATCCTAATTAGACTGAGAGATATCACTGATCTGGTAAGTTATAGATTTGTTTCTAGTTCATCCATATGAGAAATTTCCTCCATCCTCCAAACCTGACTACGCTGTCTCAGTGGAACTTCGGAAACGCTATTAATTCCCTTTATTCGTTATTCCATAGCTAAATTATTCCATTGCCCATCTTAAACCAAAACGCCATTGCTAAACCAGGGCAATTTCCACATTCGATATCATACTGTTCAGTAGTCTTCATTTTACATCCCATTTTAGATAAACATTAAAAATTTAACTTTCGAACTGCACCACGTATTACTTATCACTATTCCAATCTTGTCACTAATGAACTTAATATTAATAGCCAGTTTTCTTTTTTAGGAAGAGGGGAAGGTAGAATTATTTCGAGCTTGCATCAAAAAACAAACGGAAATCTTACTTTATGTAAGTATACTCAGATATATCTTACTTTCCTATATAAACCAAAACCATAAAGAAAGATAGACTCTTAAAAAAATAGGAACTTTTGCATTTTCCGAATGGAAAAGTTCAAAAACACTAAAAAAATTGGAAAAATACTAAAAAAGTATAATATAAAGTGGAGCAAAATCTGAACGATTTTTTAAATATGTATCTACTATATAAACCTAACTAGTAAACTTATCATATAGTTTACTTATTAATAAACCTGATTAGTCACACAACTATTGTGAACTAACAAAGTAGGGGAGACCGGGGCTAGTTTTCCCACGGGGTATGTTTTCTAACAGGCCTTAGCGAGAAAATGAGCCGCTAAGGGGAGCTAATTGGTCACCGTGGATTCAAAAGCAACACGCCATAGACCATCCACAAAAAGTTTGAAGCAGCATCAGTTGTAATTTCGTCGTTATAGCTGTTTTAGTGAAATTTCTTAAGGTGAGTAAATTTTCATGTGTGTATTAAAATTAAAATTAAATGAACTAGCATTAAACTTGCTGTTTAGTGGTTGCGTATACTAAACGATGGTGACATTCTTTACATAACTATACATTTGTTTTCAAAATAACTTAAACCTTTACACGTCAAGGTCCAATTATACTTAAAATATGACGACGGGGCAGGTTTTCCAAAATTACACGGGGCATGTTTTCCAACACATGCCAGTTGGAAAAAGGCCCCAGCCTAAAGAATCTAGCCAGAATACATTAAAAATGCAGTTATTTTGTAATGAAATCATCAGCTATAAAATACATGAAATTCTAAATTTTAAATTGTGCTGTTCTAGATCAAAAATGGTTCGCTCTTACAAAAGAAAAACGAACACAGGAACTTGTGCCTATGAAACGATAAAGAAAGCTCTTGGGCTGAGGCTAATATCGTGGCTGGTTTTAAAGTTTCTGGAATATTTCCGCTGAATTCTTAAATATTTACAGACTTGGATTTCATGCCATCCTACTTTACAAATAAGCCAGATCCTGCTGAGCTCCTAAATTCCCCTAAAACTCTTTCCATTAATTTCCAAGACGTTCCCTCGACATCAACTATAAATTGCCAAGATATCCCCTCTACATCAAGCATTAGTCATCAAGACATGGCCCTCTACATCTGCTGTTAATTCCAAAGACATTCTCTCCACATCGTTGTTCAACCCCAGAGCAAGTTCGACCTTTTGAAAAGGCGCCTCCTCGAAAAAAACAAACCGAGGTAGAAAAAAAAAAGTCTGCAATTCTTACTGATAGTCCTGTCAGATCTCAGTTAAGAAAAGAAAACAGGTTTTATAAAAAAGGAAAACTGCAAAAAAATCTTCTAAAAAAGATGATGAATGTTTCTGTCTCTATTGCTCTAAATCCTATTCAAAATCCAAAGCAAAAGCAACTTGGGAACAGTGTATAAGTTGTAAAAAAATATGCCCACGAAGCATGTATGAAAGGAAATATCACCTACTTTATTTGTATTCACTGTCAATCTGACGATGCTACTAATTGATGGATTTTCTTATTTTTTTGTAAAATTGTTTAGATTAACAATTTTTGTAAAATAAAATGTTTTTTTTTTTATATCTCTTTACCCTTTGCGTGTTACACTGTTAGATCATTTTAATTTGCTTAAAAGTACCGAAAAAGCATCAATATGAGTAAGTACATGTGCTATACGATTTAAAAAAATAACTGGAAAACTTGTCCCTTGCCATTTTAGCAGGTTAAAAAACGCACCCGCATACGGGGCACGTTTTCCATCTCAACGAGCTTGCATTTAACCACTCGCAGCCAAAAAGTTATTTACTTTTCAGAAAAGTATTAATGGTTGGTTGTAGATAACCATGTAAGGAAGGCAATGATATATTATTTTCATGAAATAAATAAAAGTAAAAAAGATACATTCAAAAAGAAGAAAACCTGGAAAACTAGCCCCGGTCTCCCCTACTTTCAATCCTTATTCCATTTCATTTACCTCCACCTTAAATGTTTTCCAAGACTTACCGTTATTTCATATTAAAAAGCAGTATTTCGAAATCTTTCGTTTTAAATCTAGCAGAATCAACTGTATAGAAATCACAACACTCGATCTTCTTTCCAATATTGGTTTAAGAAATGAAAATTATTGATGAAACTGTTAATGGTTAAGGTATGCGTTGTAAATTTTGAATTTATATTAGTTTAACTAGTATAAGTATATCAAATATTTGGTTTTTGTGTCGATTAGACAGTGAATGGCGAAGGACCAGACAACCACCTTCTAGCACTGAGAGAGATAGCAAAGCTGAAAAACTATCCTAACCTTCCTTTTTTCGAAGACAAGTCTTACTGGGAGTTTCTGAATTTCAGATTATCAACTAGCCAGGTAACTATACTTGAGTATTTATACTTTGCCGAGAAAAGATCTTTAACTTCATTTACTTAAGAACTGGAAGATTTTTAAAATAGTGATTTTCGAATTTTGCTTTAATAGTTTATTCAAAAAATTTAACATGATGTCGATGATTTTAATTATGCTTTTTGGTTCCATCCGTGTCGCCATGATACTACACTTTTTTACTTTTTGAGACAACGTTTTTTTTTTCTTTCATTTTTTCCATTTTCCTATAGGTATGCACTTGTTTGGGGCTGACGGGTACCCCCAATAATTTGATGGCCATACTTACATATTGTTAGAAAAAAATCTTAAATTTTGCTACATTTCTACTTTAATCGGTTTTTTTTTTTCATTTCTACTATGATACATCAATGCGCAATTTTGGCCAAGAGTGTGTTTTTTTTCTATTTTATGCCTCTGGGTACGGTCGACTTAACTAATAAGGCCAGAGAGTCTCTCTGTGACGTCACACTATCCGTCCGGTTCGGGTTATCGGCTGTTCTGAAAGAGATGAAAGAAACCTGTTCAGACCCTGAAAGATATATTCAGTCTTGTGAGAGTAGATTTCGTACTTTTTCTTAGGAAAAGCCGACCATTCGAGTAGGAAGGATAGCGTGAAGTCACATAGTTTTTGGGGCCTTAAAGTTGAGACGGCCGTGCTCTAGGTGTAATGCAATACGTACGCCGCGCCGGTGTTTCCTGCAACAAGAGATCTCGAAAACGACTCCCTCAAACACCACAAGGACTATCTTAGAAAGCAACTATAATTCCCATTTCATACGACCTTGAATATGTTTTAAAGCGTCGTGAAACTTGATTGGTTCCGAATTTGTTTTTATGCTTTGTTATAGAAAAGCTCTACGTAGCAAAATTCTTGATTTTGTTTTTAAAAATCCTTTTTATCCACTGTAATAAAGCATCGCTTAGCTTATCAGCTTATAAAAACGTTCTAATTAATTTAGGAACATTTTTTTTAAAAAAGCAAAAACGTAGAGCTTATCACTCGCTCTTACTTATCAACGCTCTTACGCACCTTAGCATGCCAACAAGTTCGGTTAGAATAGGTGAAAAACTGCGGATGCTGGTTATGAAATAATCCATCCAATTTCTCTATAGGACATATATAACATTGGAGAGATTAAATTTTGAGAGTTTTTGGAAATTCATCTCGCTGTTCTTATTTCCAGTTACCCACCACATCCGGTGTCCTAGTGGGCTACGGCCCAGTCGTCCCAGACGGTTACGGTTGTTCCTACAACCCGTGCAGCGATCATATTGACTTCTGCGTTTCGTCTTTCTTCAGCTCCAAAGAAACCAGCTCAGATTTCTTTGCGCACAGTTTGGAGGGGAGTCTGCTCAACATGAGGGAGATATGCCAGAAGATGGCTCAAATAGATATGGAGGCCAGCAAGCAGAAGCAGTGTGTGACTGCAGAAAAGGAATAGTAGAGGCGGAGTAACCCAATGCCACTTGGTCCAAAGATAATCACGTTTTTCTTTTGTTGTTGTTGTTAGTTACGTAATTTAAAATAAAAGCTTTCGGCAATAGATTTTTCATAAATCCTTTCGTCAAAATCCTTATGAGCGTTCGACCCGGCTTTTTCCGTAATTTCTGCACCATTTTTTCCAACAATAACAATAAATATTAAAGTTTTATGAATAATACATTTAATAAATTGTTATTGATATTTTATTTTTTTAGCTGGAAAATATTTTTCATCATCTCTTAGATCATCTCTTTAAAAATTTAAAACAAAATTAACACCTAATTCTGAAATTTTAAACTAATACGCTATTTGAAAAAAAAAACTATATTTAAAATTTGTGCAGAAAAAACAACCATATATTTTTGCCCATTATCAGGGCGCTCAGAAGGTTAAACTTGGGATATTTTTATTTGTTTCTATAATACGATTTCCATTTCATAGTAAATCATTGTAATCTAATTTTATTCAATAACAGAACAGACTAAGTAAGGAATTTTACTTTCGTTGATTTTTTTTAGATAAAGGTGATTTTGTTTCACAAGGAGGTGCTAAGTTGCCAAGTATGGCGCTTTTGTTGTCAGTCACGTGGTTTAATTTGGGCCTCGAGGTTCCAATTGAGATTCCGCGTCTACTCTTTTCTCAATTCTATATGTTATGACAAGGGAATAGCTCTCGGATGGATTTTGTTGGATATCTGTTTTGGAGTTTTGGTTTAAAACTGAAGCTGTATATGCAAATGAAAGGCGGTATAAGTTAATGTTTAACGCGCAAATAAATGTAATAGAAATAGAATTTTTTTTTATGTAACTTTTTTTAGTTGACATGTAAAAGTAGGAGGGTTTACTATCGGAATGAACAAAAAGATAAGTAGTAAAATAGGTGATGGATTTTGTTCATATAAAACTCCGGACGAGAGCTATTCTCCAAAACGAAGAGCAATAGTTTATTCAGATTAAAGTGATAGTGAAAGTAAACAAAAGGGAGAAATATTAACTAACCAAATACTAACACTTAACACCGCATATCAATACTAACTCAGACTGGCATATTTCTTATTATGTATTCTGAAATATTTTCTTCATAACTTGATAACTGAAAATTTTGTAAAAATTAGTAATTATTGCTGTTATTAGTTTACAAGTATCATTACTATCAAGTGTTCTAATTAAGCAAAAATGCAAGCATTATAGAGGTTAAAGGCTATGTCCTCACTACGACATCAAACGCCACAAAGGCAACAAACGCAACAAAATTTGGCGACCGCCAAGCGCGCCCAGCAATTCAATAGCATGGTGGTTGACTCTGCCAAGTCGCCAAGTTTTGTTGCCTTTGTGGCATTTGTTGCCTTTGTGGCGTAGTCAGGACATAGCCAAAGAATAAGATATTGTTGCATTGTAGCATACTATAACAGCTTTATTGTTTACTTCCATTATCTCTTTCTGCTGAACGAACAACTAATGTGATGCAAAAAAAAATTGTAAACTTGTTAAATTTAAATAGTCCCACGACGATTTTAATGATCATTTTTATAGATGGTATATGTGAATATTGCGCTTTAATTTAAAGTGCTTTCAAATAATTTCGTGTTTTTCCATTTTTTTTTAATTAATCAAAAGCTTACCTTAAGTTAAACTAACCATTTTTTGTATTTTACAAAATTCACTAAAAATAACATTTTTTGGTTTGGTGAGACTAAATGGCTATTTCATGTTTGTCTTCAATTTTGTTTGAAATAAAACTATGAAAATATTAGTTATAATAACTTTTATACTTTATAATGTTATTTTTTTTTACTTAAGTTTAATATCTAATTCTATAATAATTTTATTTTGACTTTATTTGACAACTTAGAGCTTTATATATAACAACAAAGCTTGTAATTTAAAATACATTCTGATGATGGCATGATCTATAACTGTAATTTTCAAAGAATAATAGTTATACATCAATTAGATTATAAAATAATATCACAATAATAGTCATTGAAAAACAATTTATTTATCACAAATATGTTTGTTAATCTTCAAAATTTTAAACAGACAATAGTATATTTATTATAAATACAGAGTAGAACACATTCATAAGTATGATAAATTTATTTCATATATAATTGCCTCCATTGACCAGTTCTGAATCAATAATTATTCAGCTGTTAATTATGAAAAATGGAATTGTCATAAATTTGTCGTGGGATTCCACCAAACCGAAATGTAATTTAAATATATTGATTGGTTTAAATATGAAATTATTGTTGATGCTAATTGCCAGTGTTTACACCATCAACTTATAAAATGTTGACAGTCGTATAAAAAAGGGATATGAAATAATTATTAAAAAAATATCAAAATTATTTATATACCAAAATGATTAAGTATTAACTCTTTCTATTTTCGATATGTTAAATATTTAATATTGAACTTTTTAGTTGAGTTTTTAGCTAAACTCTAAATTCAAATTAACCTAAAAGCATAGTTTTGCACTAAATTTAGAGGCATGTCATTGTTCTTTAAATCCAGTTATTTGTTATCAAATATTTCAAATTTACCTAGAAACGTATCAATAAAGTGGTGCTTTGAAATACTACGCTCAAATGAATGTTACATATCAGCCTTTTGACAATATTTCTATCAAAGTAGTAAATTATTATATCTCTTAATTTAGTAAAAAAAAATATTCCCTAAATTAGTTTATTAAATGAGGATTTTGTAGAAATTAGTTCTTTTTTAAACTATTCCTATTAATCTATTCACATTAAGTTGTCATTAATTATAATTATGTTAACTAATCATAATAATTTTAAATATTTTCAAAATATTTTAACTATTTCTACAATTAAGACAAAATGTTATTGTTTAAAGAATTAAATTGTAATCAGTTAAATTAATTTCACATCAAATTCCCATGAAAAAATTTAAAGTTTAAACTGTTGCTATGATGAAAAACTGAAATTACAGAAGATATATAAAACAATTGTAAAGCATTGGCCTTGTTGATCGTTGTATATCAAAATATTTATGAAACAAAAGTAATATGCACTATATGCAATGCTTTTGCAATCAAATATATAAATTTTTTAATTGTAACTCATAATGATTAGTTAAGTGCTTTTAAATAAGAATTAAAATTTTATAGTGTCTCGTGTAAATTAAATATTATTTATTTTGCTTTTGAATTTTGTACATTCTCTGGTGATTTTCTTTATTTGTTAAAAACTTCATTTTAAGTTCTACACAAATTTTAAAATTTAAAATTTTTAAAGCACTGTTAATTTATAATCTTTAAAGTTTAATTATTATGTGATATTTTGAAAGTATATTTTAATTATGTGTGAATTATTTTGAGTTTTAAGAAACCATAATTAGTATTATAATATTTTTTAACGAAAAAAATATACAGTATATTATTAAAAATTTAAAAATGTATAGTATTAAAAATGTACATTACTGTTTAAGAAAATTATGTTTAATTTAATTTATTATCTTTAAAATTGCAAGTATATTATTGAAGGGTTTATTCAGGATTTATTTCAAAAAGTTGATAGATTTAAAAATGTTTTTAAAATTTAGAAAATATTAAGTGTTGTCCAAAAATTATATATCTTCAATAGAAAAAGTAATATTCCTTTTCAATCCTTGAGACGTTATTAGTATTTTTAGAAATTTCAGTTCTCGATATCGACATTTTAAAAATAATTTACTAATATATACCCTTGATACAAAAGAAAATATTTTATCAATAAAATTTAAACCTTTTAAATGTATAGTGACTTATGAATAGTTTTTGTTTTGTTTTTCAAATATTTTTTTTATTAAAAATAATCTTTAAATTCAAAATTTGAACTCGTTAAATTATTTATGAATCTAATAAGTACATATTTTGATATGTAGAAACTTTAGAAAATTACTTTTAACTTAAATTATTTTAACATTCTTTTTAATTACTTAATCACTTTTAAAAAATTAATTTCATATGTATATCATGTAAACTGTTGCCTTATGATGCAAACCAAGAATATATTAACATATCAATAATATATTTTAAGCTTATATAACACCATTGCACTAAGCTTAGTTTAAGAGCTTATGTAAAATTGGCTGCAATATCCTTTAACATTTCAGTATTTTAATAATTAAAAATCATAAAATTGTAAAAATATTGAATTATTACTCATTAATATTAATATTTTTTTTCTTAATAGAAGGTGGGACTATTCACTGAGTATCAAAACGTTCGACAATATTTTTACATGCTTAAAAATATTTTTTATTTAAACATTGAATTCATTTTTTAGTAACTTAAATGGTGTCACTTAAAAATGGTTTGGTACTTTATGGTTTGAATAATGATCAGAAATTAATCAAATTCAAATTTATCCGCGTACGTAAACAACATCAAAATAAATATTACTTAATCAATTTTAAGTGAAATAGCATGAAATAAGTATAAATGAGCTTTAGAATGCTACATTTCAACATATCAGGAATCACGTTGGCCAGGAGGGTAATAATCAAGAGCCCAATATAGGATTCCAACAATTACATATTACTTAGGGACCCATTCATAACGATTACATTTCATTTAGATGTAGTCTTAACAATTGCATATCATTTACAGACATAGTAATAACGATTAAATATCATTATCAACCTGAACTTAAATATTAAGTACCATTTACAAACCTTGTATTGATGATTACATATAATTTACAAACTTTATATTGATGATTACATATCATTTACAAGCTTAGCCAGAAAAATTACAAATCATTTAGAGATAGTTTTAACAGTTTCATATCATTTACACACATGGTCTTAACGATTACATATCACTTAGAAACAGTGATAGCAAATACATATTAATATCTTGTAATTTCTTAGCATTAGTTATTGTCTTGGTTTAATTTACTAGCATGTTTTATTTGAAAAAAAAATCCCTAGGTGCAAATGATATTGCATAAAACATATTGTAATGTTTAAAATAGTGTAGTAAATCGGATCTAGATATTTAGTTAGATGTTTATAGATTATTATTGAATGTGTGTGTAGTTTTAAATGTGTAAATACACGATAGTTGTTTTTCAATAATTAGATAAAATGTCAATGTATAGAGTATCAATGACTTTTATGAAGCGTGTTAGTACGATTTAAAAAGTTTAGGTGCTGTTACGATAACTTTAAACAATTTACATAATTTTAATTAAAAATTTAGTTAAAACTGATTGAAAAAAGTTTAAGATATGCACAGAAAACTTAAATACTATAATAAAAAATATTATTTTCTAATTTTAACACGGTGCAATTAAATTATTTTTTGTTAAGTTTTTTAAAAAAATATCTCGGAATTGTGCAATATCTTTGAGAAAAAATATTAAAAAATTAAATCTAATTTGTCGTATGGAAGGGTACAATAAATACGTTACTTTGTACTTTTCAAACATGGCAAACATGGTTTTGTAATTTTCTTGGAATTTTGTTATTTCTAATATTGCTAGTGTTTAAAACAGCCGATAGGCAGAACTGCCATGGTCTATTCAATCATGATACTTATTTTAATTCATCATTATATACTCTGAGTTCCATCAGTTGAATGATGAACAGACTGTACATTTTTTAAATAAAAGTATTATAAGGATTCATTAAGTTCACTAAATGTAAATAGAATGTAGTAGTATAAAATTATGTTAAAAAGGTACTTCAATAAGTTTATTGTGTAAAGTGTTCATTGAAAAATATCGTTTTTGTCTTTGTAAATGTGATGTTACTGTAGAACGTAGAAATACTGTGTCACAAATGACTTCTGAAAAAAGAAGTCCTATCAAGAATCAACATATCCGAAAGCTGTGTATAGATAAGTGTGTGTGTCTGTCCAAATGTGGTGTCCATATACGTATTCCGTTGATTGAATTCTTTCCACTTGCGGTATACAGTGACTGGCAGAAGCAAAGAACTTTTAGTGCCGCTTTTAGTGTTAAAAAAAATTATAACAATTTTGGTAGATGATTATTTGCTAAAAATTTGCTTGAATTTGGAATATATCGGTTGAACTTTGAAAACTAATGCACTTTGCGAATGCTTCGATTTGTAAAATCTGTTTGGAAAATTGAGCGAGATGGTTAAACATTGATAACTAATGCATTAAGAACTCATTGTGTAGTCTTTAGTGTTCGAATTTAGATCAATACTAACTTGACTTAAATAAGTATTGAGAACTTATGCTATTTGTTTCAGTGAAGAACATGTTGAAAAGTATTATGAATCAAATGAATAAAATAGTTGACCGTTTCTACTTTTGATTCGTATGTAAACTGTTTTTGAAATGGGAGAGCAATTTACCGAATAAGCTCTATTAGGGGAATTTTGCGTTGAAAGTTTGGTTGCCTAGTAATCAAGTTAAATAAAATACATTCTTGTGTTTAAAAAAATTAAAATATGGGTATTGTGCAATAAAGAACTAGCAAAAAGCTGAAAGTTCTTGATTATTGTCAGTTCATTGTTAGTAAGTGGAAATTTATTTAAATGTATTTAATGTGTGTCCAAAAAAGTTTCACATTTATATTTTTAAAAAGATGTAGATATTGTAAAAGATACTTTGCCGTTTCACGTTTATAGAAAAGATTGTAATGAAGAGGTTGCCTGATAAATTGTTAAAGTTAATTGTTTAGTGCTGTTGAACTCTAAAAATCTTAAAATTAATAAAGCAAGTTATACTATATCAATATTAATTATTTAAAATGTACATTATGAATATAGTATACATGGTGTATGATAATTGTTTGTTACTTAAATGTTCTCTTCTTTGCGTTTTTTTCGGTGATAACCCATTTACTACTAATTTGTGAATACCATTAACCGAATGAAAACGTTAACTTTAAGTTTTTAAAAGTATTTTTTCGTTAAACTTGATTTGGCTTATATAAACTGTTCAGTACTATGGTTTACATTTGTCTTACATTTTGTTTAAAATAGAACTTAACAAAAAGCTTAATTTAGGATGGAAAATTTTCATACCAATCGTTTTTAAGGAGTTAAAAATTGTTTTTAGGAAGTGCTACTCAAAGTAGTAATTCAATGGTGCAATTCTAAATGAATATCTCACAAACATATCATTGAATTTGTGGGAATTCCAAGAAAGCTGCATGCACAAAATGTAAAAAAAAATCTTTTAAGAATCTTAATGTATTTTCTTATAGGTGTGTTCTTATATGCTATATACTTTTGCCTAAGATTTGAACTTTCGCTGTGTTTTGCTAGCTACAACTTTTTTTTAAACTTTCTTAAATATATTTAAAAAAAATTCTGTCAAATGGTTGCTGTGAATTTTACCACTAATTTCATTTTTAGATAGAATTTGAAATTCGTTTTAAGTTTCCATCTTTCCTTTCAAACTATTTGTAGTTTATTTAAGAGTTATTTCAAAACTTTATTTCTATTTTGTATGTATATAGATGATTTTTTTTATTTCTTAAAATATATGAGCGTCTTAAAGTTTAAAAAAAATTACAAACTGCTTCAATTGTGTATTGCATTTCAAATCTAATTTGAATGTTCATTATGTATTATATATCATTTATTAGTTTATTGTGGACCCGAAAAATTTATTTTATCTTAATTATTTAGAGTAAAAATTTAAAACATTTCTATTTATTGTACAGATGTTTGAACTAATCAAATAAATAAAGTAGAAATAATTTCTGTATTTCAGAGTCGTTAGAATGTACCTTTTTTTAAAAAAAAACCAAAGATTCATCTTATTATTTGATTGAAAGAAAAAATAAATGTTTGTCTGTATGTGTTAGAATTTCAATGTTTATTTGGCAACCTGTGATTTGTTCTTGCTATGTTATAAGCTTAGCTGCAACTATCTGCTATTTAAGAATATTTAAGTGACTATCAAAAAGTTTAGTACTAATTTTTTTACAGTTACATTCGTTTAATTCTGAATTACACGAACAGTAGCAGTCCAAGATATTTCTCATCGTCATTTCAAATTGTTGTTGTGCGTTGTAATAGATGTGTGTGTGTTTTTGAACTTATATTGTTTTATAGCTAACTCAATAATTTCCGTAAATACTATTTTATCGTGTTTAAAAAACATTGCTAATTATAATGTTGAAATTATCATAAAAAGATAATTTAATTTATGTTTGAAATGTTGTACAATCATTATCAGTAATTGTACGAACAGGTTAAAAAAAAGAAATTTAAAAACATTTTATATAGCTAGTTATGACTGAGACAATTTAAAATGTAGGTACTCTAAGTGGTAATAGGATGAGGATTTGGTTCATGCAATTTTGATCATTTATGAATCATTTGAGGTAAAATGTTTTTTTTTAAAATTATACAGAGTGAATACTAATAAATATAATTTCAAAAAAAATTGAGCTAAAGCAAACATCGTAAAAGAAATCGAGCGATGTTTAGTAAAATTTTCTGCTAACAATTAAACTTCGAAAGTAGTAAGTCGGAAAAGAAAGCTGATGATATTATTAGATTCGAAATTACACGTTTGTATTGGAAAAACTATTTTGAAGATAGTGCTAACTCGACAGAATTGTGAGTTTACTGTGATTCCATACACTATTCTAGTCAAATGTAATAATGTCACAAGTCTATACTGTGAATATTAATAAAAGAAATTTGAAAAATTTGTGTTTGTGTTTTTTTATTCATATATCTAAAGAGGAGGGAAACTGGGTCACTTAAACCCAAGGTAAAAAATATGCACATGCATTTTTGAAACTCACAACTCAGATAAAGTGACTCCTTATTAACTGTACTAATAAAGAAATTCAACCTTTGATTTTTATTTGTTTTGCTAACTATGAATCCCATCTGCTGGCAATCTAAATTTCAAAAAAACATTGATTTTTGTTCTACATTTTAATTTTTTTAAGACATCAGACATCTGATTCAAGAATCAAGTCACCCTTCAATAATTAATACTTGATTTCTTTTTTTAAAAAAATTAAAAACTGAATATTAAGATACTGACAAATATATGTTAAAACTAAAAAAGCAACAACAAAGACACTAAAGCACTTAGCCACGAATAAAAGTATTTTTTTCTTTCAATTTTTTTTGACAAAATGAATATTAAAAACTGAAAAGGTATCAAATCGCCAAGTCTTTCCTTTTTGCTGTTCTACCCACGCGTTGCTATGGCTTATACTTAGGTGTCAAAAGAATTTATAAGTATAGAAAATAAAAAAATACTGTTCAAAGAAGTTTTTTTAAATTTTAACGTTTGTATTCGCCGTGGTTTTTCTTGCACTGATGAAATGACAACCCAACTTGACTTGTGATTCCTTTTTGTAACTGAAGTGAAGGCACTCACTGTTATATGGTTTCTATGGCGACGTGCCGCTGTTGGCGTTCTTTTTGTTGTAAAAATTGAACCTCTTTTACTGTTGTGTTTTTGAACTTGGTTTTAAAAGAATTGCTAAATAAATAATGTTTATATCTGGAAGCTGATTCCTCATTTGCTGGCTTCGACAACGATAGTCACTTGGTAGCATTGATTGATGCAGGTGACGAAGGTTCTCCTGCCCTCGTTGAAAGTGAGGCACTTGATATGACAGCTGGCGAGTCTTAAGAGTACAATCCGGGTAAATCTGCCGCACGGGAGGTCAAGAGATAAACCAGGTTTTAGGCCCATGTACCAATTGAAGAGCTTACTGGAAGAACCCGCTAAGTGACATTTTTTGAAAAAATTGAGATTTTTGGCAATGAACATATTACTAACTTCTTTAACGATGGCCAAGTTCCCCTACTTCATAACATATAAGTTTAGTATATTTTTTATCGTTTGCAAGTTCCGTTTTCGACAGATCTAAGTGTAAACTAAAAACTTTAAGCATCATTTTCTCGTCTTCACCTTTTTAGCCTACTTTTCTTTTTTTAATTCGAAAGAATTAAAAAAATGAAAAAGTAGGTATTGACATGCGGTCGATGTCCGTCTGTCCGTCTGTCCGTCCGTACCCCCCTTCCAAAATCGGTTCTAATCATCGGATCTTAAAAATTCTTTTTTTGTTAGAAAGCTATGACCTCAGATACCCAACTTTCATACTTTTTGTCCGTCTGTCTGTACGTCCGGACGGACATAAATCTACTATCTGTCGGCGAATTTCCCTTGGAATTAGCATTGAAATTCAATTTTGAGTCATTTAAATCACTGTAGGTATTGAAATGCGGTTGATGTCCATCTGTCTGTCTGTCCATCTGTCTGTCTGTTCGTATGTCTGTCCGTCTGTCTGTCCGCCTGTCTGTCCGTTTGTCTGTCTGTCTGTACCCCCCTTCCAAAATCGGTTCTAATCATCGGATCTTAAAAATTCTTTTTTGTTAGAAAGCTATGACCTCAGATACCCAACTTTCATACTTTTTGTCCGTCTGTCTGTACGTCCGGACGGACATAAATCTACTATCTGTCGGCGAATTTCCCATTGAATTAGCATTGAAATTCAATTTTGAGTCATTTAAATCACTGTAGGTATTGAAATGCGGTTGATGTCCATCTGTCTGTCTGTCCATCTGTCTGTTCGTATGTCTGTCTGTTCGTATGTCTGTCCGTCTGTCTGTCCGCCTGTCTGTCCGTTTGTCTGTCTGTCTGTACCCCCGTCCAAAATCGGTTCTAATCATCGGATCTTAAAAATTCTTTTTTTGTTAGAAAGCTATGACCTCAGATACCCAACTTTCATACTTTTTGTCCGTCTGTCTGTACGTCCGGACGGACATAAATATACTATCTGTCGGCGAATTTCCCATTGAATTAGCATTGAAATTCAATTTTGAGTCATTTAAATCACTGTTGCCAAATCAACAATGGCATGAGAAACTTAATTTAAACATATTTGAAGCAAAATAATATTTTCATGAATCAGTTTGGAATGACGTCATAAAATGTAGAACAATTTGATTCTTTGATTATTCATTAATTATCTACCAAGAAAGCGGCAAGGCATACTTTTGCATGCAATTATGCTTAGTTTTAATTTACATTTCTTGTTTTTTAATGCAGTTCGGAGTAGTTTCATTACTTTTGTTATTAATAAATATTTATTCTTCGAACTACAAATAAATCACGAGCAGATGATAAATAATATTTAAATAATTTGCGAACGAATATTAAGGAAAATAGTTGATTTTGGCTTTTAGAAGTTTAAATTATAGCTGGGTGCTGTGTTTCGATTTTTTTTTTCTAATGTGTATAAATCTAGTGTAGAAACGGCTGTTGATGATATTTACTTTAGGAACCTAGTTTTTTTCCCGATTAGAACTTCAGTAAGTATTTAAGTAACAGGAAAGTAGGCTATTTTAGTTCTTTATGAACTTCTTGTTTTCACTTAGAACGTTCTTCCACTAAGCTCTTCAATTATGGGTGAGGGTGTTTTCCACTCCTCCGAGATTTTTGATTTTGCCCGGGGGTATAGCTCCAGAAAAGTAACTGAGGAAGAGTAAGTTGTTGAGATCCTGAAACCCTCCTTGACAAGAATTTCAGCTATTTCATTCCGGTGGATATTCACGTGTGAAGGTATCCATTGCAAATGAATGATCGCATTATGAATTCCCCAAGGGAATTAATTCATTCTTTCGCTATTGGCCCATCTATTTAAATAAAATGTTCGAGTATTTTTTTCTTTGAGTTTCATACAAATAAGCTGTACACATTATATATTTCTTGCTTATTCATAAATATGTTCGATGTACTTGAGAACCAATGATTCATCATGGTAGTCATGTCAGTGGAAAACCAAATTTTTAAAGTTAAATTTGAATGAAAAATGTTATTGTATGATCTGACGTTAAAGTTTCAATGTAGTATGTAAGTGTAACTAATTAAAAGTTTCAAAAACTTTCAACAATTTTTTTGAGATTTTTCTCCACAAATTGTAAGTTTTCTGAGTAATAACCCTTAAGAATCTGTTGTTGTTTTGGAATATCCATCACAGCCTACGTCGTTTTCCAAAATCCAGATGGCACAGTGTTTGAACCATAATCTGCACTTTATCGCCTTTTACTGTCATGAATAAGATTGACAATGTCCTTACAAACTAATTGGCTTCCACTACGATAGCGCCTCCCCATTTCTATGAAAAGGGGGTTGAATGGCACGCAGATAGTGACGGGCGAACGCGGGGTTGGGGTTTTCCTCATTTTGTGGTCTTTCTCAAAATAATCTTAAATTTCAAAATTTTATAAATAATAAATTTTTATTCACAAGGTTATTTTTTCAATTGGACACGATTTTAAGATCATATCTTCAAAAATAAACTGATTCCCATTTTTAAAACAAATATGTTATTTGAAATAAATGTAACTAAAATTTATGCAGTGTACACAACCATACATGTTTGCCCATTTCCATTTCGTTCGGAAGGTTGACACCTTTCAAACTCTTGATATGCAATTCAAAAGGAAACCTAAAATAAATGCTTTATTATTTTAAAATTAGATGGCAGCACCACAAGAATGCTGGCCTCAAATGTATACGAGAATACGCTGATTCGGTTTATATTTCGTTATGGTAACTGGAGAGAGAAAGACAGAATTTATCATTTGCAACTTTTCAAATAACCATATAGGGTAGGGAGTCAAATAGAAATTTTAATTATTGATAAATCCAACTAGTAACATAAAAAACGAAGTTCTTTGAATAAAATTAAATATATTAGAACGCTTAGCACTCATACTACTGTTTCTTCAATTGCACATGGGTCAGTTCCATTAACCTTAGAAATGGGCAAAATGTATGGTTGTTTTTCACTGTATACATTTTAAATTAAATTTTCTCAAATAAATAAATCTCTCCTTTCATATTTATTTTTTTAAAAAAATCAGAATTAATTTTATTTTTGGAGAGATGATCTTAAAATCCTTGCTACTTGAAAAAAGTACGTTATGAATAAAAATTTATTATTTATAAAATTGTGGAATTTAAGGTTATTGTAAGAAAGACTGTTGCACAAAATATGGAAAACACCTAGGTCTAATGCTCGGAGGACATCAAGTACTTAGAAAATCTGCTTTTATTTTGGCCAAATTTACTAATTTAAAATGTAGTGATAAAACAGATTTTTATGTAAGAAAAACATTTGTCCAAAAAAGAAAAGTTTTGTAAAATATGACAAGATTATTCTGAGAGTAACGTCGTCTTTAAAGCAATATTATGCTGAAAATTTTCATGTACCCAAATTATCAAATAAGAAACAACTCAAGTTATAAAAACCAAAACTTCTTTATTTCGGAAAAAAATGCAAATTTTATATATGATACCAGATTTTATAGAAAATACAATAACTTGATCCTATGAATCCAAAAAAAAATTTCTACATTTTCAATACGATCTGCTGAGCTCATCTACACTTTCTTTGAACTTCATCATCGGGGAAAGCGGAATTGATGAACATAGGTTCTGTAGACTCCACATTTCAGCTTGTATCCACACAGGTCAAGGCATGCAGCACCTCATGTAGACTGAATGATTCTTTAAGAATTGTTTACATTTTTAATCTCCTTCGCAACTTTCTTAAGATCAAGATACAACTGTACGACTCGAATATTCATGACATCTTTTGGGGAGTTTTTTCCCTCGGCATACACTGTCATGTGATCTCATTGCTGTCACAGGTCGTATGAAGAGGAATACGTATGACATCATTAACTTGAACTTTTTATGATCCAACTCTTTTTCAACTCTAGAGCCGAAGCGCAATAACACAGTTCAGCGTAGAAAACAATACGATGAACAAATCCGACACCATACTTCGGAAGAAGATCGCCAGATGATGTCTGCTTGGCGATCTGTACCAGAACCAATCTGCTGACTTGACTCTTCCAAGGGGTCAAAGCTATATAAGCCCAAAAGACACTTTTCTCTGTGACTTGTTTCTCCTGTCGGTTTCATAGGTTGTTTTAGACATGTAAAAATATATATTTCCACACTTTCTTTACGTTTCAATATCCAATGAGAAAGTGTTTTTTACCCTCCTCCCTCCTCTTAATCACTTTTATTTCTATTCATGGCTCGACATCTTTAGACAGCCTGCAAGCAAAAGAAAAAAAAACATTAATACTAATAAATGTAATTTTACTTGCATGTAATACAAGTACATAAATGTCTAAGATCTAACACAAAAACTCTTACAGCCAAATTAGACGTACGGAAAGACACACATACCAACGAACAGTGCGAAATGCAGTTATCGGATTGAATATCTTTCAAACAAAAGAAGAATTTTGAGAGTAGAAAAATAAGAACACCGAAGTTTAAAGGGGTTTTTGACAGACGGAAATTTTCCCGATGTCAATACTCTGCTTTCTGATTTTTTTTAACTAATTTAAACAAAAAGTAATCAAAAGTTTTTTAATGTTTAGGTCAATTAAATAAGAATGCATTAAAAAATTATAAAAGAAGATGGAAAAAAGTTTGAGTAACAAATACTTACTTAAATGTAAAGTTGTTTTGCTCCTGTGCTGTCATTTTAAAGATGTCTAATTTTTCACCAATAACGTGAAAGTAAGCTTCTATTAAAGAATTCTTTTTCAAATAATCTAAAAATATATCAACAAAACTAATTAACTAAGAATGTAAACAAAGTAAATGCAAAATCAAAAATGTTTTTAATAGCATTTTGAACTTAGACAATATATAATTGAATTGCGCTCATGAAATTTTTAAAAATATATGTTTATTATTTTGAAAACTTAAAAGAAAAAATACTATAGGAATATTATAACCTCTTAATTTTAATACAGTTTATTTAAGTCTTAAAAAATTATCTCAATAGAATCTCAAATAATTGTAAGAGTTAAAACAAGGTATAGACTATATTATTTAGGATTTCAAAAGTCATAATGTGTAAAAATATAACTACAAATTTAAAAATATTGCTAAAGGTTTTTTATGTAGTCTTTCTCACTTACCATAGTTGGATTTTTGACACTTTTCAATCGGCAGGAATATTTCGAGCATTTGATTGTGGCGCAATTTGGCCTTTTCCTCCTCGCCTCTGGGAAATTTCTTTAAATTCTCTTCCACTTTAATGACATCCGATTGATATTGAGCTGTAAAGGTAATATAAATAGATTGAAAATATAATTTAAAATATTTTTCTATACGAACATACAATCACAAAAATTTACTTATTTATAGCCTACATTTTTGACACAACAAAAGCATATGTTATTTACATTTCATAGTTAAATTTAAGTTCTTAAAGTGACAACGCAGAGTACACTCAGAAAAAAAAATTGTTTTGACTTTCAATGCAATTTTATTTCGCAGTTTTTACAAATTGTGTTAAAACAATACAAAAATTGTATTGCTAACACATAATAATGCATAGTCAGCACAAAAATTGTGCTAGGCGCATCACGCATGCCATTCTTCAAAAATATAGTTCAGCATCTGCTCTTCGATGTTTCGGTAAAATATCTATACTAAAACTTAACAGATATATAAAACGCAACATCTCCCCTCACGATCTTCAGTATCGTTGGAACAACACAAATTTTTGTGTATGTCATCAACACAATTCTTGTATTGAAACAACTCAATATTGTTATGTTTCAATTTTTACACAATACTTGTGTTCCACTTGTGCTACTTTGAACCCATGTTTTTCTGAGTGAATATATAATTCAATTTAGCGCTTCCATTATAGCGTTAAATTGTTTAAAACTATTGAAATAAAGAATTTTAGTATAATCTCTAACTTAATTGAATGTAGTTGAAATAATTCTATAGTTTACAAAAACTAGCAGCCACTTCTTATTAGCAAAACTACTATGTCGGAAACTTTTGATCGTAATAAAAGAAAAGTATCCCATACCTTCAACAAACACAAAAGACTACTATTTAAAATAAAATTAAGCAGATAAAAAAAATAGGTATAAAATTCCAACGAACCTATATATGGAAGGCAATGGGTTTTCATCTCGTCCTGTAGACGTCTTAAATCCGTCATATTGAAATCACTTTCTATGAGATGACACATATTTTCGAACTTTTTCTTTAAGACTTTCGGGACCAACTGAAAGGCAAATAAAGGTCAATTAAAAACAGCAAACATTTAAAAAAAATTAAAAGTATATTATTTGATGTCAAAATGTTATTATAGTTTAATATGGGCCTCCAAAAACATCTTAAGGATGAATAGGAGTGGCAGCCGAGTCTCCAAACCGAAGATTTCTCTATGTGTTAATCCATCGGAAACAAATATCTTTCTAAGTATAATATTATAAGTATTTACTATTATATCTGTATATTTTACGGCATTTTCTAACGCTCCAGCTGACAATTTTTTTCGGTAAAAACAGACTTTTTACAGTGTAAGACAGCTACATTTATCATATAAAAAAACGTTTGTAAAAATATTCAATACAGCCGGAGTAATTTGTCTTTGAAAATTACTTTCTCTGATTAACACAGAGAGAAAACTTTGGTTTAGGGACCCAGCTGTCGCTTTCTTGTCACCTTAAGCCGCATGAACAAGACACGAAAAAATTACGCAATTTATGGATTGAAAAAATCCTCTTTCATCAAGATTCGAGAGAAAAGGTTCTTTTTTCATTGGCATAAAGAACGTAACGTTGTTCCATACCGTGTCTTAAATTCAACAAACTAAGCTTAAAAGTATTTTAGCATTTTCAGTCATCCTATAAATCAGATGCATACTGAAAAAAGAAGATTTTTCTGAAATGCTCAAAAATATTTCTGACTATTACAGAAAGAGGTTTCCAAAATCCTCAGAAAAATATCTGAAAATTACAAGCATCTTAGTTGCCCCCTTTATTCCGAAAAGTTTCTTTTTTTTACAGTACAGCGATACATTAAAAATGAAAAAAAATAAATATAACTTACGTCCCATGTCTGCGTGAGCCTATGAATTGCAATAGTCCTAAGTGCAACAAGGACGGCAACCAGTGAGTTCACGTTATTCATTTTGTGAAGCTCGACTGCTAACTTGATGAAGAACGAGATTAGTTTGGCTCGATTTTCGGCCAATTGGAAAGACAAAATCTCGGACACAGCCCAATTGGTTACCTGAAACGAATTTATAGTTTAATTACGAGAAGTAAATCTGAATAATATAAGAGTTTCAAAGCAAAGAACTGATTTTTTTTTCGATTTTTTTACTTTTCATGTTGATTTACCAACGTGTTGTTTATTCATCCTGACTTTCAGACATTGTAATTTTTAATTAAAAAATGCATTAAATATTCGTTTATCTATAAAACCATCACAATGTAGTATACATAAAGTTTCCAATTAAAATATATAACGGTAATTTTCACCAATTAAAAATCCCATATACTATCTTCCTACTTATTTTATATTAACTTATATGTAAAGTCAGTGTTGTTTTGTTTGAGCCATATTATTACTAAGTCCATATATTAACAAGTTTTAACTTGGTAATAGTTTGAACCCTCAACAGTACCAAAATTAAGTAACTTGTATAATTGAAATTAATGTATCATTGAAAATCAATTTAAAGTATAAGTACTAGCAAACGTCTCCAGTATAAAACTATATCGTTCAATAACCATTAAATATATATTGGATATTAAAATATCAGAAAGATATCGAAAAGGCTGTTTGTACTACTGTATTGTAGAATGGTCAAATAGAAAATAATTGTAACATCAAGTATACTTACGAAGTTGTGCTGGTCCTTGAAAGCATCCACATTAGGTGTATTAACCTTATTGTAGGGAGGATTAGACATTTCCTGAAATAAATAAATTTAATGAGTGCATTTTTCAATGTAAAAATGGCTTTTGAACTATCAAAACTCAAAATTTAGAGCACTCGTTGTTAAATTGCTATATGAAAATTAATTAAGAAGATTGAAGAGAAATACGTACCTCAAAGGTGATATTTTTTAAGATATTGCAGTCCATGATGGTAAGATGAGCCTGAAATATATTGAAATTTTAATTATTAACTAATTTTAAATTTCAATACAAACAATCCGTGTTCATAAGTGCTAACTCATTTAAGATTTTGCTTACTGGCCAATAGATTCGTTTCGTTTCTATTAAGAAGAGGAGGAGGATGTTACAAATATTGATAAATACTTTTCAACAAGTACCTTTTTAAAAATATGTTTACTTGTTTTAAATTACTTATACTTAATTGAAACTGTACAATTTCAGAATTTCGTGTTTTCAACGTATTTAATACTTTGGTGAACATTTTACGTAGAAAATACATATCGTGAACAAACTGCATATCGTGAAAATTTTACATAGAAAATTATAAGTAGCCTCACACACACAAATAAAAAAATAAATTACCAGAGAAATAAAATATTGCCGAAAGCAATTAAAAAAATTCTTTTCGAAATGTAGTACTGATTCGGAAAACGTAAAATGAAAATAATTTGTATTAGACATTTTGTTAAAAATATCAATAGTAAAATCTTTAATCCTACTAACCCTCGTTTGACGTTTATTAATTACAAAGAAAAAAAGGTAGCAATTATTAACTCATAGATATTATTTACTTAATATTTATAAAAACATTTACTTACTGCATACTTCTTTGGCGAAGCTCTTATCAATGGTCCAGCATCGGTACCATATTTAAAACACGGAAATCTAAAAAATTAGTTTTAAATTAATAATTATATTTTATCATTGTATTATTACATTGTAGTACCAGGTGTAGGCCAGTGCAAAGATTGTACAATAAATGCTTTTCTAATTTATAAACGAATACTTATGGATCGGTGCATATATTTAAACATTAAATTTTAATTAAAAGATTAATATCTTGTTTTTATATTTACCCAGCCAGTTAATTATATAGTTTACACTTAAAAATAAAGGAAACACTTTTATTTTTTATTGATTTTTTACGTTTAAAACATTTTTATATTTCTTAAGTTTATGTTGCTATGAAATGCGATATGCTGTTTTATTGTAAAAACGTAATGAAATCGTTACCAAGGCAAATTCAAAGATAGAAAATTAGTCATTGTCAAATACAGGTTAGAGTGGCCTATTTTGGCGTTATCTAATTTGCAAATCAAAAAAAAATTGGCACACCTAGAAACTAATAAGCATTAAAAGTCTAAATCTTCACCGTATTACTTTACATATCTAACAGTGGTATTATTTACCATCATATGTCTAGGAAGTTTGATTGTACTTTTTTTAAAAGATTTAACTTATAAAAATAATATTAAAGTAGACTCACATGTTTTTAAAAATATTTGTAAGATACTTTGGCATATTTTTTGTTCCAAAGTTAAGATAATATCAAGAAATAAATATGTTTTTTTTCTCAATAACAGTTTTGATGCTTTGCAACTGCAAAATTATATAAAATGGCGCCGATTGCTCTTTTGTTGGCATTATCATTGTTTTAGCTAACATAGTCTTTAGATAATAGTTTTAATTGTTACGCTGCTAGATTGAAAAATTCAATGCATATTATATGATTTCAACAATGTATTTTATAAATTATTTTAATTGTTTAACAATGTCATATCACAGGCTATTAAGAACGATATTTTAAAAGAATTAGGGGAGAGCGGGAGCTAATGGGACTAATTTTTATTAATCATTGTTTTCAACCCAAATGCAAGAATTTTAATATTTTTTTTACAAGCTCATAAACTGAACATCTACTTACCTAATAAATCATTTTCTTTTTACATTGCTATATTTTAGTTGTTAAACACTGTCTGCAAACATGTAAGTGTCCCATTAGCTTCCACGTGTGGGGTATGATGGGGCAAAGTGCAGGGCTAACGGGATATGGTAATTGCTGCCTAAATTAAAATTTGAAACAATAGAAAATTAATTAGAAAAGGACCTTAAAATAAAATGAAAGCAAACACTAATTATGTAATTATTATAGAATGAAATTTTAGTTTTTAAGCAATAATTTCATGCTGGAAAGTGAAAAATCAAATTTCAAACTAAAAATGTTTAAAATCGAGAATGCTCTAATAGTTTTTTTAATCGATCTCTGGAAAGAGAAGTTTAGTTACTAAGTCTTCTAAATTTATCCAATAATCGTCCTCTTTTTTTAGGGAACATGTTTGTAATTGTTTACTACCTTTCCGAGCAATTACTCGACGAGAAATTTGAACTTGCGTTCAGCTTACAGTTAAATATTCTATGAGATTCAAAAGAATACTTCATCATAACCTCAATTATATTATTGAAAAACTTCTTAATATTTTCCTTGTTGTAGCCGTTTTTAATATTTTCCTTGTTTGGCCCTTGCTACAAAGCAAGGGCCAAACTGGTTGCTTCAAGAGCTCGTATTAGTCCAAGAGTCCAGGGCCCCCAGACCAATGTTATATTCTCAGTAGTAACAAGAAGTTCTTAAAGAACTAATATAGCCTACTTTCCTGTTACTTAAATACTTACTGAAATTCTAATCGGGAAGCTACTAGGTTCCTAACAGTAAATATCTTCAACAACCGTTTCTACACTAGATTTATACACATTAGAAAAAAAATCCTTAAACACAGCATCCAGCTATAATTTAAACTTCTAAATGCCAAAATCAATTATTTTCCTTAATATTCTTTCGCAAATATTAAATATATCTATCTCTGCTCGATTTATTTTAGTTTGAAAATATTAATTTAAATAAAAAGTAAGAACTCTCCGCCATTGTTGATTTGGCAACAGTGATTTAAATAACTCAAAATTGAATTTCAATGCTAATTCAATGGAAAATTCGCCGACAGATAGTAGATTTATGTCCGTCCGAACGTATAGACAGGCGGACAAAAAGTATGAAAGTTGGGTCTCTGAGGTCATAGCTTTTTAACAAAAAAAGAATTTTTAAGATCCGATTGATAGAACTGATTTTGGAAGGGGGTACGGACAGAGAGACGGACATCGACCGCATGTCAATACCTACTTTTTCATTTTATTTTAATTCTTTCGAATTAAAAATAGAAAAGTAGGCTAAAAAAGTATCAGATTCGGCAGTGCTTTCATATATTTTTAGTGTATGCATACCCTCTACAGTGCACCGAAGGCCAATTTAGAGGTACTGGGTGCAAAAGGTAGGTAAAATATAAATTAACTTATCTTATTTTCTCAATGCTGATTTCTACGTATGTTTTAGAAAATATTGTTAAAACTGTTTCTGTAGAAGTTGTTTCACTACAATAAGATTGTATACACGAAAAAAACAACGTTCAGTGAAAAAATAAAAAGTGCCGTGTTCTATTATTTTATCGGGTATGATCAGGGCCTGATTTCCGTCAGGGCAAACGAGGCAAGTGCCCAGGGCAGAATGTGATCTTCTTAATTTATAACTTACTTCAATTAAAGAAGCTAACACCTGATGGAGTATTCAGCTCAATATCACAACGACATCATACATAACGCTGTGCCATAGCAATGGCCCTCGGTGGATTTAACTTACACCATTCCCTTAGATTAGGAGTTTTCTTTGTTGTTGAAACATGTTGAAACATAGCCAACTACAAACATCACTTTAGGTCAAGGAAAATATTTCTTACTTGCAAATTTATACCCGTTCTTCGCACGGAATAAAAAAAATATCAAATAAATTCCAAATATGTGTAATATAAACTTATTATTGTTTCCGCTCGTTATAAATTATAAAATCCCGTTTCATTGCCTTAAAATTCCAAAATGAAAAATACGCTATAAAATGCACTCCTAAATGTCATCACAATTCCCTCATAAATACATAAAACCCTTTAGCTCATTTGGCGCGTTTTGGGAAATAATTTGGCGAGAAAATAGATATAGTTACCCACACCCATTATACAGCTCTAACACAATGACCTTCGAACAACCGACCAGCTTATAAATTATTTATAAAAGAAATTGCCTATTTAGTTTCTGAAAGTAATGGCAAAAGAATAAAATAAACATTTTGAATTTTAAATGTTTTCGTTAAAAGTTTTATTTAATTTTTTCAGCCGATGGCATCAGGAAAGAGAAAAAATTATCGGATTTGAGCGAAAGTGGTATATTTTTTTCAGAAAATTCGAATTTTCTCTAAAAATGGAACAAATATGAAAAAACTAAGCCTCAGGTGCACACGTTAGTATTAAAGAGAATCTATCTAAAAAATTTCGAATTTCTGAGGGCAGTATAAGTAGGTCTTTTACGATCCGAAGACAAACACACAAACTCTTTCTTTTATTATTATAGATGAATGATCATTTTTTAACATCTTCTCCGTCCATCTCCCCCGCCCCAGACTTTCTTGCCCTGTTACCTAGGAAACTTTAATAAGTTATCGCATCGGGTAGCAAATTGAGCTTTTAACTAGTAATCAGACAAATACTCAAAAACACGAAGCATTTTTCGTTACATATTGGTTCTTTGATGCATTCCGAGCTGTCATTAGTAGCCCACATTTTCTGAAAATGTTAGGTAAATGTTACACATATAAACCAAATATGATTTTTTGTGGGACGTTTTTTAACCAAACCATTGATCTGGACAAACGTAATTGAAAATATCAAGATGATGTTACGTCAAAAAATACTCAAGAAAAAAACACCAGTAAGCATCTAGATATTAATATGTACGTCCTATTTGTTGTTGGCAACATCTTTTCCCGCCAACTTTCTCGGACGAAAACAACAAAATCGCTCAGCGCTCAGCTCATTCAATAATAGAATAGAACTAACACAACTTTGTTTCTGAAAGTTAAATCTTTTAATATAAAATGGAAAATATGGATACTGATGATATGAACAATTCCTTTGATTCCAGCGTTTTCCCTGATTTGCTTCCACTTTATTACAGACGTTTATTTCCGTTCGCTTTGTATCATAAATGGCTTCGATATGATGACGGTAAGAAAACATTACAGCATTTTTTCCCCTTGCTTTAAATTGACTGCTTTTTGTCCTAAATTGTAAAAAAAAACTCAGTTTTTACATTTTCTGAGATTTCTTTAAATTAAAAATGCCTAGTTTTGATATCGATCTTAAAAAAGGAAGTCAAATTGCTGAGATACGTAGATGGTGAATGTCACGATTTGTAAACAAATCGGCGGCACTTTGAAAGTGTTAAAGTTGAGTTTGGGCAGTAAATACGTCATGATCATTTTAACATGTTTTGATTTCCGACTATTTTCAGGGATTTAAAAACTAATATAAATAAATTTTGTACAGAATTTGTATTGAGATTTCTGATAGCTTTTTCTATTTAATGAATAGCTAATTAAATAGAAATTAAAAATAGGCTGCAATTCCTTTTTTACTATTATTACTCGCAAAGTCACAACTTTTATTACTAATTTGGTGTGCTAAAATTGTTATGAAATATAGTTCATACAGTTTGTCACTTGACCAAAAAGTTGTGCTTATTTTAATCAAAAATTATAACATTTTGTTACCACTATTGATTGCAACAATGGATTATTATATTCGTAAAATGTTCATGTCTCTTAAAATATTCTATATAAATGTTAGTTCTTTTGGAGAATTTTAGCTTTTGTTTGGGTAAATATTGCTTTAAAATTACTTTTTTTCATATAGTTTGAAGATTTGGGCTTTCTAAAATATTTTTTTTTTATCTCCATACCATATAATTACATTAGAGTCTATAGTTTTTAGCTAAAATGTGTGTCTCGTCGTTGATTGCATAGTAGTTTAGGAGAAAAATTGCAAAATGTGTCAATAATTTTGTCCAACCCCTGAAATTCTGTGTCTCTACAAATCTATTGTTTTTTATGTATATTTATTTACACATTTTACGTCAGGATGTAACTGTACACCAACATGCACAAGATTACAAGAACTAGCAACAAAATATTACCTAAAATATCAGAAATAATAAATATATCCTTTTGTTCCCCAATAACTTTATGTAGGTGTTGTGTAAGAGTAAGAGTATTCAACCGTATACCTACTAAATTAACCTAATAATAGATATTATACTCTGGCCCTTTTAAAGTAATGTTCTATCAAGTTATTTTGTATGTTTTTCAGATAAGTTATTTGTCAACAAGGAGTTTTCATTCACTTTGAAAGACGATGTTTACATACGATACCAGTCTTTTAGAGACGAAGAGGAATTAAGGAAAGAGGTTATTCAGAAGTGTCCCTACAAAATTGACATAGGAGCTGTATATTCCTGCCGTGTGAGTGGTTTATTAACTGCAGTTATGGTTTATATTATAGGGCAATTCCACAGTGTCCGACAATGACATGTATATTTTTCTCAAATTGTCCACTTAAAAACAAAACTTCCCCATGTAAAAACGTCAGTGGAACTAAATTTTTTAAGACTTACCTATGTTTGAAGTGTTATGAATTACAACAAAAATGTCTAAGAAGTGGTTTAACTTTTTTTAAAAAGTTCTTGTTTACTCATAATGTCCAAAGTAAAGGAAACAAGAAAAACTTTTTTGTCTGACACCATAAGTAAATTAAAACATTTTTCGAAAATTCTTGTAATCGATTAGAACTCTTCAGGGGTGGGTTAGTTCTAAATAGTGGGTTCTATGGGTTAGTTGTAAATAGATCTGTGAATAAAAGTCCCTCAATATCAACTTGTACTACTATTAGTTGTAATAATAGAGTTATGTCAACTAGTAGTTTTGAAGAATGCTTGCTTTCAGTGCGTTCTAAGCCAGTAGCTTTATGTGTTCAACACAATAATGACCTTAGTAAGCTTGTTTTGCTATATCGTCCAACTTGTCACAACTGTCTATTTAAATAAGTTCAATATCTATGTACTCCTGTTAGAGCATAACAATAATTATCCTAAAAGTTTTGTTCAGTCTTTAGCTCCAAATTATTTGAGGTGACAAATTCATATTTAAACAATTATTTTATTAAAATATTGCACTTGCAACATGCAAATCAAATTTAATATGTAAAATAAAATTATAAGCTTAAAAGTTTCTTATTGTTACAATGTAAGATGCATCAAGGTTTGCCTTTTGATCATGTAAAAAAATTTTATGGAGATTTAATTCTTCTATTGTGAATTGTTATTTGCTTTATTTTTTCAGCCAAGTGATCAGCGAACTGCCTCTAATTTTCAACCACTGGAAAAAGAACTAGTGTTTGATATTGATATGACTGATTATGATGAAGTTAGAACTTGCTGCAGTGGAGCTGACATCTGTAAAAAGTGCTGGCCTTTCATGACTGTTGCTCTGAAAATTCTGGATCGAGCTCTGAGGGGTAATATGATAATCTTAAAAAACTTGTAATTAACTTTTCTGACATGGGCAGGCAAACTGCAGCAACCACAACAACAGGGTTCCCACTGGTCCTTGAAAGTCCTTAAGAACCCCTTGATTTGGATTTTCAATTTCAAGGACCATTTAATACTCCTTGATTTTGACTAAAAATCGTTGAAAAGTCCTTGATTTTGATTTGAGATTTCGAAGACCCCCTAATACTCCTTGATTTTGGCCATCGGTTGTTAAAAAGTCCTTGATTTTCTTCGTTCGCGACATTCAAATTTGGACAACTCAACTTGATGTTAAACGGTGCGCTTAGCACTTCAGCATTCTACAAAACAATGCTTATTAACTGTTTACATCTTCGACAAATCCTGTGTTTTCCTTTGATATGGTCGCCGTAAGACCTGACGTTGGTGATATTTCGAACACTATTTTGTTTTAATGTTACTATTGCTGATGGGGATTTTTTTTTCTTTTTTGATTCCTTGTTAGTGATACAGCTTTTGAACATGTGTTGTTAATTATGATGATTTAATGTATGATTTCTTTTCAAAAAATTAAACAATTCTTCAGCTGTTTTATATTATAGGGCAGGGCTCGAAATTAGCGGGTGCACCTAAAAAGAAAATTGTACCCATAAGTTTTCAACTTGGGTGCACGGCGATCCGAAAGTCGCAAAACTCCGGCGATCCGAAAGTCGCAAAACTCCGGCGATCCGAAAGTTGCGAAACTACGGAGATCCGAAAGTCGCGAAACTACGGCGATCAGAAAATCGCTAAACTACAGCGATCCGAAAGTTGCGAAACTCCAGCGGTTCGAATACAACGATTTTCATGACTTTTGATCGTTTTTTGCTAAATTCATGACTTTTCATATGCGTGGAAACCCTGCATTTAGTCACTTCGTATGAAGAAAAGTTTTTTTAACTTGTTATTCATATTATATGTGTGCACATAATATTTATATTTGTGCACCTCACTATTATTTAGTGCACCTAATTCACAAGACTTGGGTGCACTTGTGCACCTGGCATAAAAAGTTAATTTCGAGCCCTGTTATAGAGTTTTACTGATGCATCGCCCCCTATGTCAAGATGACACATGAAAATATTTGGCAGTTCTTAGCATAACCGCAGTAGTGTCTTGTTATTTTTATAATATAGTTTTAGTCAAGGCGTTCGGTTCAACCAAAGTTTGATGCCTGGTAATATTTGCGTGTTCATGCGAAATTGCATTATAGTAGTGTCTCGTTATTTTTATAGTTTTATTTCAGGATGGATTTGTTAACCTTACTTCAATTAAAGTTTTAGTTTAAGACGGATTGGTCTATCAAATCTTGATACCTCATTTTTTTAAAGTTGTTTTTAAGAGACATAAACACATGGGGAGTGGGGTCCTTTTTTTCGAGTTCAGAATACATATAAATCATACTTTTGTTGTTTTCATATGAGATAACCAAATTTTGTATTTGATTTTGTAAGAACAAATAATACGTCCATTGGCTAATATAATCCTTGAACAGTTGGTAAAAAATTGGTGTTGGCCAAAAAGCACCATTGGTTGGGTCCTAATTTTTTTTTTACAACCACCACATATTTGTTATCTATATATATAAAAGAAAGTCATGTTAGTTACACTATTTATAACTCAAGAATGGCTTAACTGAGTTGGCTAAAAATTGGTGGGAAGGAAAAACGTAAAACCTTGGAAACTTAGAACCAGGAATAGGCCGTAGGATACTTTTTATTCGAACCCAAACGGGTGTAGAGGTGCAAAACGGAAGGCGATTTCTCCATAGGAATAGCATTGTAAGATTAGAATTTATACTTTTTAATTCAAATTAAAGAAATTCCAACGCGTTAAGCGTGAACGAAAATTAAGAAAAGAAAAAAAAGAGCGCGTGGGTTTAATTTTCTGGATTGTTATTTGAATATCAGTATTTTATTTTATTTGTGGATTTTAAATCTTTCAATTTTTTTTATGGTGGATCAGATTTCCTCAACTAGATTTTAATTACGTTTCCGAATTTAATTTAATTGATGTTTACAAATGGTAAGAAATGATGATAGGGAGGAATATAGGTTAACCTAAAGAATTCTGGCCGGATTTGGCAAATTTTCAAAAATGTCGCCAAGTCGAAGTGATAACAAACTCCGGCACTTGCCGCGATGGTTACCATCTCGAAATTACCAAAAATACTACCTAATTTCAAAATGGCCGACTTAAAACAGCGGAAAAACTCATTAAATTGCAGACCAGATTTATTAAAAAAAAGTGAAACTTTAAAATGACGAAGAATTTTAAAGTAAAGGTATTTTTAAAAAAGTAAATAATTATTTAAAATCGGTAAGAATCTAATTAATAAAATATTAGTATAAGAAAACTTCAGAATAAATTATATGCGTTTAAGATTTAAATAGATTAACATTTAGAAATTGTCAATGCAATTGCTAATTTCGTCAAAGGTTGCCATCGGGGTTACCAGAATTGGCGTAAAATTGCCGGCCACGATTCTTTAGGTTAACCGGAATAAAATATATTTGGCATAAATAAGGAATTTGTACTTTATAAAACTTTTCCAAGCATACAAGAGGATGAATGTCTGTTTTTTTCTGATGTTAAGATGGCGTAATGGTCGATTGAATTTTGGCATTGGCGGCTCTTGGCGAAGTTGAAAATTTAACGTAGGGTAGCTATTCCCATCCTGTTGTATGGGTTAGGGTTAGTTTGAATTATCGTTGCATTAAAGCTACATACGAGTGCTATTGGAAACGGGAGTCGTAATTTAGAACCACAATCAAGTTACGAGCCGACACATGAGTAGGTACCCAATGCAACTTTTAAGGGCAACATCGTACGTAGCGTTGGGAATTTGGAGGATATTTAAAGTGCCCTTCCTCTATACGGGGTATTATTCGTCGGACATTTTTTGGCTGATGCACGATCCGTTCATAGGTCTGCAGTTATTTTGGCGATGTCCGGACCTGAACCTGGAACCTACCGCATGCAAGACGAAAGTCTTTACCGACTGAGTCCCCCAACCCTATCGAGTTGTATGAAATATGAAGTAATGAAGTGGAATGTTTACCACATTTGGGCAGTTTCGTTTTGCGCTAATTGTGAAATAGAAACATGCTATTATATCATATAGCTGTTATGGCAATTTGAATAGGGGCCTATGGGAAAGCCCTCAAACTCCGGAAGGGCCTGGATAAAATCAACCCCTCATATCAGAATGGGAGGAGATTATAATATCCTGATGGAGTGTACCACAGTGGAGTGATCAATTGGTATAAAATAAAAGTTTACATAAAAAAACCTACCAATTAGGGTTATTAAGGGTGCACCCGTGCAACGCCGGGTTTATAAAGCTAGTTGAATCAATATAAATTATTTCATTTTAAAATACACAGCATATCATATGTGTATTTTCCCCCCCTCATAAACATATCACGTTAAGTACCATATGTAAAGAACTTATTGGTACTGTGAAAAATGGTGTTAATATTAAAGGTCCTTGTGAAAAAAAAATTGGGAGCCCTTGAGAAGTCCTTAAAAACTCCTTGATTTTTATTTTTAAAAAAAGAGTGGAAACCCTAAACAATGAATTGGACCATTTTTGCCCTGAAAAATCCGTCTTTTCCAAATGTTCTTTACGAGTTACTGAGTGCTTGCGAAAATGGTTCAAGTCATTAGTCTAGACTGCAGTTTACCTGCCCCCAGCTGTTTTATGTTTCTTTATTATTAAATTAGAACAATTTTTGTCATGGTTCCTAAAAACTATTAGTGTTCCCCAATTCTTGCCAAATTTTACTTTATTTCCCCAAAACAGATTTACAAGTTTTAATACACACTTATAATAAATAATTTTTATAATAAAATTAATGCTGTGTAATTCAGAAAACTTTATTATTTTTTTCACAACAAACTTTTTAAAGAATTATTAACATTTTTAGTTAATATCTTTCTTTATTTAAAGAACTTTCTAATATTTGTTACTTTTCTATTCTGAAAGAGGATTTTGGTTTCAAACATCTTCTATGGGTGTATTCGGGTAGAAGAGGTATCCATTGCTGGGTTTGTGATAAGCAAGCAAGGGAACTCAGCCCAGCTGCACGAAGTGCAATTGTGGAATATTTAAGCGTTGTAAAGGTAAGGTACTGCAATAAACGTATTTTCATGAGCCGTAATTTTCGCAAAAAAAATTGTGTTACACTACTTTAATATCATTTAAAACTGGACTTAATGAAGTAGACAGCATGTAGGATTTAAAAAACAATCATTTGCTCTTACTATGTGCTTTGTATGAAGCCCTTATATAGCCTTAGTTTTTTTTACATGGCCTTAAAAAAATAATAGGCCCTTAAATTTTGTCAATTTTTTATAGTGGAAACCCTGTTTATCGTAAAGAAAATTGTTTGTTCAGAAATTTTCAGCAACGTTCAACAGAAATATACCGAGGAGTGTGCATTATACGATCATAAGCTTGGTTATTAAACCATGTTTAACTCTCTCCATAGCCTTCGATCCACCCAAAATTATTTTTTCAGTAGCGGACAGGGTGGCGTTGTTTTCGGCACGATTCACAATTTTTTTGGAATGATGGGTTTAGGAAACATGACATCCCTTGAGAAAATTTTAGGGCTACAACCGTCTTCTGTCACTTGGCAGAGATATATGACTTAGCTTTAGTGAGCTAAACTACAGTGGTTGCTCTTTGCGGATGAATGAGTATGGGCAGTTCAGGGGGGGGGGGGGTAGCTGAAGGGATGGTTTGTGTAAATTCCTTCTTTTCTGCTGCCAACCTATAACGGTCTATGCAGTCGAAAAGTCTGATGAATAATACCCTTGTAGATTGATAGCAAATTGAATATGCTTTAAAAAATTGTGTTAAGGGCCTATTCAGGTGTCGTCTTATCACTTGTCTTTGATTCTAAATTAAGACACCTCTTACCAATAGTCCTTGTGTGTCTCTAGTGAAACAATATTTCAACTTAATTCTTCAAGTTGTAGACTTACAATTCAGCAACATAAAAATCATATTCCGCCTTCATTTGATTGCAGCCTTTCGAACTGCTTACTGTATAAGATTCTTGTGTTATCATCTTAAAATCATTGAAATGATGTTTTAAAACATATTCTTCTAACAACTATTCTATTAAGGAGTATTGTAGACAAAATATATAAACACATAGTGCATTAGATAATTTAGAGTTGTATTTAACTCAAGCTTTCTTTTCAACACTTATCTCATATGCTTATGTATTTAACTATTATATTTGATTATGCAGTAAAATTTCTTATTTAATAATCAGGCTCAATATTGACGATCTTGTTATCTAACATGTAATGTAAACATTTTATATTAAATGGTTTTTGCATTAATTCAATAAAGTAACTTATTTATTTTTCTGTCTGAATAATTCTTCGTAAATACTATTTCAGGGAGGAGAATACAAATCTAAAAAAGTGCATTTGCCCGAGACATTGCATCCTAGCTTAAAGTAAGTTGGCAAAAGTATTATTTTAACCCTTACTTTTTGTTAAGCAGTAAAAAAAAATAGTTTTATTTGGCAGATTTTTTTCAATGCATGTAGCAGAAGTAGCATGTAGCATTGGCAATCTCATTCCTTACTTTTTTTTATATAGTGATTAGACATCTTTAAAATAATATGCTTATTTCACTAATTTTGAGATTGTATATGGCAGTTTAACCTAAAACGTTTGAATTCTGGACATCCAATATCCATCAAAACTTGCTAATTATTTTTATTAATAAATTTCTTTGTTATGTTTAATTTCTATTTATTGAGTCATTATTCAATGATAATTTTTTGGAATTCAATGAAGATTTCCACTTAACTTTGCATACTAAGAAATAAAAGTGTCCATGGGTGTTTTTAGTTCAATTTACTAACAGTCATTTAACTGTACTGTGATTTTATTTTGGAAATAAAAAGTAATTTTAAATGTTTTCTTGTAGGCAAGCTGATAAAATCATATCCAAATACTTTGATGACCTCATGCTTATCAAACAAGGTTATTTAAATAGCTCCGAGAACTGTGAAAAAATCATATCAATGTGTTTGGAGCAAAATATCCTTTTGTGCATTATCATAAAAAATTGCAAGCTCAAACTGTATTTAAAAATGTATATATTATGTTTGAAGATAAATTTCATAGAAAAAAACTAGAATTATTGAAAACGGTTATTCTTTTTATGTGCATGTACATGATTTATTCACTAAACATAAATGCCATTTTTAGAGTATTATAAGAAAAAAATTATTTAAAAACTATAATAAAAAAAAGGTTAAAAGGTATGTACAAATGTTGCATGTTTTCTAGGATGTATGCATAAAACCAATTTACCAGATTAAAACTAAGTTTCTCTCTGTTTAAGTTCTTATTTTGAAACATTGAAAATGTGATTTTCTCTATACTATGTCTATTCTATTAAAATAACCTAGGTTTTAGCTAAGTTTTTACCCATTTTGATATTAATATTATCCAAAATATATTTCATAATATGTACAAAGATACTTTAACTAATCCATAACTCTCGTTATACATTGTAAAGAACTATTAAAGAGTGGTTTTGCTAAATGCACTACCAGCCAAGAAAAATGGGCAACTTTAGTGAGTGTTGATGATAAAGCAATGGCTGTAAGTGATTATTAAATATTTACTTACATTTTTGCTTAGCATACTCAATTTTTAGCTAATTTATACTTCAGAGTTGGAAGGTATACCTCCCATTCATTAAGCTTGGGTGATGTTTCTCTATTAATCAGTTATAAAATTTACCTCTTTGAATAATCAATAGTGTGAGAAAAAAATCCTCCCCTCCTCCCCCACATCTTCTAATTAAAATTAAACTAATCAATGAATGATCAATATTGTGAATATACAACTATTTATATCCTTAAAATAAGGTTAAATATTTTAAAATAATAATCTTACTCACATTTTTTAAGTGTTGAATAATAAATCTAATTTAAAAATAATACTGTGATTGTAGGCCATATACAATACATCTTTAAAAATTCCATAGCAAAGTGATGATTTTTAATGTATTAAATAATACTTTAAGTTCTTTAGACTTCTCCTGCATAAATAAAACTATATTTATTATTTCTGATGTTTCTTTGCTCTAAACATGAAATATGACCAATTTTACAATTTGTCTATTTCAGAAAGGTGTTAAAAATCGTTCAAAGCACTTTGTAACTGAAGTCCAATTCCAGTTGTGTTATCCACGTTTGGATATCAATGTAACAAAAGGATTGAACCATCTCCTAAAAGCTCCATTTTGTGTCCACCCTAAAACAGGACGTGTCTGTGTTCCGATCGACATCAAAACTGTGGATTCTTTTGACCCTTTTACTGTTCCCACCATTTCGTGAGTATAGATTTGTTTTATGTATATTCCATTTAAATTTTCAAGCACCACTCGGTCGGATATATGTCATTAATAGGGTGGAAAGACCAGGGGTGCAAAAAATGTTTTGACTCCCAACATTCACCCCAATCCATATGAAAATTTCTCTTAAATTGTATATTGTAGACTTACATGAATTCTGTATCAAAGTAGGTATTGAAAGTTTTTGTGATCTGCAATTCAGATCTTTCCAAACCTGATCTTAAGGCATGCTTAGGAATTTAAAAGACAGAAAGTTTGAATGTAAATCATGAGTATGGAATTTTTTAATTCATTGTTAAAATCGAAATCAATTGTATATTTTCTGCAAAATTCTCCCTAATAGGACTTGGTCTGCACCACTGGGAAGACAAGCAATAGTAGACGATGGTCGTTGTGGACCTGGTATGGCCGGTATATATTAAGAGGAATTGTCAGTCCCATAGAGCTAATGCATTAGTTTTGGAATCACAACTTCCGCAAAAGTATTGCTTAGCCATGTTAGCCTACTTTCCCCAGGTATAGGAATCAACATAACATCGAAATGAAACAAATTTGAAACGAAAATGTTATCTAGTTATTTAATTATATATATTTTTGAAGTTTTAAAATGCCAAATATATACAGCAGATGGCGACACTATTTTAAAACTCGATCAATTAATAATTAAATAACCGGATGTTATTTTCTTTTAGATTTTGTTTTAAATTGATGTTATGATGATTCCCATACCTGGTGAAAATAGGATAACATGGCAAAGCAATTCTTTTGCCAAAATTGTGATTTCAAAACTAATGCATTAGCTCTATGGGACTGACAGTCCCTCTTAATGTCATTACTTTCAGTAATGATGAGCAATTTCTTTCATAAATATTTTATTTTTTTATAAACTGTTATACATGATCATGATTGATAATAACATTGGCAAATTATATGGAGGTCTATATTTTATTTTAAAACTTTGCTTCTTTAAATTTGTTTTGTAAAAACAATTATCTTTTAAATTCATGTATCTATGATTAGGAGTTTATGCAAGGAAATAGATGAATATGATGCCTCATTAAAGGAAGCCAACAAGAATGAAGAAACTACAGATGAGGATCAGGTTTCAGCAACTCCAAAAATTGAAGATTTCAATAAGACTAGCCTACGTACTTCTATAGAAACTTTCAGAAAGTTTGTTAAGAATTTAAATTGCTCTTAGATTTAAAGATTAAATCTTCAAACAAAAGCACTTTTTGATATTTGTAAATATAGTAATTCTTTTTTTTATTGTAAATAAAATAATTTAGAGCATTTCTTATGTTTTAAAAATGGTAATATATTTTTTTAATACTCTTTCATATGTGTAATTGTGTGTATATATAAAGAAACAGGAATGTTTAATTTTTCAATACTCAAATAAGCAAATTTAAAAATAGTGTAACAAAAAATATTTATTCTACAATAATACTCAAATATAATTGAATAAAATATAATACAATAAAATATAATTGATAATTATCACAGCTTAAAACTCATCGTGAAAACTACGAGCAGTGTCGACCATTTTGCTTCCCAAAAAATAATCCTTTTTTGCAAGAACTTCCTGTAAAGATAAAACTTGATCCCTGTTGGTGTCAGCTAATCTAATCAACTTTTTAGCTTCTGTTTTGGAATGGACTGGATTTTCTGGATCGTTGTACATCTAAAAAAATATCAAAATAATAAATATACTGCAGAAGATTACCTCAAATTCAGACTTCTTTATCTGAAACAGTTAGAAATTAAAAAATTTTAATGCATTTTCTATTTACATAAAGGTATATGGGTTGATAGAATGGGTAGGCATAACTTTAATAGTTTTTAGGAGGAATATCAATTGGATGCCAAATGATTGAAATTTATAGGGTTTGTGCACGTATGAAAAGTCATGAATTTGGACATAGGGTAAATTTTGTCATGAAAAGTCATGAATTTGAGCAAAAAACGACCAAAAGTCATGAAAATCGATGGTATGGGTTTTGTTAGCAATATTATAAGTTTAATTATTTTTCCTCTCAAGAAAATATAAGTTCTTAATAGCGGTTACGTCATTGGGCTATTACGTAGATCGGTGGCGTCACAGCTTGTTGCTGCAGGGTGCCGTGTTTGTTTATTATTTTTTTTCACTGGAGCTTCTATTATCATGTATGTGCAATGCGAGTTTTTGATCACCGCGGCTGGCTATTTCTTTGCGTTATATTTAAGCTTCGGCTTTGAAATTTCTTTTCATGGTCACTCTTTTTTTTTAAACAAGCTTTAAATATGGTGGTGATTTGATATGAAGCGCTGGCGAACCTTAAAAACATGGCGGAAACACCCACTATTTACAAATCTTTTTTTTTAAACTTTAATTGTAAATTGCTTTTTGTTTCATTTTATTAAAAATTATTTTTATATCAAGTTTGTTTCTTTGCTTCTTCACTTCGTGTCACGTTTTATTCAACAGGTTTTTAAAGATTTTATAATGGCTTTTTGGATTGTCGGAGTTTCGCGAATTTCGGAACGCACGTGCTTTTTTCAATTATCAGATAGCTAGAGCTTTTAGATGTTCTAATAGCCAAAGTTGCATGATTTTCAGATTACCGCAATTTATAATGGTGTAGCAAAAAAATCAATGAATATAAATTCGGGGAAATTTCCGGTGGTAGAGAGGATTTTAGAGCTATATAGCCTTATTTTTAACCTATTTTTTAAAAATAAATTTGTATCAATAATTTTGCTGATAGGCTTTTTTGTAATTTAGGTTTAACTGGTGTTTTTAAACTTTTTAATGCAAGTGTTACCCGTAATTAAAAGAGGGAATGCAATAGCACTAAAAGGCACACATATTAGGGAACAAAAAAAAAGCTCTGGAATAATTAATCAAAGGAAACTTTAATACATTGAGCATTAACTTCTGCAATACGTTTACATTAACAAAGAAAGATTTTTTCACTTTATTAATATCATACATTTTGTGTGTGAAATCATTTTATAGTGCAATAATTTATTTTTTAAATAAATTTGTGCACTTGCACATTAAATTAAGCCAATGTGAAAATTGTCCACACAAACATAATAAGTAGTTTACAATGTTTGTGTTGTCAACTTTCGAGTTGCCTTTAATTTGAATTTTTGTTTTATTTGAGATGCGATTTATGTAGTCAAGAAAAACTGTTAATTTAGTCATGAGAAGTCATGAATTTGGGATTGTTCATTTTGGCAGAGAGATTTAAAAGTAATTGTAATTATTTATTGTATCAAATGTAAGTGTTTATAAAGAATTTAGAAGTACATCTAGTAGTATAGTATTACATAATTATATAAATTTGTCATGTGATTCATAAAAACAATTAGCGATGTATTATTAAGCTATGCTACTAAACAAAATTACTCAACTGCTACACGACGAATGATTTGTGTAGCAGTCGAGTATGGTTATGTAGCAGTTGAGTAGTTATGTTTGCTGTTTTTTTTGTTTTTAGTTCAGATTCTTATTTTCCTACACTTGGTTTAGATATGCGAAGAAATAATTGTTTGCATATTTTAGTATGTTATAGTTCCTCTATAACTAATAAAAAGTTTAAATATATCTTTCCAAGTTTTTCCCCTTAAATCAAGAAGATCAGATTGAGGATGCATTCACATAGCTCAATCTGCAAAAGTGCTTAATATTTTAAATTTTAATTAACAAGTTCATTTGGGGGTACCAGCTAACATACTGAAAGCAAAATTACAATTACCAGTAACTCTTCTCTAGTTACTTTTCCATCACGGTTAATGTCTATGCTCTCCCTGAACTCTTGGATTCTTTGCTGCTTCCACTCGGCCGCAGAATGGTTGGTCTCGTCAGGATCAGGCATTTCTGCAAACTCGTGCTCGGTCAGCTTTTCATCCCCATCATCATCTGGGGAAAAAATTAATGCTCATTTTAATGGTTTATTTGAAAGCACTCAACTGTTTTTTTAATATACGAGAGCTTGTTTCATAGGGACGTACTGTTTTGAAACCAGGAACATTCATAAGAGTGGAATGGACAATTAAAATGTGGCAAAGTGTGGTTTGTTTGTTGGAAAGAGAAGACAATTTTTTAAGTAACTGAGGCACATGACCGTTCTATTTTATACAAATTAACTGAGGGGTGGCTTAAAGGCTTTAAGACAACGGTTGACAAAATTGTAAATATGGCTGTTGTCCATTTAAACAAATTTTATCATTGAGGGCCATCAATTGGACATACATTTTTAATAATGTTATAAAGAAACTTAAAAAGGTTTATTTAAATAAATTTCCAATTTTAAATATTTTTTTAGTTACACTAAAAAAGATTAAGTACATGCTATAAAAGAAAGTTATCCATCAATTGGATAAAAAAATTAGAAGAAGTTTGTGTTTGAAAACAGATAAATTCCAGACAACAAATGTTTTACCATGAGGTATAAAGACACCCAATTACAAATATGATTTTAAAAAATAGTTGAGCATTTTAAATTAACATTTGATATAACACTACTTGTAGAAGTTAATACAATATTAATTATATGTGAATCCAAACAAAGTCAAACAACTATTTAAAACATGAAACAGTTAAGCATTTAAAAAAAATATAAGTACCTAGACTAGTAATAATGTCATTAACCATGTTAATAAGTGATACATGGCTATGTTCTGGGTGACGGAATGTGAGAAATTCATCAATGTTGAGTGCATCTGGATCAGAATTGGCTGCTTCAGACCAAGCAGCTTTATCTAACAGTATCTTCTCCTTAACTAAAACAAAAAAATATATATGTATAACTTATGCCATTTAAAATCCCATATTAAAATACAGGTTTTGCACATAAAACTATGTAATCAATTTCAAAGCTTTATTTGTTTAGATACCCATAATTGCAACTGGTTCTTTTTTTTTTAAAATTAATTTAGGTTTTACACATCTTTAAAATCCATGTATATATTAAAATTTATATTAACAGTCATTATTCTTACTCAAGTTAGACTCATAAATAAAATTGGAATCAGCATTGAACCTTTTAAAGATAGGTAAGTACCTTTTAAGATAAAAGTCCTAGTCCTTTTTAAAGATAAAGTACAACATTAAGGACCCTTTTTACAAGGCTATTAAAACATTTTATTATTGAGAGGGGATAAGTATGTGGGAACATTCAAAAGCTTTTTTTTAACCACTTAACAGTTTAGGATATACTATAACGAGCTACCAATCCATCAGTTTGAATTCCTTGCACTTAAATTACTGTTATTTTAAATTATAAAATTTTGTTTATATTTAGTATTTGCGAAAATTTACTATAAATAAAACACAAACCATACATTTATTTATTTTTAAATTTTTGTTTAATCGTTCAAAAATTTAAACTTTTGAATAGATAGTGTGATAATAATAGAATAAAGTGTAGTAACAGAATAATTCATTGTAGAATAGATAGCTAAAATTACCTTTTCGTTTGAGATGCTTGTGGTTTTCTGGATGATTTACAGCATAGGTTTTATTAAAGCCTTGTTCTACCATAAAATTTGTATGATATTCTTCCCAACTGACTTGGCCTGTATAAATATTTCAATAAAATAACATTAATTTTACCTACACAAGTAACAACACACAAAAACCTCTCAAATATTGATTCTTCAAGAACGGAATGTAGTAAAAAGTTTAACTTTAGCAAACTGTGTTAATAACAAACTTCGATGAGGTATTATGGGAGTAAAAATACTAAGTAAGCATATATTATTAATTTAGGTACAAATGTGACACAACTTTACAGCCTTTATGAATGTTAAACTATTTATTACAGCATACATACTTTTTATACAGCTTTTTTTTAATGTGGTAGTATTTTGAAAAAACATAAAAATCTATTTAACAAGAAAAATATAATGGCAATTTGGAATTTTTCCTGCAAGAAATCAATTTTGAACTTTAAAATGCTAATTCAAAGAAGTTTCTAGAAATTTGCTTTAATTATTTTTTAAGAAGTTATAACTCTATAAAAGAGATTTCACTATAAACAATTTTTATCAATTTAGATATTTAAAAATGCATACCATTATGGTTTTTATCCAATGAAGTAAAAATGATAAAATTATCTTTAACAGCTTTCTGGAAATGTTCTTTAACTTTATCTGCAATCCAAAGTTCAAGTTCCCTTTCACTTAAAAAACCATCCTTATTCAAGTCAGCTCTGCAAAAAATGCACTTTCTATCATCATAAAATATACATTTAACTTAAAACAAATATAGATACAGTAGAACTTCGATTACCCGGAACTCTCTATTAACCGACCGTCCCGAAGTCATCATCAAAAAATTTCTCCAACCAAAAGTCATTTTTGGTTGTTCACAAAAGAAACCAGTTTCAGAAATATATGGCAAATATATATATTAAAGTGAGGAATCTCTGGTCATACTGAAATTGGCAAACTTCTGCGAGTCAAAAATCGAGAATCTCCGGCGATTCTAAAATCGGAATTGTCCAGTGATTCGGAAACTAGAATTTTGTACCGATTTCCAACTCAGAACATTATCGGGTTTTAGGAAATTGTAAAACTGCGGTGATTTTAAAATAGCAAAACTTCAGCAATTAAAAAATACAAGCGAATTCTTGGTAATCTTAAATTTTTGGGAAACTCCAGGAATCTTCTAAACTTATGAGACTCCATATCTCTACTTATAAAACAAAAAAATAAGCACTTTTCCCAGAACTCCGCTCAGAAATTAAAAATAATGATTAAGCACTTTCATTTTGCCAAGAAGTCTCAAAGGTAACTTAACACTAAAATTCAATGTGTGTATACTACTGCAAAACTATCATGCATTTCGGACATTGCCAGATTTAAGGCCTGCAGACTTTTGGCGCTCCTCTATACCATAAGTTTTAGTGTATTTAATGAAAATTCTCTATTATCCGGAATTTTCGGTTATCCGACTTACCTCCGGTCCCAATTAGATTGTATAATCAAGGTTCTGCCGTACTTAAAAACTTTAGTGGTAAATGAAAATAGAAGATAAATAACCTTTTATACCCTTTGTTTAAAGTTAAAGGATGGTAATCACTTCAGTGTTTGCCCTACCAGTATCTATTTTAAACTTTCATAAAATCTAATCTCCCTATTTTAAACTACCATAAAATGGTAGTTTTTCAAATCATTCACAGATTGTGCTACCATTTTCCCTTAGATAATTTTCAGTTTAAGGGTTTTTCCTTGAAGTTACACACGTTTTCGGTAGAAGGCACTAGTGTCTAAAGAAAACTTCAATGTAAATCTGAATGTACAAACAGGCAATGAGAGAGATCAGTCTTCATTCTGATAAGAAAAGATGGGTTAACCAGCTGTTAAAGGTTGGAACCACTGTCGAAGATGAGTAAATTTCATATTAAGTAGGGACTTCATTATTGCCCTTCTGTTATGGTTTAATTATTGGTGAGGATTTTCCTTCAAGATAATGATTGTAGTTAATTTTTAATTGGCGGCGCTCCTTGGCATGGTTTTTAGAACTTAGCCTTAGAAACTTGAACCAGTCAAACACATGAACCGACAAATAAACATATGTACCTCTAGGTTTATAAATAAAAGTTCAGCCCAATCTCCCGCAAAAAGTATGATTTACGGTTATCAGAAATATAATCTATTTTGTCGCCAAATGTAGGGGCACTGTCAAACAGAAGGGAGCCAAAATGGCTTGATCGAAGAATTAAAAATATGAAAAACACATTTCATAAAATTAAATACAGGTTTATAAGATAAATTTATTTAACTTCTTTTATCTTGTAAAGAGCTTTAAAATGTAAAGAATTTGATTTTTTTTTTTTTTTTTGTAAAGCAATTTTTAGTGAAAAATAAAGAAGCATCTACTATTTTTCTGAAAAGCAATACAAGAAAAATAAGAGTTCAAAAAATAAAAACTACTACTGAATTTCCAAACATCTGTCTTAGTAACCATGCCATAGCAACCAACAAAACAAAAGTAGATACAACATTCCCTTCATTGAGATGGTTAATTAGAAAGGAGCTAAGACATTTTTTGAAAATTAAATTATTAATAGGCCCAGCTTTTGATACTAAGATTTATTTATTAAACTGAAAACAAACATTATAAGCTCATTTTGTACAAAAAAAGTCTAAATATCATGAATATCTTATGTAAAAGTAACTATGGATAGAAGCTTTGTCTTACTGTTAAGAAGCAAAAATAGAAACTTTAAAGATATATCAACGAGAATTTCCCTAAGTTATCATTAGTCACCAAAGCTGAGATAATCTATAACCAAGGTCGAAAGCCTGTAGTACTTTAAATTATCTAGAAGTGTTTGATTATTAATGAAGGTTAGTAATAATATGATGGTGCTTCTGTCGCCAAGTTTGAAAACGCGCCAAACAGCAATGTGGGATAAAAATTTAACAAAAAAACTTTCAATAAATACCTCTAGTATCCCAATATAAGATTTTGGAACCTAGATTATTTTTGATTAACTGTGCTCAATTATTTTCAACCCAAAGTAATATAAACTATAACATTATAATACACACAAATATTTCTCTCTCTCACCTCTTATGAACAGTAATAAGTAGTTTCTCATCCTCAGTCCCGTTAATGTTTCCTAACAAAACTTCTTTATGGAATTCCTTATTCAAGTGACCATCGCGTTCCATTTTAACTCCTAATAAATGATCTGGAGGTTTGATATCTTTATAACTTAGCTTTGATAATTCCGGTGGAAGATTGAGCATTCGAGTAGTATTTAACTTAGAGGAAAGTAAATGCAACGGATTGCATGACATAACAGGAAATAAAAGGAAATGTAAAAACAAAGAAAAGTAAAAAGAATGTAAAATATCACAGCATAAAATTTTGTATTTTGTTCCTCCCATGATGTAGTAATTAGTTTACTGGGGACACATTATTATATTATAATTCCAATTCCGGATTCCGAAAGTCCGGAAACATGTCAATATTGTCAAGTAATATTAGTGGGTGGTTGGTAGACCAGTGTTTCCACTCCAAAATATTAAAAATCCCTTCCAAGGAACCAAAAAATCCCTTTTTATCCCTCAGCCGCCAAATTAGCAACCTTTTGCCTCGTATTCTTCTTTTGAATTCTTTACGCCAATGGGAATATTTCTTATGATGTCACGCTCTCCAAACGCTCTAAAAAATTCTTAATTCCAATGCGCACCCTCCATAATAATAAAGTTCAATAGCAAAACCTACTAGCAACAAACTCTATGAAATGACGAAAAAATAACATTCCAAAAAAAAATTCCCATGCGCGCAACACCTACCAACACTGCATTTCGCCAGAAAATGCCATATAACCACAAAAAGTATTTATCGCCCTCTAGAAATCCGCCAAATCTTTGGCGATAGAAACATTGCACTTTCAGTTTTGTTCAAAACTAACCATTTTTGAACAAAACAAAGTGGCAGTTTTTTTAAAAAAATATCCCCAGTTTGACTCATTTTTCTCTTTCAAACCCGATTTATCCCTTAATATCCCTCAATCCCTTTTTCATCCCTCAAGAGGCCAAAATATCCCTTAAAAGGGATAAAATCCCTCAAAGTGGAAACACTGTGGTAGACATATTTTCAGGGTTGTGACAACTCTATGCTATGCATAGCCTCCTACATAGAATGCCGCGTATACTCGAGAAATAACATAGATTCATAGGCTGTCCTCAAAAAGTACTCTGGTCGCGCCATCTGTCGATAGTCGGTCGCATATTTTAGTAGGCATGTATTCGCGGTGAATGACGGATCCAGCTGCCTATTTCGAATACCGTTCGGTCCGAGTAACATAATAAACAAATGAGTTATTTTTTTAATTTTGTTTCTGCTTCCAAGTAATATTATTTGCCAGAGAAATTCATATAATACCATTTTCAATTTAAAAAAATCTTTCTTCAACATGTTTGCATAGTGTAAAAACTGAATACTACTGCCAAAAATAACAATTTTTAGAAATTTAAGATTAAAAAGCTAAAAATAGCAAGCACATATTTTTAAAAACATAATCATGTAATGAGTTTCTTTGTGTTTTTAACTTAAAAAAAAACAACGCTATAGAACTATTCATTTAAAATCCCCGTATAAGAATTTTCTACTGGAGATTAAAACACTAATGAAGTAATTTAAAGTAATGAGAACCTTGTTCAGACGTTCCATTATTTTAAAAAAAAATTAGCTTTGGCTTCTTAAAGAAAAATTAACAAATACTATAACACTTATTAAAAATGCTTCTGTTAAGAATAACAGTCCCTTAATAATAATACTATAATTTCGAACAACAACAAAATTTTAAAATGAGATAGATCATTTAAATCTCAACTATAAAATGCATTTAAAGTATTAGAATTTATGCGAATATAGATATTGAAAAGTTTTTTTTCAAAACTTATTAATTCAAAAACACATTTATTAGAAAACAGAATGCCCGAACTAAAATGAATATAAATCTAGATAGAACAAAAGTAAATATGTGTTTAAACTATATATCATGAGGGAAAAAACAGAAAATATTAATTAATGCATTACGAAAAGATTCAAGAATAAAAATATTTAGAAATTTTCACCAAAAAAGAATAATTTTAAAAACTCCTTACCTTCCATTTCGTAGGAATTCCTATATGGAAACACCGTGTTCTTTCTTTGACTTATAGGATAGTATGATGCAAAAAACTAGCCATTATTTGTTGCATTTACAAAAGTTTACAAAAAAATATATAAATTTCGAACTCTTGTAACCAAAATTTCTTATCAAAATCACAGCGAACTGGGTGTAAACAAACAACACATGTCACCGAGCACATTGTTTGTTGCGCCATGGCGCCATCTATTGATAGCTTTCTCACGACTTCCAATTTTGATCGATCTTGGACGGCATTATATGTAGGGGGCTATGCTCTATGGCATAGCCCCCTACATATAATGCCATCCAAGCTCGATCAAAATTGGAAGTCATGAGAAAGCTGTCAATAGATGGCGCCATCACGCAACAACGTGCATGTGTTGTTGTTTGTTGTTGTTGTTTGTTTACATCCAGTTCGCTGTGATAAGAAATTTTGGTAACGAGTTCGAAATTTATAATTTTTTTTGTAAACTTTTTTAAATGCTACAAATAATGGCTAGTTTTTTTGCATCATACCATCCTATAAATCAAAGAAAGAACACGGTGTTTCTGTATAGGAATGCCTACGAAATTTTTCATCTATTCTAAATATTTTTACTCTTAAAACTTTTTATAATGAATTAATTATTATTATTTGTTTTTCCCTTCCTAATATATATGTTCTTCTTTAAATGCACTTTATAGTTGAGTTACAAATTTAAATGATCTATCTTATTTTAAAATTTTGTTGTTGTTCGAAGTTATGGTATTATTATTCAGGGACTGTTATTCTTAACAGGAGCATATTTAATAAGTGTTATAGTATTTGTTAATTTTTCTTTAAGAAGCTAAAACTATTTTTTTTTAATAATGTAACTTCTGAACAAGATTCTCATTACTTGTGTCTCCAGTAGAATATTCTTATACAGGGATTTTAAATGTATAGTTCTATAGCGTTTTTTTTTAAACAGTTAAAAAAACAAAGAAACTCGTTACATGATTATGTTTTTTAAAAAAATATGTGCTTGCTGTTTTTAGCTTTTTAATCTTAAATTTCTAAAAATTGTGATTTTTGGCAGATATATTCTGTAACAGTTATTACACTATTCAAACATTATGAAGACTGAAGAGGGATTTTTTAAAATTTAAAATGGTATTTTATGAATTTCTCCGGCAAATAATATTGCTTGGAAGCAGAAACAAAATAAAAAAATAACTCATTTATTTATTATGTTACTCGTTCCGAACGGTATTCGAAATAGCCCGCTGGATCCGTCATTCACCGCGAATTGCGAATACATTCCTACTAAAATATGCGAACGACTACCAAGAGATGGCGCGACCAGAGTACTTTTTGAGGACTGCCTGTGAATCCATGTTATTTCTCGAGTTTAGATAGAATTCTATATAGGAGGCTATGCTCTATGGTTGTGACGTTTTGCTTGGTCCATAGATATCATAGTTAAAGTATTAGATTGGCAGATCACGTGACCTCCAAGGCTAACGACGCGACGAGCATGGAGACCAAAATAAGGGGGCAAAATGGCCAGTGTTACCACCACTTTCAGGAGAAAAATGCTACGGCATCATCGGAGAAATACCATTTAATTCTAAACTTACCAAAAAAATACTAGAAAAGCATTTCAAGTCACTAAAAAGATTCCAAAATGCAACTAGTATTTTTACAATTTTTTTGTAATTTGAGAATTAGATGATATTTTTTCGTAGTATTTTTCTCCTTAAAATGGCAGCAACACTGTCCATTTTACCCATAGATTTAGAAAGAGTAGGGGCCGTAGTGAGCCTAGTGGTCAGCGTCTCGGTCTTGGGATCGGAAGGTCCTGCGATCGAGTCCCGGTACCACTGAAGACCTACCGAGTATATGCGGAGTACGTGCTCGTTAAATCTGTTGGGTCCGAAAGTCCTCTAAGTTCCCATACCAAATCAATACCTCTGGGGGTGACAAGCCAATTCTGGGGATCCTCTAGTTGGCCTCTGTCTCTAAAAATTAGATGGATCCACTTGTATGTGTGTGTTGTCTGATGTGTCTGTCTTACTTGACGAAGGTTTATAAGCGGGTCGCTGACCAAGCACACAAACCTGAATATATATGTCTACCAACCAACTAAGAAAGAGTAGCAGATCTGCGGATCTGCCCCTAGGGGAAAAGGTGAAGCCTTTTTTCCACCAGTATCCCATAAGGCAGTTCGCAAGCCAAAACATCCCGCTGGCCCATGGCGTGCCATAAGCCACCAGATGGCACCATGAGATAAATTCGACTAATAAAAAATATATATTAAATATTATTTAGTTAAAACTTTTTGCCAGTCTTGCTAGCATAAGTTTATCACTGGATATGTTTTGATAATTTCTGGTAGATATGAGGTATTTATTCGTAAATGAAGCATTTTAAAAATGCAATTTTTATTGCATGTTCTTTTCTCATTGTTCGGCAAAAGTAGTTTTTTGCCGTCCAGTATCCCGTGATGCATTGCATAAACGGTGAAAAGCGGATTCATCACACAATCGCGGGATTTGTATTGCGTTGTACGGGGATTGCGGCCTACACTTTCTATATCTATGATTTTGCCCCCTTATTTGGCCTCCATGCGCGTCCCGTCGTTAGCATTGGAGGTCACGTGATCTACCAATCTAAGGCTATGTCCTGACTACAACATCAAACGCCACAATGGCAACAAAACTTGGCAACCGCCAAGCGATGCAATAGCGGCCGGTTTTTTCGCCAAATCGTAGGTTTTTTTTCAAACGCATGCGTGTGGATATCTTTGATCTGGACATTTAAGAGGACGCCATTTGGAATCTCCAAGTCAACCCTCTAGATTTTCCGAAATCCAGATGGACCATAATATGCAGTTTATCGCCTTTCGCTGTAATGAATACGATTGACTGTGTCTATTCAGGCTAAATTGGCCCCCCACTATGACAGCGCTTCCCTGAAGGGGGTTTGAGGAGAGGGGGGTGAAAATCGCTGAAGGGTTTTTTGTCTGGAGCGTTGTGTTTCAGGCGAAAGAAGAATCCAAGGCAATAAGGGAAAAAACTGCCTACTGAAGTGGGCTCTGACCACATGCATGTGTATGTTTCCAATTTCTTACCTTATCAGTAAATGACTTTTTCCCAATAGTAGAATATTGGATGCACAAGACGAATAGTAATATTGACTGTGAACTTTGAAAATTATTTAAAGAAGCTTCGCTAAACAAAAATAGCACACATAGGAATCGTGTGAAAACTTAGATATCAATAATAAATTGGATGGTATCCTAAAACTAAAAATGGAATTACACAGGAAATTCAAAGGCGTTTTGCACCAATCTTGATCGATAATAAAATGTAGCTTAATTAAAAATGACGTATTTTTACTTTCAATTACCAAAAAAGAAATATAAGGTAATGAAAGTAATTGTGATGAGGTCGCAAATTCGAAATACATATTTTGGTGTTTTCTACACGTTTTGGAGGTTGCTAATTCCGAAAAAGGGTCATTGAAACGAGGATTTTTTTTGTATAAGTGTCTTTTTTGTGTTATGCTCAATTGTCTTTTTTTTTATTGCCTAGGAGGGTTGTGCCCCTGTCTATCTGAAACTACTTTTGGTGAAGGTTTTAGAAGGTTCTCCTGGTGTTGCTTTTTTTTTTGCTTTTTTATTTTGTGCGCTTACCGTTGGCTCTATAATATTCCTATGTCTATTGGTTATTCAGATTCATTTCGCTCATTCGATTCATTTCGCTCTCTTTCTTATTTTTTTAATTATCATTTTAGATCTGATAGTAATATTTATTAAAATTGAGTTTTAAAAGAAACTGAAGTTATAAAGGTTATTCTAAAACAAAAAAAATGATTCTAAGAGGCCATTTGGAAGCTGCTAGGCCCGTTTGCTTTGCCTAATTGGTAATCCGGTCTTGTGTGTTTCCTATTAGATCGCTAAACTTGTCAATACATTACTTTTTCACAGTATTGGATACAAGAAAAGTAGCATTGGAGACAGAAATTAAAAAATATTTTTCTTACGCTGAATAAAAATTAGCACTCATAATAAAAAAATAAAAGCAATTGTTTGAAAACTTTAATATCAATAACAAAATTAGTTGGTACTAAAAAAAATTAATTACACATTAGAATAACAAAGGTGGTTTGCACTAATATTAATAAATAATACAATAATCTAATACAGATAAATAAAATTTATATACATTTTTTTTAATAAAAACAATAACCATATAATCGTGTTTTGTTTTAATTTTTAGTTGGCGCGTTTTTTTATAAGAAAAGTATTACGTATAATAGCTTTGTCCGTCCAACAGTAAATCACCCACCGTCACACAAAGGAGTATTATAATACGCTGTATTAGTTATAATTTCACACCCACATAGTTTTTAATTGCATTGTTGACAACATTTATTTATCATCAATAACTTTTCAAATAAAAGATATTACTATAACTAAACAGAATTTTATCTTAGAAAAATATTCGACATAAACTAAGATAAAATCCTCCAAATTACATAAATCATTTTTGTTATATGTGTTTTTCCACGCTTTTTTTATAACTGATTAATCATCTTTTAGGAATGCTTGAAAGTAACTAACTCAGCTTCTCTCAGTGAACCTTCATTTCTCTCTGCTCAGTGAATACTATGAAAGACTAGATAAGGCTGGGGGTGTCTGTACCCTATGACTACAAGCAGGTGAAAATGGATGGACGTTTTTTGAGCTGACGGTCCAGGAAAGAAATTTCGCTGAAGTGACCAGTCTATTTTTCATGGTGGTGTTTTTATATGTGTAGTTGTTGGTGGGGGTAATTTAGAGACAATAGTTCTTGGGGTTAATTATAATAACTACTTTTGTTGGAGTAAATGTGTTGGAATAACTTTGTGTTGGAGAAAAATCAGATATTCAAGTACAGTACTTGTCAGAAGAATTTGTAAAAAATGATTACTTGAATAATCACTTTTGCAATGAGTTTTCGTATTTAAAAAAAGTGTTAGATGTCAGTAGAAGCAGGTTCCGGTCTTTGTGTTGAATAAAAACATATATTGAAGTACTGTACTTGTCAGAGGAATTTGTAAAAACATGATTACTTGAATAATCTCTTTTGGCAATGGGTTTTGGTATAAAAAAGTTAGATGCCAGGAGGAGCAGGTTCTGGTCTTTGTGTTGAAGAAAAAACATATGTTGGAATACAGCACCTGTCAAAGGGAATTGTAAATGTATGATTATTTGAATAATCACTTTTGGCAATGAATTTTGGCATAGAAAAAGTTAGGTCAGGAGGAGCAGGTTCCGATCTTTGTGTTGAAGAAAAAACAAAAACATATATAGAAGTACAGTACTTGTCAGGGGAATTTGTAAAAATATGATTACTTGAATAATCACTTTTGGCAATGAGTTTTCGTATTTAAAAAGTGTTAGATGTCAGTAGAAGCAGGTTCCGGTCTTTGTGTGTTGTCAGGGGAAAAACTGAATATATTTAGAGTTTTATTTGTTTTGTACTGTAACTTGTTCATGGAGAGCAAATTTGTATAAAACTATGAATACTTTGAATAATTCTCTTTTTTATGGCAATGGGTTTTGGTATAAAAGAAAAGTTAGATGTCAGGAGGAGCAGGTTCCGGTCTTTGTGTTGAAGAAAAAACATATATAGAAGTACAGTACTTGTCAGGGTAATTTGTAAAAATATGTTTACTTGAATAATCGCTTTTGGCTCGCTTTATAATCACGAATTTTGTTTGAATTATTTAAAACAGTTTGGTAACTCAGATTAATAATCTTTAATTAAGTGCTTGTATAATACTATTAAAAATTCAGATACCCTCACTCTTTAAAATATGTAATCAGTACTGCAACTATTACAACTAATTATAGTTATTTACCAGAACAACCATTTGTAGGATGTTTACTTTTATCTTAATAATGATGTATAAAAATTCTTAAATGCGGACATGCATTCGAAGCGAAAATAGCACAGTAAATGTTATTGTAATTCTAAAGTCATTTCTGAATGCGTCACGAAGATGAAAAATACTTCAAAATTTTGTATATGATTTTTAAAGTTAATCTTTGATACGACTAATAGTTGAGTAAAAGGACTAATATTCAAAAGTAGGACTAATAGTCATAAAAATCTTAAAATATAATTTCCATAATGGATATACATGTTATGATATTGTATGACACCGTATTGGATCAGAGGCCCGAAAATCCAACACAATGGAGATCTCATATCCTCACAAAATTGTGAAAAGTAACATTAAAAACTTAATAAACCAATACAAAAAATATATATCACAAGGCAACACCAAGTCTATAAGGATAACCGTAATTAATAGTTTATTTAAAAATGTCTTCGCTCAACGGATACAGAAGTTACTTTCAGCATCGGGGCCAAAAAAAAAAAAAAAAAAATTAAAATGTCCATATTCTTATGCAGCCATGAACTATTTTTCTAATATGCATACAATTTTTAAAGATAATGTGTCGAATTAATTAGAATGCCATGAAATACATCAAAGAACAATACTAGTGCAGTGGGGAGGGGCATGTTGAAAATATTCCGATGTCTATTGGTTATTCAGACGAAATTTTTCTTCTTATTTTTTCCTTAATTATCATTTTTGAATTAAAAGTTATTTTTATTAAAATTGAGTTTTTTAAAAAAATGAAGTTAAAGGTTATTCTAAAACAAAAGAAAAATGATTCTAAGGGGCCACTTGGAAGCTGCAAGGCCCGTTTGCTATGCCTAATTGGTAATCCGGCCTTGTGTGTTTCCTATTATATTGCTAAACTTATAAAAAAAAATACTTTTCCCCAATATTGAATACAAGAAAAGTAGTATTGGCGACAAAACGAAATATATTTTTCTCACGCTAAATAAAAATTAGCACTCATAAAAAAAACATAAAAGTAATTGTTTGAAAACTTCAATATCGATAACAAATTGGTTGGTACCCGAAAAACAAAAATGTAATTACACAGGAGAATAACAAGTAAGGTTTGCACTAATATTAATAAATAATGCAATAATGTAATACAGACAAATAAAAATTATATACAGTTTTTTTTATTAAAAACAATAACCCGTATAATCGAGTTTTGTTTTAGTTTGCGCGTTTTGTTTATAAGAAAGGTATTACGTATAATAGCTTTGTCCAAAAAGCACTAAACATATGTCCTGTTTGGTATATAAATACTACTATGAAATTCCCCTATTGACCAAATCACAGTTTATCTTCTCGAAATTCCAGCCGCCGAATGCGTTTCTTCAGAAGTCCTTTCATAAAACCCAGCCGAACTCATTGACAAAATGCAAAAATCTAGACCTGTAAGAAGATCCCTGCCCCAAAAACCAGATGTTACACTCACAGCCAAACTAAGCCCCGGGAGAAGTTCCCCCCTTTCTTAGAATCAGGGGCCAGCCACACCACGCTAATTGACCCCTGCAGAGAGACAGATAACAGCGTCATTAGGTCATAGGGTTGCTGTAAATGTACATTTCATTTCTGTGTAACTTTTCGTTGAAAATTTCTAAAAAATACAAATATTTACATTAAAATTTTTATAACAATTTAAATCGATGTGGAAAAGTATATTCTGTTTACGAGTGAAAGAATTTTGGCTCTATCTTTATTCGTTAGAGAGTTGTGTTACGTTAAAGTTAGAACTTAACGCGCACTCAATTTTTTACAAACTTCAAAAAATTATAAAAAATACTAAATATGTGATTTTCACAAAACAAATTACTGTTATGAAATCTACTCCTTCCGTTCTTTACAATGATACAAAAAACTAGTAACCTTTTATTAAAATTGTGTCGGTAATTGACTTGCGAATATTCTCCATAGGAATAACATTACGATTTTCAAGATGTGAAATTCTGAATGGAGTCCTCTTAAACCGATGCTGGTGTGCTAGAAACGTGGAATGGGATGAAAATATTTCATCGCTTGCTTTAGCGATTTCAACATTGATATGAAAAAATTAAATTTGGTTAGTAATATTAAAACTCAGTGTAACAAATTTAATTGTTGGTTTTAATAACATAGATTTTCAACTTTTATTACTTTTGAATCGGAAATGTTTTGAGATTTTTTAATTCATTCTTTATATTTTTTCATACTAATTAAAGTTTGCCCAAACCTAATAGCCATTGTGCTTACACGAGCGATATTGATTGTCCATACCAAGTAGCTAGTTCGACAACGGATCTTCAGTTGACTTTCCAATCAATCAAGCTTAGTACTCATTGTGTAGAATGTGGTCGAATGAAGAGCTGAGTATATTCATGACCTACCGGACCCGTATACGAACCCGGGTCTACGGAATAGGAGCAAGAAGCGCTGACCACTACGCCAGAGTGATTGTGCATAATATTTTTATATTAAGAGTTAAATAACAAATTAAAATCCTCCTTAATATATAAAAAAAAGCCTTATAATAAAAAAAAAGTTTTACAGCTAGATTTTTTAAATAAAAAAATCATTTTGAAGCAAGCACAGCATTTTATAAATAAAAGACAATAATTACTCAAAATATTATATAAATGATAATTTAATAAATAAAAATAAATAATCTTTACTAGTAAATAAGTTTATTAATAATTTATACCAATAATAGTTCATTATTATATTAGTGTGTATAAAATTGAGTTCTAAAAATGTACTTAAAGTACCCCTACTCCATTGTTTGAATAAATTTATCGCAATAAAAGTGTTTTTTAGTCATAAAAATATTAATGCTTATAAAATGAAACCTAATCTCTATATATTAAAAAAAGTATCATCAATAAATGTTTCAAAATTTCAAAATCTAAATTTGTCCACCTAATTTTAAATATTATTTTAAAACTCTGCTGTTGACAAAGGGCCCGTTCTCATGCAGGGCAATGCCGGCTATTTGCCGGCTTTCAAGAAATTTTTTTTTTCTCTAGTCATAAAATCATGGTAACGAAAACGTACCTGGCTCGTAGGTAGTAATGATTTTATGCCACCTCTGTATGAATTGCGGTTTGGTGATCAGCGGAATATTTGGCGTCAGTTACTCGGTTATCAAATGCATAAAATTGTCAGTTGTGTCAGGAGCAATTGTCATAGCACGTGACAATTTTCGCCAATCATGGTTGGAACAGAGGTTGCGTTGGGAGTTGGGTTAGGAACAGCTCGTGTGATATGGCCTAATGCTTTATGCTTTTAATTATATTGTGTTTTCATATTGCTACACATTTAATCATTCCTTTGAAAATATTTATTCTTAAGATGCCTGGCAAGAGTTTATCTTATTATTAATCCTTTATTTTCAGAATTTTTGGTTAAAACTAAAAAAATCTTTCAACTTAATTAAAACAAAAATATAATTCATTAAAATATTTTGGTTATCATTGTAATTATGAAGTTAATTCTGCGGATCTAAAGCTAATCTTATTTGTAAGCATTTCTATTTTTTTTTTCTTCAGCGAGCCGGCAATTGCATGAGAACGGGTTTATTAAGGTTTCACAGAATATCCGGAAAAAACCGGCAATTTCTTAGCACATGTGATCGTGCCTAAAATAACATTTAAACATTTCGGCCCCCACAAAGTTGTTAAAGGGTTGCCAGAGTAGGGGAAGATTTCTCTTTTCCGACTGTCATAACTAAAACGGTATCTCTACAGTAGGCGACAATTTATTAAAAATCGGACCTTTGGATTGATTTGAGTTTTATTTTATCGCATGCGTAGGATTTCTCTTATAATTATTTTTTTTTCTTTCACCTTATTCCGTAATAAAATAAATAAACACTGAGAGATATAAGTTGAAAATTTTAATTTTCCCAACTAGATTGTTAAATTAACACACTTGCGTTGAGAGGTAATTTGAAGGCTATAAATTGTTGGAATTTTGCTTAAAATTGCAAATATTATTTTTACAAATTTGAAATTAAAGCTGATATACAGTTTAGCTTTCACATTTAGAACAAAAGGGGCAATTTTACCCATCTACTTTACATATTATAGCAAATGATATATAAAATTATTGAATTAACGAAAGAAAATCCATAAAAATAGCTTATTTCTTACACTTAAAGTTGAACTCAAAGCTGTGCTAAATGATTTTTTTCTAAGATATATAAATAAATCTTGCATAATTGGCCCTAAGTAACAATTTTCGTTAACAAAAACCCCAACTTTTCAACATTTTTTATCGAAAAAATAAGAAGAAATGTCAAATCAAAGAGTTCTATTTCTTCTTTGTGTTATATATAGCTTATTATACTACAGATTGAAAATGAAAATATCGTGCTTGTAAAATAAATAAACAACAGCTTGGCAATTTGGCGCAATATGACCTGAAGATTTGGCTTCAACCGAAACAGAACCGTGACGTCAGGGTAGCGACAATCACCGATTCACCTGATTGGTTGTTGGGGCCAAGTTGGCCATCTCCGTCGCGAGGAATCGACAGAGTTGGAGAAAATTTCTCCAACGCCTTAAATGCAGAAATTTACAGTCTTGAAAATTTAATTTTAATTCAATTGATTGAAAAGTAGTTTATGTACTTCTACTTCAATTACCTTTTTATTACTTTTTTCTCTTTATTTTTTTATTGACAATAGCAACCCTACATCAGGTTAACATGGCTGCAAAAGTTGCAACTATCTTGGTTTCTTTACTCGCAATTTTTTTTAGGTTTACTTGGCGAGAGTGGAGTTTTTGATTGCTTTTTTGGCTTAAATTTGGTTATTTGAAAAGTTGCAAATGATAAATTCGGTTTTTCTGTCTCAAGTTATCATAGCGCAAGATACACCGAATGAGAGTATTCTCGTAGACATTTGAGGCATGCGTTAATAAGCTAAAACACCGTGCGTCACAGTTGAGGTGCAGTAACCGTGCGTCAATGTTTTCGTTGACGCATGCATGTACAAATTGCGGTCGATTGTTGCTTGCGGTTTTTGTTGCCTTTGTGGCGTAGCCCGCCAACACGAATTCAATTTTATTTTGATTTTGAGTGTATTTTTGGGGTAAATCTTAGGTACTCAATATTATTGAAGGGAGAACTCCATTCCAATATTCTTTGCAACAAACTTTCTATGAAAATAACGGGTTCCCAGCAAGGCGGGACCATACTGCTAGTCAGAGGTGCCGATCCCCCCCAGAGCTAACGACGCACCCCCCCCCTTAAAAAATTATTACCCCCCCCCCCCCCAAAAAAAAAAAAAAACGGTGAGGACTTTTGATTTATATGGGCTAATGGAGTACCTAACCAAAGTAGCCTCTAGCTACATCTTTTAAAACAGCATTCGGCAAATAAAAATTATTATAAAGATACGAATATTTTTAAGAAAGAAAGCAAATAATTTACAAATTTACATTAATGCGTAAACCGTAAATGTATATATAATACTAATATTTCGTAGCAAGCATGGTAGCTGCGAGGGCAATTGCACCTCTCCTCCCGGATTTCAAAGTTAAAAGAAAAATAGTCGAACAGTTTTTTAAAAAATCGCCTATTTCGCTTTCGATTTAGCGTGTAAAGGTACATAGATGATTCTAATATGTGTATCTATTTTAAACAACACATACCACCCTATTTTGCAGCTAACCAGCTACCTTTCCCCGAAGGGGGAGAATATTGTGACAGGGGCGGCAAATCAATCGTATACTACAAGCGGCAAATCTTTAAATCCGGACCGTAACTTTGTCCCAAGAAATAAAACCCTAGTACTGACTTTCTTCTTAAATATTTCTACTGATAGGTCAAAGCAGAGTTGCCCCTAATCGAAAAAGGGAAGCACCTTTTGTTGGAATTTCTTTTATAATACGGAATTACAAGCTATTTTTAATTTTCCTTTAAAAAGGTTTTTTTACAGGAAAAGCTATCGGAATTTAATTAATTGGTAAAAATTCCGCTCAAAATTTATGTAAATTGTAATTATATTATTTTTTAAATAAATAAAAATAGCCGGACACGTGATCCAATCAAAAACGGCTTCCAATTCATTCCCTCAATTCTTAATGCATAAAAAAGTTTATCTTGGTATAGCTTTTTATCTAATACAACACATTTGACATTATCAAACAAATCAGAATTATTTTATAATGTTTACAGAGGTAGTTTCACTTAAAAAAAACCTAAAATTTAAAAAATTAAAGTTAAATATAACAAAATTCTTACCGTGAAACTCGGAATTGAACTATTTAATTATATTCAATCACCCCAGACCCACACATTTGACACAAGACGACAAGTATTTTCCTACTGATTCTAAAGCAATCATTTAGTTATTTTAAATTCGAGTCTAATTTGGCGGGAAAAAGTCAGAAATATTATCTGAAGGTCATTAATTCGTAAAACTGTTAAACAAAGTTCGAAAGATTTATGAGCCAGCTGCAAAATATGGCGGGAATATCTCATTGATACCATTGGCAAACGTCATCAATTCACAGAAATGTTTTATAAAATGCGTGAGATTTATGAGTGTTTAAAGTTAGTTACAGTGATCGGATTGTTTATTGGAAATAATTGTCAGAAATCTTCGTCTTGTATGGTATGGTAGACGCCATCGAACATAATTTATAACTCCTTTTTTTCTTGGTGTTGCTTTGAATTATGGTTACCCATCCATAGTCTTTGAAGGCAAAAAAAAAATATACAAAAATTGGAGCCACTTTTGATTTTCTTGCCACTTTGTGTTTTATTTTAAACCAAATAAAAATTCGCCAGAGTACAAGTTCCGAGTTTATCCAAACAATTAATTACCCGAGTCCTCTAGATTATTACACAAATCTGAACTTCATCCTTTTAAAACGTATGAAATTGGAAACTCCTTTTTATTAATATCTAAAAATATTTGTTTATTTGAACTAACACCAAAACACTCCAAATCTCCTCCTCTTCTTATGGTTGGACGGACATCGTCCGTCTTATTCTCGTCAATGGAGAAGCAGACTTCAATGCTGTAGATCTGTTTGGGAACACTCCTCTCATGTGGGCTATAATAGAAGGGCAAGAAGAGGTCGCAGCCCTCCTCATTCGAGTCGGAGCTAACTTTAACAGAAGTGATGAAAAGAAGAGGACTGCCCTTCATCAGGCTGTTGTGTATGGTCACACCACCAGAGTGATCTCCATTCTTCTCGAGAAGGAGGGACTGGATCTCAGCCCTCAAGATGACAAAGGTGACACGCCTTTACATTACGCTTGCTGGGATAACTGCCGAGAGGCCAGAATACAACTCTTGGAGGCAGGTGCCGATACCCACGTGAAGAACAATCAAAGTAAAACTGCTCTTAGTGAAGGTATTAGACGAAAGAAATTTAGGTCCCATGGAAATCAGGTTGTTTGTTCAAAAAGGGGCGTTTTTGGAGAACTGTGATTACAAGTGCATATCGCGGGGGAATGTCAACTTCTACTCCAAGATCACCACCATCAGGGCATAATTCGAAGGTGCATATAGACCTGTTTCGCTCTACCCTGGATAATGATGTAGAGATGGACCCTGAAAGATGAAAAACTGGACAAGAAGAGCATCCATGATGTAGTCCTGGTGAGTGGCTCGAATAGCATTCCCAAAAGATCCAAAAACTCCTCATAGGACTTCGTCATTTGAATAAAAGCCATGTCTAATAATTCCATACAAGGCTGTAGCGTACTACGCTGCTTCTCAAACAGCCGTGCTGACCAGAAAACACAAACAAGATCAAAGGCTTTCTACTTGTGGACGCGTCTCTGTAGACCCTCATCGTGATCGAGACTGCAGGTAATGTCTAAGATACAGTAGAACGCAACTCCCGCATTCACTGAAAGACGTCACAGTTCTTCATTACATACTTGAACATCAAGATGTTTGAGGACCATGACCAAAGACCAGCCCCCTTCTGGGCAAGTTCCACCTGCCCGTCATCCCCTACTAGGAACGCCTTCAAAGAACTACGTGTATTAGAACAAATAGGCTGCAGAGAAGCTGTCTCGGGCAATAGAAAGGTGAAAAAGGTGTGCAACCGCGTCCTCTGCTGATGAAGGAGCTGAAAGTGCAGCTCGCACCCATCATTACCAAGTTGAAACATTAAGGCTATGGAAAAAGCACCTTTAGAGAACTCTTTTTAAATTCCATATTGTAAATATGTACAGATGTATGAGATGATTTTGCTGTGATATTATGAAGTATTATCCAAGTTTTAATAGTATAGTATGTATAGCTATAAAATTCTGTACTTTTTCTTAAGAATTATCTTATTATGAATTATGTTACAGTTGAGTACAGATTATAATATGATTCAGTAAAAAAATCATGAATATTTCCTTATAAGCGAGGCGAGAATTTAAAGTCTTAGTCTAAAATAAAAAAGACCAAATTTAATAAAGAGGTAAGAATCCATAAAATTTTAAATTGAACATTTGCCCGCTTATCTAATATAACGCACTCCAATTTAAGTGAATGAATTAAATTATATTTTTATGTAAGTAATTACAAGAATTAAAAAATAATCAACTCAATTTTATCTATTTGAACAGATTATTTACATTCAAACATGATACATGCATATTTACAATTTGTAGAATAAATACAATAGGAAGAGTTTTAATAGTCTTTGTACAATAAGTCATATTTAACCATATTTCTGTGGTCAATGGGAGATTTAACCATAAACTTCCCTCGCATTGCACCTCTGAATACAGTTTCTACAAGATCAATAAAGTCCTGTTTTGTTTTAAATGGTCCGATGAATTTAGTATTATCTCCCATCCTGAAAAAAAAAATTAAACACTGCATTTTAAACTTTTGCAAGACAACCTAAATAACAGAAAAATTAAAAAAAGAATCTAATAATGTTTTACAAATACAATTTAATAATAGCTTATTGACCATGCAGCTGCCGTCAGCCTATTTATGTAACTAGTTATTATATATATTCATTATGTTTTTGAAACCATATGATCAAGATATAAACCCTTATGATAGCTAAATATTTAAGACATTTTATTTTATATGCATATCATGAAATATCCTAGTAAAATTACACCATTACCATAGTGCATAAAGTGTATCATTGTTTTAATGGGAATAATAAGTATAAACAGCAATCTTGAATGGTATAAATAATACAGAAAAATGAAACAAAAATTTAAGCTAAACTATTAACTAGCCTTATTTGTCTCAAAAAATATATTGTGCGATAGTAATCTGTGTTTTTAGTTTTTGCTATTTTTATATTCGCTTTTAATAGATAAAAATAATTAAGCCTTGGGATCTTTTTGCTCTCTTTGGTCACAACTTTGCCAAGTAGAGCAAAATTGTGGCAACTTGTGGTTGCATGCTCTATTTTGAGTTTAAGCCTTTGAGGATCCCTCCGCAAAATTTGTTCATCAATATGTCTTTTACAGGTGTAAGGTTGTTCTTACGAAGATTTTACTAACATAATAAGAAGGGACATAATAACAATAAATGGATACCAACAGATAAATAATATAAAAAGAAAAAAGTCCAGTGCATTTAAAAAAATTCTAAAGGTGGATGCTTATTTGGATCAAACCTTTGCAGATTCGGCATATTCATCATTTTTTTTGTGGCACCATATGGGCGGCTCTCATTACCAATTTCGATGCTCAGATTAAAATGAATCTGAGATCTCTGTGGATGCTAAAGTATGCAAAAATTTTAATTTTGCCGAGAGAACCCAAGCAAAATGGGTACTCAAGGGAACTTTTACATAACACATAATAATGACATGCGTGACGACAATTTCCCATCTTAAAAATCTGCCAATTCAGCAGGGGCTCAAACCTGCAAACTTGGGATTATGAGACAGCACTCAAATAACTCACTGCCATTTTAATTATTTTTTGTTATGGATGTGCCTATTACTTAAAGGTTAAATGGAACAACTGAACAAACAACTTTGGATCTTTCACTGTGTTTTACTAATCACAAAAGATTCAGTCCAAAGAAAGCTAGGACATGTTGAGAAATTTTCAAAAACGACTGTAGGAAATTTCGGATACATGGTAAGCAAATAGTCAAAAATAGTTAAAAAGGCTCAGATATCTAAAACAAAATTACCCAGAATCAACTTTTATGTGTTCACTGTTGAAGAAGAATACAGTTGCTGGAATGATAGTAATGTCAAAATAATCTTTGTACTCAGGAACATCTTTTAGGTTTACAGTACGAATAACAGCCATTTCTTGTAACAAACCTTCAGTTCTTGACATCTGTAAAAATTATGCATTTTAATATATCATTTATAAAATAAATAATACACATATATTTTAAGTTATATTTATACTGTAGTACCACTGTTAATATTACAATTTGTTGTTGCAGAAAATGAGTAAAATTACAAAAGTTTAACTTTCCCTTAAATTTTCAATAATAAATAAAGCATAAATTATTTTATTGTCTGCAGTTTTTCTACCCTATGAAATGCACTGAAAATTGGCAAAATTGTAATAAGCAGCATGTCAACCAATTTCTTTTATTCACCCAGAAATACTTATGCGATAGCAATTAATTAAAGAGGGTCATTGTCCTCCCTTCTTTTGATTTATTATCTAAACATCAGGCCTTCTTCATGTAATACAAACCACATATTTTTAACATAGGTACTGATTACTGAAGCCCTTTTTTGGTGGGGGAGGGCAGGGAATTAGAATTTGAAATTACTAAATACATAAGTACTTTTAAAAAAGGCAATAACAGTAATATAGATGGTTAAGATCTTACAATGTCATCTGTTTGCATACAACCAATTTCGTCATCTTTTCCAAACCGTAAAACAAGCACTTTTTCTTCTACATTTCGTATAGCATCATCGACTTCGTTCTTGTGGTTTAACTTACGCAAAAACATAATAATGCTATAATTTATATTTTATAAATTTGGTATCAAACGGAATTTTTAGTTAATATAAAGTCAAGTTAATCATAAGTTTTCCTCAAAAAGCATTTATAATATTTTGTTATTCCTAAACCACATAAAACAAAACTTATAGCTAACAAAAAGGCAAAAACAATAAACATTACCAAACCAAAATTATTAATAAATATTAATGTCTACAATCGGTTTTTTGAGCATCTGGAAGAGTTTCAGCACAGTCAAAATTTGCACTTTAATTTGGAATTAGGCACCCAAAACTCCTTTTTTAAATCAAAAATGTATTGAACACGTATTTAGTATAAAATCGTTTAGTTATCTATCAAACATTTTATGTCAAAAAGTCTTTTATGTGAAATTATAAATTTTAATAATTTAAATATTTCATTTCTTTAAAGACTAGAGCATAGTGAAGTGAAGTGAAATAATAAAATCAATTCACCGATCGGGTGCGTGCGATTTCACATCTACCGGAGAAAATGACGTCAGAGAGACATAAGCGAATGGTAAAAATCGTAGCGCCATCTATCTTAACAATTCTTAAGCAGAGACCGATTTGAAAAGTTCGATTTAAAATGAAATATATTTTTTTTTAAATCATTTTTCAATTCGTCTCCACCTTTTCAAAATTCTTTCGACTAAACAATTATGGCAATTACAGAATAATTTTTATAGAAACTAGTCAAAACTGATTACAATGAAATTTTTTTTAAAAATTATTGGGCTAATTCATTCAGTTTTATCTTTAAAACATTATACAGATTTTAAAAAAATTCCTTTATTTACACCTACTCTCCAATATTAGTTAATTAGAAAATTTAATGTGCAAAAATTTAATATTCATATATATATATATTATAATATTATATATATATATATATATATATATATATATATATATATAATATATTTTTATATAATATATATATATATATATATATATATTATATATATATATATATATATATATATATATATATATATTATATATTATATATATATTTATATATATATATTATAATATATATATATATATAATATATATATATATATATATATATATATATATATATATATATATATATATATATTATATATAATATATATATATATATATATATATATGTGTGTGTGAAATCGCACGCACCCTGTTCCTTTGTATTCTTTAATCAAAAAAAACAACAAAACTTTTAAGCGCAAAAATAACCATCCGTCGTCAAGAAAATCGCCGTGGTAATGAATCTCCTGCGAAAGTCAACTATGCACCCCTAACAAATTCCCAGAAGCCATAAATGTGTCGGGGGAGGGACTTCAGATGTCCCCAAATAGCTGGACACTTCTTATTTTATTTGTTTTTTGCCTAGCTTTTAAGGGGGTTTCTGCCCCACTGTATGGGGTTGATGGGACAGAGTGACAGAGAAGTTACATTTCGCCGCTTAGTGGTAAACTTATGCACTCAAGGTCAATTGATGGAGGGTACGAACTACGATTGAAACGAAGCGAACATTTTGCCAATAATAATCTTTGTATAGTTCTTTATAAAATGCATATCTTTAGTTTAAACGCGTTTACTGAGAAATGTAATTTTTTGCTTTAAAAACTGTCACGTAATGCATGATTTCACAAAAAGTTTTATAGATAACTTCACCAATTTTGTTTCCAGCATATTGATAAAACTGTTTTATAGGCTCTGAACTAGAATTATAAGGTTCTATATGTAATTTCATTTTTTATAGCTGGTTTTTCAAAGTAAATTTTTTTTTTAAAAAGGCAATTTTTAACGAAAACCCTTAGTATTGTGTCTGGATGAACAATATTTTTTTCCCTTTTCAATATATTAATTTTTTTTTTATGAAATAAGATTTTGCGTATAACGACGTTTTACTTCCTAATTTAACAACATAATAGCTAAAAATGTATTAAAGAGGGGAGAGTTTGTATTCTCGATTTTTTTTCCTGTATATTTTATCGATATAAGTGTTAAAAATATATTTATATGCTTAATAAATAATGGTTTTCAAAAAATTTATCTCGAATGTAGGTGGATACCTTAAAAGGGTTATGTTTTTCCGGCATCATAAGTTCGTTTTACCCCGACGGCTAGCCTTGCCTGACCGGGGAGCTGAGCCCCATACCCCCCCCCCCCCCCCCCACCCCCCCGCTGCCACCATCCCATGTCTGAGAAAACATATTCATTAGTTTGGGTTTAAACTTATTAAATATAAATGATAAGATTTGTTTGCCATTGAAATGATAGATGGCATCACGATTTTTGCCATTCGCTTACGTCCCCCTGACGTCATTTTCTCCCGTAGATGTGAAATCGCATCGCACGCACCCTTCGATCGGGTCGTTTTTGTCGTAGACACGCCACGAGGCGATTGTAAGTATATTTTATTGTAAATTTTGTATTTTTACAATTAAATCATTAATAAATAATTAACTTAATGTAAGTTTTTTGTGAAAAAGGTATTTTTTAAACATCGTTTAAATATGTAGACGTTTAGAACTACATTGCTACTTAGGCCTAATACCTCACTATGTTCCTATTCTCGTACAACTGCGTTTTTATACCAATATGTTTTTGATTGTTATTGAATTGAAATGATATTGATTGTATTTTAGAATTTAAAATGCAGATTTTCGTAAAGACCTTGACTGGCAAGACCATCACCCTAGAGGTCGAAGCCTCTGATACTATTGAAAATGTGAAAGCCAAAATTCAAGATAAAGAAGGTATGTACAGTTGTAATTTGTTTTATAATAAGAATTGTCCAAATAACCTAGTGTTTGAAAAAGTATGGCCTTTGATGTCCTTGCGCCATAAAACCTAAACATCCATGCAAAAAAAATATTGCCTTTTTTGAGACTTTTTTTTTTACAGCTTTGCTTCATCTGTGTCACGAAATTAAGTAGTAATAATTGACCAATTGCTAATAGTAGGTACACTGTTCTGTTCGTATTTATGGAATTAATGTTGACTGTAGTTATTTTTTGGCAATGGAGGAAAGCCTTGCTGTGTTGCGTGTCTGTAAACAGGTTTCTAGTTCAATTTATTTTCAAACCCGAATGGAGATGAGATATATTCCGTTATTAGTGTAAATGTGTCTACTACAATCATTAACTCAAATAAATTATCTATGAATAAATAAGTGAATTCTTATCTTTTTTTACATATTAAACATAAACAGTAAAATCCTAGCCCTTGCAAGTTTTTTTAAAAGTGATAAGTGAGCAGTTTTGAATCAATAATATTAGCCCTTGATTCCTGATTGAAGATACGAGAAATCATTGGCTGCTAGGGATTTTTATTTATTCACTTGTCCAATCTATTTTATTTCTTACGAATATAACGCATGCTTGACTTTCCCTACCACTTGTGTGGTTTTCTAGGAAACAGTGTTAAGGGTGCGCTGTATATTTTCCCTCCACCCTACTTGTGTTTGGAGAGCGTTTTGGTTTAATCTCACAGTAGAACCTTGAACAAGGTAAGTTTAGAACAGTGATACTCCCATCGTTACCTGGTAAACACAGAAAGGAGGTAAGGGGAGCAAGCTTGCTTTGTAATCGTAAGGGGACTATAATAAGCTTATAAGTGGATTTAAATGCCTCAAAACGTAGGCGTGGTAACAAGTTATTCGCTCTTCAAAACCTTTTCTGCATGTTTCAGGTGATGATTTTAATTTTGTTTAACACAATTTACCATTGGTGTTGTATGTGTTAGGCATTTATTTTTAAGGTTTGCATTAGAAGAGTTTTTAACTATGTATAGTTATAAAAGTCCCAATAGCCCATGTGGTAGCTCTAGTGTGATAATTCAGCTCAATTTGATTAATGAAAATGTGCATTTTAACAGATTAGTTTTTATTTTTAATGTTTTCAGGCATCCCTCCTGATCAGCAGCGTTTGATATTTGCCGGAAAGCAGCTTGAAGATGGCAGGACCCTGTCTGATTATAACATCCAGAAGGAGTCCACCCTGCACTTGGTGCTTCGTCTGCGAGGAGGTGTTATTGAGCCCTCCCTTAGAATCTTGGCCCAGAAGTACAACTGTGACAAGATGATTTGCAGGAAGTGAGTTGTAATTAATATTTGATACAGTATTAGGTTAATTTAGGTTCTTTTATATTGAGCTTAAAATTTATCTCTTAATTTATTCAAGTGCTAAAAATAAACCTCGACTGCAATGAATTTTTCACCTTGAATGGGGGACAACCAACTTCGACAATGGGTTTTTTTTTAAATGTATTCTGTTTCAAAGGTTAAGTGTTATATGCAAATGTAAATAATCTCACTTTAAGGTTGGACAAAAGTAATCATGGGGTTCGGGCCGATTTTAGTAAAAAAAATGTTGGAATTTTTGCTATTCAAGTTAGCGACAGACTAATGCCAGGTTGGTTGTTATTTTGACTAATCCAGGAGCTTTCGTTTACTTAAAGCAATAATGCTTTCCATTTGCATAAACTTAACATGTTTTCATGTCTCAATTGGATCTAAATACCAGGGTTCCCACAGGTCCTGGAAAGTCCTTAAGAAGTCCTTGATTTTTATTCAATTTCAAGGGCTCTTTTATACTCTGGTTTTTACCAAAAATCTTTAAAAAGTATGATTTTCGATTTCAATTACCCCTTAGTGCTATTTAATTTTGACAAACAATCGTTGAAAAGTCCTTGATTTTCTTCGTTCCCGACATTCAAATTTCAGGAAGTCATTTCCAGGGTTCGCACGCGGCCTGGAAATCCTGGAAAAGCATGGAATTTCATTTTTGTATTTCAAGGCCTTGAATAGCCTGGAAAATTCACAGACAGCCTGGAAATTCCTGGAATTTCCCGTTTTTATTACGATTCAAAATTGAATCGAACTAGCTTAGCGGTGGACGAAACATCTCCGTTTTTCTGCGCATGTCCGAACCACCCCGCAGGTGTCAATCACTCGGGATTCCCCCGTGTGGACGCGATCAGAACGTTGTGAAATTCTTACGGCTTTTGCTCAGGTTTAGGTTCTTGTGATCACTACTAACGGATCAAAAGAAAATATTCTGGTTAGTCCGATTGGCCTGAACCGGAACTACAAAAGTAAACTTGCCTCTCTTCCTATCAGGCAGAGGCAAAAAAATGTCAATCATTAGGAGACAATGCAACCTCATCGGTGGTTGCCGTGAAAATTACTAGGCAGCAAAATAAGTAAATCAGGTAGCATTATTGGATTGCATACTTTTAGTCTGGTAAAGACGATCCTCTTCTAATAGGGGATTACACTTGTCGGCATCCAATATTTGAAGATATCTTAGTGTAATCTTAATTCATCTTCAAATTTTAATTAAATTGTTTATCTTAATCATTAAATTAAGTTTAGTTTTCATTGATATGGACTTGGGGGGGGGTAGGGGGAGAAGAGAATGAAGGAAACGAGTTATGCAGTACAGTAGAACTCCCTCCAATTATCAAAGAAATTGGACCTAACCAGCAACATTCGTATAATCGGTAATTCGTATAATTGGAGTTTATCGGAGAAAAAAGGTATATTTTAATGAAATCAACCAATCCAATTTGTAAGATGTCATTTGGCAGTTTGGGTTATAGCTTTTTGTAATAGTTTTGTGCTATTTAACTTTTATTAGAATCTTGGTTTTACAAAAGTTTGTCTGCAACACATAGAGACAAACAGTAAGCAATAGACCAAATGAAAAATATACTTGGTCTATTTGTTACTGTTTGTCTCTGTTGGATGTCATGCCTAGTAATTTTTTGGTCGGTACAAAAAAATTACTAGGTATGACATTCAATTAAGACGAACAGTAAGAGGTAGGCCAGGTGGAATTTTTTTTATGACATTCGGATAATCGGCACCGTTTTCGGGTAATCGGAGTTCTACATCTACTATAGCTATTGATGACTGTTTAAAATCATGGGGTTTTAAAATTATCATGAATTACGTGTTTAGCATTGAGAATTTTTTTTAATATGATTCGATTTTGCAATAAATAGTACAGACTTTTTCCCCTATACTCAGATTTATTTTCAAGTATTTGGGCTTTAAGGGCTTGAAAGTGTGAGCAGCTTTTTCATTCAAAACTTTTCAAGGAGTGTACGAACCATGTTATAAAGCTATTCTCTGATCAGGTGGTTCCTCTAAACTTATTCCGATTTTTGGAAATCTGGAAAAGTTAGGTATGCTAACCCATGATGGTATAATTTCAGAAATTAGTTTGATGTTTCTGCTCTGAGTTAAGGCAATATGGTTGCTAATAAAATCATTTAGCTCAATATATAGTTCTGTAACTTACAGTAATTTTACATTCAAATTTTAATTCAACCAGTTAATCTTAATAAATCTTAAGAAAGTTGATGTTGAGTTATTAAAGTTTCATCTCGCTGTGTAGCATGGTAGCTTGGAAAATCATTAAAAAGTCCTGGAAAAGCCTTGAAAAGGCCTGGAATTTGGGTAGCCAAGAGTTGTATGAACCCTGCATTTCTTAAAACAGTGCCAAGTCAACACTAAATGGCACTCATAGTACTACAGCATTCTACAAAATGATGCTTAATAAACAGTTATACTTTCGCCATTAACTTCTTCCTTACGATTATTCAATGTATAATTTCTTTTTAAAAAAATACATTTTTGCGGCTAGACTCGTATGTATCGTTCCTTTTAGTTGCAGGGGTCGTAGTTGTCCTGAAATTCCTGAAAAAATATTTTGTGTCCTGAAATGTCCTTAATTTTCACACATCGTCCTGAAATTTTGAAAAGTATTAACGAGTCACTACATAACTCATAGGAAGTGACAGAATTTTGTATAGTTTTTCAAAATTTCCGTTTATCCAACTTTTTCAAAAATTTATAAAGCCCGGGTTGCATTATATCATATTTTAAGCATAGTCATTAATATATACCCCAGATAATCGAGAAATTTCAAGCCAAAATTGCGTCTTGAACAAAGATGTGGGCTTTAACACCACGACCTCAAATTTTCCAGAACATCATTAACGCCACAGAAAAAATTCATAAAAACTAAACTTAAATTTGGATGAATAACTTGTTTAAATAATGGATTTTAATAATAAAGATAAAATTTGTAATTATATATACAATTTGAAGATGAATTAAGATTAGATTACGCTAAGATGTCTTCAAGCATCGGCCAACGCTTAGTGCAATCCCCCATTAGAAGAGGATCAACTTCACCTTAAATGCTTCCGGATTCGCTTATTTTGCTGCCTAGTAATTTTCAAGAAATCAACCGATGACATCGCATTGCCTCATAGTAATTGACAGTTCTCTGGCTCTGCGTGATCGGAAGTGTCTTGTTATTTTTGTAGCTCCGGTTCAGGCCTAATCGGACCAACCAAAATATTTTCTTCTGATCTAGCGTTCTTGAGTCGTGACCTTGCGCGATCATAAGAACAACTTGAACTTTAAAATATTTTTTGTTTAATTTTGAAACTTTTTTAAGCATTTTTTTTATTTCGGCCTATATACAATTAGGATGTGGTCGTGTTGATGATGATTGAAACTAGATCTACATTATCTCCACAGCCCAACAATATATTGTAGTTAATTAAAATATACCTTTCTTCCGATCAACTCCAATTATCCGAATTTCCAATTAACTGATTAAAATAGTTTCTTTCCCTTATTGTAATGATGTCTTCTGCCACGCCAGCCCAGATTATTGTGACGGGTGGGTGCCATATAGAAGACTATATTAACATCCTGAAAGGAAGCATTGCTGGAAATCATTCCAGGCTTTGTGCCATTGAAGGGATACATTTATGAACAGTCTTAATAGTTTATCTGCCATTTTTTATCATATTAATTATTTTTATTGTATTTTATAAATATTCAAGGTTCAATACTATTAAGAGTGTTAATTTACAGATATGAAAATAGAGGCGTTACAGATCTGACAACGATATTAAATTATAAGGTTGATCATCTATTAAAACTTCCAAAATAAAGCTACAGACTATGCAAAAACGTTGCAAAAAGAATTATCTTTCTATTTTAGACTCGAGTTAAATAAGGGATTCCCACTAGGGCAGTGGTACATTCGCAACCAGAATACAGAGATTTGATGATAAAAACAAAAAAACTTGTCATACTTTTTAAAAGAAAAATTAATTGAAAAGAATCAATTTTAATAAATTTAAACAGTTTTCTTTTGAAAGTTATTGATTACAGTGCTCTGCATTACTTAAATTTAGAAAGGATACCTTTAAAATTGAAGCAAGTTTGTAATTCCGGACTGTTATAATATGATAATCAAAAGATAAAATGTTAGAAGAGTTCAAAATTAATTTACTAATGGTCAAAATGTATGCAATATTTTTCTTAAAGTGCTCCTGTTTTTTACGGTTGGTATCACAGATTTCTTATAACTTTCTGTAACCATTTTCAAACACTATGCTTCTTGATGTTAGATAGGCTGGGCACGATGTTTTTGAAGCCATAGGGTGAAATTAATCAGAAATCAGCTGTCATACGATGCTGGGAGTGGTCGTCCGTCCACAGTGGGTTTTGATAGGCTTATTGCGCGATAGCACTTAATATGCTTCAAGTATTCAAATAGTTAAATGATTTTTCAACATACTGTTTGTTAACAAAAAATATTAACTAACTTTCTAATTCCAGGTGCTATGCTCGTCTGCATCCCAAGGCAACCAACTGCAGAAAGCGCAAGTGTGGCCACTGTAACAACTTGAGACCCAAGAAGAAGTTGAAGTAGACTGATTGTTATTCACATATAATGCAGATTTGTGTATTGGTTAGGTTGAAGGTGAAGAAATAAAATAAAAATTACCATCAATTTGGTCTCATTATTTTAAATTATACCAGCCATGTGTCTGATAAACTATGCTAGGAGTTTAACATTAAATTTCATTCGAAGTTGTATCAGCAAAAAAGCAGAGTAAAAAAATACTTACATAAATGTTATCAAAAAGTAATCAATTTTTTTAAATAGTACTACCAAAAACACCTACTTCTTGACTACTAGCTGATTCTTTCGATTTAACTGGTATAACACTTAGGTTTTTGCTTCATTTCAAAGGATAGTAAAAAAGGCGCCATGATTTAATTGAAATAAGAACTAAAATAGTCTACTTTTTATTTTCTTAAATATTTATTATTGAAATCCTAACTTAGAAACAGGTAGTTTTGCAACAGTACCTGTCACCTAAAATTGACTATATTCATTTATTTTCTTTCACGAATTAAATAACTTAATCGTTTGATCAATTTACTTGTAGTTTTAACAAGAAGTTCTAAAAAAACTGAAATCACCTACTTTCCTGTTACTTAAATACTTACTGAAATTCTAATAGGAAAACAACTAGGTTCCTAAAAGTAAATATCAGCAACAACCGTTTCTACTCTAGATTTATACATACACATTCGAAAAAAAATCGCTAAACACAACATCCACCTGTAATTTAAACTTCTAAACGCCAAAATCGACTATTTTCCTTAATACTCTTTCTCAAATTAACTTAATATAATTTATCGTCTGCACGATTTATTTGTAGTTCAAAGAATAATTCAATATTTATTAGTAATGAAACTACATTAAAAAATAAATGTTAATTAAAACTAAGCATAATTGTATGCAAAAATATGCCTTGCCGCTTTATTGGTAAACAATGCATGAACAATCAAAAAATCGCATTGTGCTACATTTTATGACGTCTTTCGAAACTGATTCATGAAAAAATCATTTTGCTTCAAATATTTTTAAATAAAGTTTCTCATGCTATTTATTTGGCAACAGTGATTTACATGACTCAAAATTGAATTTCAATGGGAAATTCGCCGACAGATAGTAGATTTATGTCCATCCGGACGTACAGACAGATGGACAAAAAGTATGAAAGTTGGGTCTCTGAGGTCATAGCTTTCTAACAAAAAAAAGAATTTTTAAGATCCGATTGATAGGAGCGATTTTGGAAGGGGGGTACGGACAGACAGACGGACATTGACCGCATGTCAATACCTACTTTTTCATTTTTAGCCTACTTTTCTTTTTTTAATTCGAAAGAATTAAAAAAATGAAAAAGTAGTATTGACATGCGGTCGATGTCTGTCCGTCCGAACCCCCCTTCCAAAATCGGTTCTATCCATCGGATCTTAAAAATTCTTTTTTTGTTAGAAAGCTATGACCTCAGATACCCAACTTTCATACATTTTGTCCGTCTGTCTGTACGTCCGGACGGACATAAATCTATCTTTCGGCGAATTTCCCATTGAATTAGCATTGAAATTCAATTTTGAGTCAATTAAATCACTGTTGCCAAATCAACAATGGCATGAGAAACTTTATTTATTTAAACATATTTGAAGCAAATTAATATTTTCATGAATCAGTTTGGAATGACGTCATAAAATGTAGCACAATTTGATTATTTGTTTATTCATTAATTATCTACCAATAAAGCGGCAAGGCATACTTTTGCATGCAATTATGCTTAGTTTTAATTTACATTTCTTATTTTTTAATGCAGTTCGGAGCAGTTTCATTACTTTTGTTATTAATAAATATTTAATTATTCTTCGAACTACAAATAAATCACGAGCAGATGATAAATAATATTTAATTAATTTGCGAAAGAATATTAAGGAAAATAGTTGATTTTGGCTTTTAGAAGTTTAAATTATAGCTGGGTGCTGTGTTTCGATTTTTTTTTCTAATGTGTATAAATCTAGTGTAGAAACGGCTGTTGATGATATTTACTTTAGGAACCTAGTTTTTTTTCGCGATTAGAACTTCAGTAAGTATTTAAGTAACAGGAAAGTAGGCTATTTTAGTTCTTTATGAACTTCTTGTTTTAATTCTTTCGAATTAAAAAAAGAAAAGTAGGCTAAAAATCTGAAAATTGTTTGAGTAAAACTTCCGGCGATATTTGGTGCGTGTTGGAAAATGTCGCCAACACTTTAAATGACTTAAGCTTCTTATTCTGAAAGTATATACTACTAGCTGTTATACACGACGTTGCACGGGTAGAGGTGGAAAAATAATTTAACAGTCAAGTTAACTATTTTTTTCTTTCATTTTAGTTACATAAGATATGAAGATTACCCAGTAATTTTCCATTTAATTACCCAACTTGGATATAGTAATGATTAATATTAATTTCAAAAATACCTTTGATAAGAAGCTGAAATTAAAAAGAATACATATTTAAGTAAAAAATAATCAGTAAGAATTAAAAATGGAAAAACAGCTAAATCTTAAAAGGGTCTCAAACATTTATTTTAACGCAATTCAAAGGAGTTCTAAAATAAATTAAGTAACTTTTTTTTGGACACTTTGTAGATATAAATACAATATAAGCAGTACAAATTTCTACCATAATTCAATACAAATGCTGAAAAATTAAGAATTTAATGCAAATGTATACAGTACTAAATCAATGCAGATATGTACAATAATTGAATGAAAATAAATACAATAATAATTGAATGAAAATAAATACAATAATAACGCTAGCAAATTTATACCCGTTCTTCGCACGGATTAAAAAATTTCAAATCGTTCCAAATATGTGTACCATATAACCTGTTATAGGATCAAAAACTTATGTTATTGTTCCCGCTCGCTATAAAGTATGAAATCCCGTTTCATTGCCTTAAAATTCCAAAATGAAAAATACGCTATAAAATGCACTCCTAAATGTCGTCACAATTCACTCATAAATACATCAAACCTTTTAGCTCATATGGCGCGTTTTGGGAAATAATTTGGCGAGAAAATATATATAGCTACAAACACACACATTGTACATCTCTAACACAATGACCTTCGAACAACCGACCAGATTATAAATTATTTATAAAAGAAATTGCCCATTTGGCGAGTTTTAGTTAATAATTTGGCGAGTTTGGCAACGTATTTGGCGAAAAAATAAATACATAAAACACTAATATGTAGCTCTAGTGCGATGGCCTTAATTAACCATCATAGTTCAGTAATAGCTTAACTATACGTTTATTGGTTAAATATGCATACATGCATCAACAGAAAAATCAATGAAAATATCATCAAATAAACCCACAATAAAATCCGGGAATGGAGACTGTCGGAATTACGTTACTTGAAACATGTTAATTATTTTTCAAATAATGAAATTAGTTTCTGAAGGTAATGGCAACAGAATAAAATAAACATTTTCAATTTTAAAGGTTTTCGTTAAAAGTTTTATTTAATTTTTTCAGCCGATGGCATCAGGAAAGTAAGAAAAGATCGGATTTGAGCCAAAGTGGTGTAGTTTTTTCAAAAAAATCGAATAAAAACGTTCGAAAACGATAGAAGGAATGGTCTGATTAAAAAAATTCTTAGCCTATGTTTGTTCCGGAGATGAGATGAATCTTTGTGCCAAATTTCGTGACGATCTGTTGCGTGGTTCTTTAGATCTCGTGTCTTATACAAACAAACAAACAAACGGAAGTTGCCTTTTATGTATATAGATTAACATAAAAACATATTTTCTAAATATTTAGTAATAAAAGAACATGAAACTCCAAATTCCATAAAAATGTTAAGTAACTAGTTTTTTTATACATACAAATGCAACGCCTTTTCATTTGGTAAACAAATAATGAACAATCTCACATTGCTCTATCTGTCAAGAGGTCATTTTAAACCGATTTCATACGTCAAGAAAAATGCTTTTAAATATTAATTTTAAATAAAGTTTCTCATGCCATTGTTGATGTGGCATCAGCGATGACTAAAAATTAAATTTCATTGCTGATTAAATGGGTAGGTCGTCAAGCGGACAAAAAAGTATAATAGATTGGTCTCTAATGCCATCTTTTTAGCTTGTCGGTCCGGAAGTCCTTAAAAAACTTTTTTTTCATGCAGTTGTTAACACATCATTAAAAAAACGATTTTTTTTAATTTTATAAATTTGAAATATGGAAAGTCTCAAAAACGTATAAAAGACTTTTCGAGGAGAGAGTGAGTCCACTTCGAAATCTGGGTCGTACGCGTCAGAAAATAGGATTACACATAAGCTATTTTTTTTAAAAAAAAACTTTAGATGTACTTTCCAGATGATGATCTTGATGTACTCCAAGAAAAAATTTATATTGGTTAGATCATTTCAAGTAAAAGTATATTTTTTTAAAAATATTTTTGATTGCTGTTATGCATTATGCTTGTCTTTTACGCAAGGCGGACCGGCAGGCAAAAACGCATTCGGCTCTCAAGTCTACTGGCAAAATTTATTATTATTAATTAAAAAAAATAATAATCTTGGTTTTTTGAGGCAAAAAAAATCTGCTAACTGCATTATAAGAGTTTTGAATTAAATCAAATGAAAAGTAATTGTTTTGATTCACAAGCCAATTGCTAATTATAAGACTAACAATATCTTTAAATGCTTAAGAACTTGGGTTTTTTCAATGAGTTAAATAAACTAAAAGCAAATTTTTAAAATAAATATTTGTAATTAAATATAAGTAATATCTTATATTAGAAATATATATTTGCTTTTAAATGTTGACATTTTTAATACGCTTTTATTGCCTATGTTTTTCCGCTGTGATAATCATTTATCTTCAAACAAATAAAATGATTATTTTACTATCAATGTTTAGAAATCGCTCGGATATCTGTCGCCGAACAACGTCGTCGCAAAGAATAAATAGAAATAAAACTATAGGGGAAATATTAAAAATCCCTACGGAGGATTGTCATGTCACAGACGGCTAGGAATAAAGATGTTAAACAGAGAAACTAGATGTTATTTCTCCCATGATATAAGCAAGAACAGTTATAGAATTCAAAAAGATACCATTGCAATTTACGAGCATGAAGTTTTACTCTTTTTCTCCCTATGATCCTAACTCCCTTGTTTTTGTAATACAATTTTAATGTTTGTAGTAAAATTTTAATTTTAAAAGTAAGATTTCATAAGCGGAAAAGAAAATATTTTCATTTTGCTAAGTAAGAAAAAAAAGTGCTTTTTTGACTTAATAACACTGAAAGGGGTAAAAGGTTATTTGTACTACAATGTATTTTCATTAATTTTTTTTATTTAAACGTAAAAAAATAAAGGAACCTAAATCACGTATTTTATCATCAATCATCTTTTATTGAATCAATAAACATACAAAGAACAAAACTCAATTTAAAAGAGAGGTTTATCTTTATATTTATTCAATGTATGAAACATAAAAACATTTGAATTCGTTTTGCGACTACGTCATCACTGCTATCATCAACCCTATCCCTAACAGCCGAAGCATTTTCTTTTAAAGAACAGGCAAAGGTTAAACTTTAAAAGCAGTTTGTGAATTCTTTTGCAAAGAACAGAAAAAGCATGCTCTCTTAAAAAGACGTAAATACATTCAAGACCTATTTCGACGTTAAGGTCACGTGTCACCAAGTGCATTGTGGGAAACTTCTGGTTTTAGCAAGATGGCGGTCATGCCTCAGCCAATGTATAATGGTTCTGTACCAAATTTACGTCTGGATTCTCCAGATAAATGTTTTAATGACGAAAAAGCTGACCTGCTCTTAGAAGAGGTTTGTATCTTTATGATCATTGCACAAATCCCATAGCATAAGCTCTCTCCCTTGGAAGAACTCAACAGATTATTTGTGGCACTGTCTGGACTGTTAATCAAACTGAGTTTTTATTCATATTTAAATTGAAATGCAAACTATCTCACCCGGCTTTTGTTTGCAGAATCGTTAATTATAGTCAAATACATATGTTGCGTTAATGGCCCTTTAATTGTGCACTACTCAATTGCTTTTATCGTAACTACCGTAAGTGTTCTGTATGACAACAATAAAAAATCTTGGTGCATGTAAACTCAACATCGCGCAATGTTGAGTAACAATACGGTGTTCATCTTTCGTCAAAATATTGTAATGCATTGCAATAACTGTATACACCAATATATTATGCTTAATATTGTATTTTTAAAAAATATGATGGTTAACACTGGAAACAAATCAATCGAAAAATAAGAATTGTCACCATACTCTAGTTTATAAATACTGAAACTAACCTAGATGCTACTATTAATAACAGACGTCTAAATCGAATATTCTATTAAAAAAATATTAAGTTTAACGTACAGATTGTTTAAATACACATTGTAAGTGCAGTAGATAAAGTTGAACTTGCTTTAACAACAACATAGGTCTATTGTATTTAATTTCTCTACACTGTTATTATATTTGGAAATATCATTCTTTGTGATCTCTGCATAAATTTCTTGCATTTTAAACCTGTTTTACAGTACTATACATTAGAAATGTTGAAGATTATGTAGGGTAAATATATTTCTTTGAAAAATTTTTGAATATGAGTTGTCTGTTATCAATCTGTATAAGTTCATCTTGTATTTGACACTTCATATGTTACATAAGTTTTAAATATTACTTTCTTTAATTAGTTTAAACATTTTATTTAAATTTTGAAAATTCAGAGGTGCTTTCTTTACTGTACAATATTTTTTTATATTGATACAATTGCAGAATTTTAATTTGATATTGTGTATTCTCGATTAATGTTTACTTAATGTTTAATGAAAACTTACTAAACTGAAATATGAAGCTTTTTTAAAAAAATATAAAGTTAAGGTTAAATGCATAGATGTTAAAAAATTTTATACGTACAGTAATTATCATTTTGTCATGCATTAGTTTCTACTACGATGTAGATTGGGCCAGTTACACATAATAATTCCAATAAACCTTGTAAAATATTAAAAAAATAAAAATGTTAGGCCAGCTCAAAACTAATATAATCACTTATTCCTATAATCTAGTTTTAATATAAGCCATATATTGATATAACACAGAAGAATTTATATTCTATAAAATTTGAAAACACTATAATTAACCCAATCTTAGGATTAAATGTGTATTCAAAAGTATAGAGAAACATTCTTTTTATAATGTTTTTTGATTTTGAAATAACTTGTCGTGAATTTTAGCTGAAAAATATCCAAAGCATGATCAGACTGACCAAAGGAAACCTAGAGGCTCTGAATGCAAGATTTGCAGAATATCAACATCCTCCTTCAATGTATATAACTGTGAGTATTGTTTAAATATGTCGTTGTCCTTCAAGCACTATTACACAAAAATACAGTCAAACTTTCGATGTACTTTTAGAATGGTGTTTCTTGTAATGGCCATTTTTCAGTTTTTCTGCTCAATTTCATTCTAAATTAACCAATAAAAATAAAACTTATTATCATGCATAATTTTTAAAAAAGCCTAAAGTGACTGTAATAAGTCAATTATAATAGTATTTTATGATTTTTTTTCTACCAAACCATTTTATTCTAAACTAATCCAGACATTGAGAATAAGACGTATCTTGTTATAATACATAATTTTTAAAACTACAAAAATAATTGCAACTGCAATAAGTTGCCATTATTCTTTTTTTTTTTTATGTTTTCTCTAACAAACCATCCTTGACCAAATACTTTAACTCAAGAATAAGAAAATTTTCTTCTAAATTTACCCAGACATTGTAAATAAAATTTATCTTGTCATAAGACAATTTTTAAAACTACAAAAACATTTTTAGCTGTTAGTTTTAACAATTGCAACTGTTGTAATAAGTTGCCATAATTATCAATGTATTTTATTTCTCCTCCTTGATCTTATATCTTATTTCAGGAATACGAAGATCTGACCAGCAAACTCAATGAGTTCCAAATCCAGGAGCAGAGGCTGCTAGAGCAGATCGGCAATGACTGTGATGGAAGGGACTCTCCAGAGTACCTCGATGACAATGACGAGACTAAGATCTACAGTGATACCTTCCTTGCAAAGATGCAGCTCAACAATAGTCAGAGCTGCTTCTCCAGTACGATAGGTAAGAGATGAGTGCATGTGGGGATTGTATAGTTTATATGAAGGCACACACTGACACACAGTATTGGTTGACTGAATAGTAGGTTGCTAATATTTCAAAATGTTTATAATTTGACAGAAAAATGTCTCGTAAGAGCTTATAGACCAGGCTAGCAAAGTTGTAACGTACATCCTGGTAGTGAGGGGGGTTAAGGCAAAATTTTAACACTAAGTGTGATTTTGTGTTCATTAAGGTATTCTTGGAAATGGATTAGAAAAATTCAATTTTTTGAAGTGTATTATAAATGTGGGGTTATTTTTTGTACTTCCTCGTACCTCATTGGCCGTATGGGACATCACTGTGTTGATGTCACGATACACTCTCCTAACTGCCTTTCTTCGGACACAGATTGCTAGATGTGTTCAAGGAGTGAGGTTGTGTAAAAAAGTGCTCTTCGGAGCTGTGACATGAAAGTTTTGATGAGTGAAAGACAAGCGTCCTAATCTGGAACGACTGTCTGGTGTGTGAAAAAAAAACCACTTAACCTCATATTACATAAATATATCTATTTTTTTTGTACTCTCAATACTTTTTAAAGCCTAATGTACAAGTCCTGTTCAGGATTATTTTGAACCTTTATCATCAGAAAATGAATTTATAAACAATCATTAAATTTGCCTTTTCCTTTTGAATTTGTGTCTAACTGTAGCCCATTATGTATTGTGTAGTAATTATTATAAACATTCTCAATGCAGCTGATTATGAATGATTGACTGCCACTGATTATATTTAACTTTATAACATGCCTTTTATTTTTCCATTCTGCCTCATTGATTAATCAAAATTTTATCTGTAGGGAGCACAGCAGCAGATACCAGTCCTAGAATATCTCCAAGGTCTCCCTTGAAGTCTGTAGTAAGAGCTTTTCTGCCGAACCAACAACGGACTACAGTATGTATCAGAAATTAAAATAACAGATTATATTAAATCTTTTGTTTAACTTTAGTATTAAAGTGTTTTTAGAGATTGATAGAAAATCTGGCATTTTTAAAGATTTTAGTTTCCACAATAGATGTTTAAGCATACTACTATCTAATATGCTTGATTTCAACTGTAATGGATTAACGATAGGAATGATGGAATCATAATAAACTGAATGCTTATTATTTTGGAGGTTACTTAATTGATATTTAAGTAATATAGTTTAATTAATTTTGTTTAAAAATTAGTTGACAAAATGTTAAATGCTTGTTAATTAAATATAATTTTTTCCCCCAAGCAAAAGTTGGCTGTTTATAAAAATATTTTTCTGTTTCAACCAATTATTGTAATTGATCAGTTTCATACTGCTCAAATAATAATTTTATCTATATGCTACTTATATTTTTTTTATGGACAAATTAGTTTGCACGAAATAATAAAAATATATAGTTAGAAATTATCTTATTATATGTATTTAATTTTTCTTATAGGTTAGTGTGAGACCTGGTCAGACAGTAAGAGATGCTTTGTATAAAGCCATGAGACGGCGCAAACTTACTGCTGATATGTGTATTGTATATAGGTGTAATGGAAAGTGAGTATCTATTAATATATATATATATATATATATATATATATATATATATATATATATATATATATATATATATATATATATATAATATATATATATATATATATAATATATATATATATATATAATATATAATATAAACAAGAATGTTTCCATTTTATATTCACAATGATTTAAAATATATTTTATTGAATGTTATTTTTTTAAAAATAGAATTGAAGTAAATTGGGATGATGACATAAGCACTTTAGAAGGTGAAGAAATTACAGTAGAAATTCATGAAAGAATTCCTATAACCACAAGCATATCCCATAATTTTGTAAGAAACTTTTTCTTTACTCCAATTTAAATTCTATTGAGTATTATATTTAAAAATAAAACGTAATTATTCATAAAAACTAATATCTAATTTTTTTTCTTCCTTTATTGAACAGAATATGCACTTGACTTTTTGTGTTAACATTTTTGTTATATGTTTAGATTGCCTAATAATAATTTTCTTTTGCACATTTTATGTTCAAAAACCAACTGTTATGAAAGGCCCCTTTTAAGAATAGTTCAACTTCACTCTGACTCATTATTAGATACAGATTCTAATATATATGTACCACAGAAAATGTTACATAGCAAAATGTAGTATTATATTTATTAAAAAAAGAAAGTTCAGTAAAAAATTTTAATAACTATTTTAATTAAAAAGTTGTCAGTTTTATTTTATGAAAGGTTTTATGTATGAGTTATAAAAAAAATAAGTCTATTAACTATAATAAAGATCTAGAACTTGATTTTAAAAATATTTTAAGAAAAAGGTCCAATGATTGCTTTGATACTTTTTATTAAAAAATTCCTAATACTAATGTGTTTTATTTAATATTTTCAGGTTAGAAAAACGTTCTTCACACTCGCATTCTGTGAATGCTGTCGGAGGCTGCTGTTTCACGGTTTCAGGTGTCAAACGTGTGGGTACCGTTTTCATCAGAGGTGTGCAAATGGTGTCCCAACACTTTGTCAGCCTTCGCCAGCTGAAAATAATTATTACAGATAGTAAGTAGAAGCAATGTACAGTTTTAAAGTGTTTTTTTTTAACTGTTAGTTTACTTAACTTTATTTGAAGTACAGTTAACAATCATTTGCTTTAGACCTTAAGATTTTCCTACTTTCTGGTGAATTAAAAAAGATTTGTAACACTCCTGGTTCAATTTTGTACCAAATAGCCATTTAAACTCTTACGGTGAAATATTACTGCCTATTTGCTTCAAATGTGCAAGTTAACATCTGCAAATTCGAACTGAATGTCTACATGTCCATCACCTTAAACTTTAACTGCGAATTCGTGGATTTGGAGACCGATTGACAGATTTTTTTAAATGAAACTTGCATTCTTTCCCATATAAAATCACAAAATTATAACAAATTGTTCTTTTTTGCACTTAAGTTCAATGCAAAGATAGTCTTCTCTTCAAAAACGACAAAATAGTCTGTCCCTTTAACATAAATTCCCTCTACACCATATAAACGTTTCACAATGATGCTAGAGTTTTTGAGAGGGGAATACCAGTTTCTTTTAAAGATATAATTTTTCAATATTTGTTTACATCAAACGTATTTAAATAATACTAAAGAGACCGGATAAATTTTAACCGGTTCAAAGAAAATGTTTTCTCTCAAGAGACTGCAAACTGCAGTATCAAGACAGAAGTGTCGTAATGGTGTAGAGTGAATTTATGTTGAAAGGACAGACTTCTTTTGGCCTTTTTGAAGAGGAGACTATCTCTGTATCGTACTTAAGTGCAGAAAAGAACAATTTGTTTCTATTTTGTGATTTTATATGGGAAGAAGAGCATGTCTTATAAAGAACATTGGTCAATGCATGTCTCCAAATCCATGAATTTGTGGAAAAACTATAAGATGATCGACTGGTAGGCATTCGGTTTGGATGTAGAGATGTTAATTTGTAAATTTGAAGAAAATAAGCAGTAATATTTCACCTTAAAAGTGTTAAAATGGCTATATTGGCTCTTTGGTATAAAATTGAACTAGGAGTGTTACTAAATCTTTTAAATTCACATAATGTTTTTTAATTTGTCACATCAAAATTAAATACAATCCAATCAATAAAAATGCAAAATTAGGCTATTAAACGTGCATTAAATTGATTTTCTCGATATTTTTTAGACTGATTTTCGTTGGCAATTTTCACTATCAATACAAATAAAGTGTAGTGTTTATTATTTTCCTTGAGGTTCATGATATTTTTAAATGTTTATACCTGCCTGATCTTTACTATCACAAATTTTTCAATTATACATTTACTGTGAAATTTTGTGACTCAAAATGTTTTTATCTAACCAATCTTTTATTCCCCCAGTCTCCTGGCTTCCTACAACATCGGTTCCAGCGGGCTCCAGGCTCCAGCAGACTATTCCACCCTCCCCAACCAGTATCTGTACCCCCAGGCTGGCTCCAGCGCCACATCCCCACCGCAGGCTGTGCCAAGGACACATCCACCAGTTCTAAGCCACCGGGAGCGGTCTACATCCGCCCCCAACGTCAACTATAACATGGTCAACCAGTCAGATATGTCCCTGGAAGTGAGTGGTTTTGGTTTGGAGTTTGTATGTTTTAGGGTTTTGTTTTGTTTGTAAGGAAATTAAATTGATCGGACAAGTGTAATAAAATGATCAAAAACATATGCATCAATTATAACATGGTCAATCAGTCGGATATGTTCCTGGAAGTAAGTGGATCATGTTTTGATTTGAAGTATGTACATTTTAAGGTTTAGTTTTGTTTATAATACAATTGAATTGATCTGATAAGTGTAAATAAAATAATCAAAAATATATACTTTTACTAAAATAAATAACAGGAAATTGTGTTATACTTAATCTAAGTTCAATTAGTATACACTTTTAGTATGAATAGATGATTTTGATTATAGTCCTTAACATAAGCGTCCTTATAAAATGTGTGCCCTGGAAGCGAACAGTGTAGGCCTGTGTAGCCTATTACTCTGTACGTTTAATTTGACAAAACGTGAATAGTCTATTTACTTGACTTTTAGAAAGCGGAGAAAAGTGATAATATAGGAGGATTATAGTCCTTAATTTTCCATTTAATAAATTTCAGCTCATCATCCTTAATGTATGAGGGGGATTTAAACACTCAACTTTAATGAGTTTATAATAAGGTTATAACAAGCAAGGTTGCATAACAAGACTTGACTGTTATATTAAGACTTAGTTACTTAATAACTTAATTTTATTACTTTTAGGAGTTTGCATCACGAATAAGGAATCAAGGCACACAAGGTAATTCTACTTCTTATTGTTCTTAACCTCTCAACTTAATAAATATGGCTAAAATCATCAAAAAACTTAAAGTCAGCAAACAGTCCAGAATTTTCAGTGAATTGTTGAATACTTTCAATTTGCTTTAAATTTTCAATTTATGGCTAGTACAATGATGGTGAAAATAAAAACTTATTTTATAAGAAAGATTTATTTCAGTAAACTAAAATAAGCTCAAGTGAAGCATTTATTAAACCTTTTTACATCACAATCTATGTCATATATATTTTTAATAATGTTATGTTGTATGTTTTTTTAGGTAATGCAGGTCTTAGTCTGTCAAGTGGTTACTGTAGTGCTGCTACAGTCGCCAGTTACAGCCCAAGCTCTAGTCCCACCCGAACACAGAGTGCTCAAGGTTCCCCCACAAACAGCCACAAGCCTTGGAGACCACGCGCCCGATCTGCAGATGAAAGCACCAGGAAAATTGTAAGTATTTCACTTGTTTCTAAAGCTTAAGGGACTGGGGAGCCCAGTCAGTAGGGCAATAACCTTGCATGCGAAAGGCCCCAGGTTGGGGCTTGGGCATTGTTAACATAACTGCCAACCTATAAATAGTTTGTGCAGCCCAAAGGTCCACATTAAATAGGCTTTAGAGTCCCGATGTAGCTAGTAAAAGTTGTGTCGGGTGCCTATTTAGATGTTGGCTTGTCACTTGACATTGAGGTATGTTAATTCAACTAGTTTCAACTCACAATGTTAATTCAACTCTAGTGTGATGTTAATTCAACTCAAGTCTAACACTTAAGTTTCCTTAAGGCAGTTCAGTACCATGCAATTTTAAAAAAATCAATTTTTTGATTTTAGTATTTGTGTAAAATTCGTTTCAATAGCTTTCCAACGATGATGCCCTTTGTATGTCATTCAGATAATTTTAACATAGTTAAATTTTAATTTGGATATGGATCAGCAGTATTTTCATAATGTAAGTTTTCAACTTTAAATCTCATTTTTCCCAGAAAGGTGTTTTTTCAGGTTTATGTATGTACCTTTTTCTTAAAAACTATTTCATGTATAGACCTAAAATTTTTACAGGATAACTGTTTCAGGTTGTTTTGCTTACTGAAATGAGATTTTATCAATATATGAAGTCGTTGGAAGGATCTTGAAACTCATTTTACACAAATACTAAAATAAAAAAAAAATTGATTTTTTGAAAATTGCATGGTACTGTAGTGCCTTAAAGGGGGGTGGGGGCGTTATTGTAAGATTGATCACAACGATCCTCTGCTTAGGAAATATCAATATCCATTCACACCGATGTTTCTGTGCCGTAATGAGAGTGACGGGCAGTAATGCCTACTAACCTAGGAAACCTTAGAATTTAAGTAAATAACATTTAACAGTAGACTCCATTTTGTCTTTTTTATTATTTCAATAAGGTAATCTTATTTAATGTTTTATTCTCTATTCTATCAATAATTACTATCTAACTTAGTATTACTAACATTAAGGTCTATGGGCATTTCAATGGACCGAATATTTCTGGAGTTATAAACAAGTTGTCTTTGCCCTCGAGTTTAACTGTAATTCAAATGTCTTTTACAGAGACCTCCCCGTGAATCCATTGAAGATTGGGAAATCCCTGCAAATGAGATCCAGACCGAGCATAGAATCGGTGCAGGTTCCTTTGGTACAGTTCACAAAGGACATTGGCATGGTAGGTTCATTTTCCTTCTAACAACGTTTTTCCTAATGCCTTCAGAACAATTTAAAAAGCCCCTAAATTATAGATTGATTTAATTTGTCCAATTAGTCCTTTATTTATTCTATAAAATGTTTTTTGCTTATGAACCGACAAAATTGAAAATATCACTTGAATGTTTTAGTTTGTCTTTTACTAACTTGGTTCAAGGATTAATGAAACTTTATTAGCATGAGGTTCTGTCGTAACATACTAAAAAGAGTGTCCCCATGGGAAAAGTCAGTTACGTAATTTATTTCAAATTATTAAAAGAACATGCAAATTAAGTTTTTTCCCCTTAAAATAGTCTAAAAGTCTTGCCGGGAAAATTTATAGTAAAATAAAAATCTTTTTTGTATTTTTAATATCCATTTTTGTAAAAAAATGTGTTATGTCTTATTTTTTTTATTTCTGTGCTACCGAAGGTGCTGATTTCCTCTGTTGTTTGCATTCTTTTTAGGTCCAGTGGCATTAAAGAAATTAAATGTTACAAATCCTACTCCTGCTCAACTTCAAGCATTCAAAAATGAAGTGGCCGTTCTAAGGTAAGTATCTATTTCTAAAACTATGTAAAATATAAACTTGGTTACTCTTTATATATGAAATCCTGTGTTTTGTTATTAATCTAAATTGTTTTGTGACAATATATTTAAACAACTAAATTTGGTGGTACGTCACTTACCTTTGAAAAGTATAAATGCAATTGGGATAAATAGGAAATGCACACAAAAAATTAATTCTAAAAATTTATTTTACAGTTGATTTTTGAGAAACTTTTGCCTTTTTATGTGCATTGTTTGAAAGTTAATTCATGTAAAAACAAAACGAGTTAAAAACTAACGAGGCAGTTCAAAATGTGGAGGTTCATTGTCAATTGTGCAAGTTCAACTGTAGTGAAATATTTATTCAACTGAAGCCACAATTAAATAGTTCTTTTTTTCAGTTTATTTTATTATCCTTATATTTTAAATGGTAAATATATTTTGAGAGTGCTTGGCTTAAGTATAATGCATAACCATGTATTCAATTAAACTAATTCTGAATATAAATCGACTAAATTAATCTTAATAATTTTCTTTTTATCAAATTAAGCACATAATTTAAAGAACTGGACATTTCAGAATTTTTAAAAAGTATTTTTATCTGATTCTAATTTCCTTTCTCTTTAAGTTTAGTTCAAATGTGTGTTTAGGTTGTCATGAAATAAGTTAAAAATGAAAAATTACTCATAGTTAAAAATATAAATATACAAACCAAACAAATTAAGGAATATCTGGCTTCTATATTATTTCTTTGGTATTTAGGAAATGGAAAAACTAATTTGATAAACAATAGTATACATTAGTGGTTGAATAGTTGTAGCTAATGGAAACTTTTATTAATTGGTCAAATTGGTTAGTTATATCTTGTATTTGAACTTTTATTTATTCTTTTTAGAAAAACACGGCATGTAAACATACTTCTATTCATGGGATATGTTTCCCAACCCCAACTAACCATTGTAACACAGTGGTGTGAAGGTTCCACATTGTATAAACACTTACATGTTCATGAACACAAGTTTGAAATGTTGGACCTTATAGACATTGCTAGACAAACAGCACAAGGCATGGAGTAAGTGTCGTTTTTCAGTAATTCTTTTTATAGTTATTTTTATTTAAATATGAAATTAAGAAGGGAAAAAATATATTTTTAAAAATAAAATCACTAAATAGTTTGAAATGCAGCTTAGTATTTTTCTTGCCTATTCCTTTAAAATGTGTTACAATTGTTTATTTTATCTTACTGATTATAAAATAGGAATTATTCAACATCATTAAAAAAGCTATTTTTTCAGATAGTTCTTTATTTTACTATAGATAACAGTTAGCCATTTTCAATGATGCTAAAAAGAATATAATTTCATATGCACTTTGCCAATGAACTCAGAGTTTGATTCTTATTCAACTATTTTTTTTTCAGCTATCTTCATGCAAAAAACATCATTCACAGGGATTTGAAATCTAATAGTATCCTTTTTTCAGCTATTTTTTTATTATACTGCCCATTGTTTATTTTAAAGCTTCATTTTTTTTAAAATTTTAATTTATGGTATTTGTATCAAGTTTTTGTTTGAATGTTATGGTACCAGTCAGAGCTTTTGCACACTGGTTAATGTATAAATGTGAACTGAAGGGAAACAATCAATAAGGGGTCAGGACAGCATGTAATAACTATTCAGTAAGCCTTATTATAACCAGACCTCAGATTCTATATTACAATAAATATCTTAAGTTTTACTGTGACCTAGTAATTAAGACTTGTAAGGTGTGAACATATAGTATGTACTTTGCATGGTGTTTCTACATTATTTTTTTCTGGTCATGTTAACTATAATAGGAAAAAAAAATTCGGCATCCGTTGTATGTGCAAAGCCGCAGATAATCTAAACTGTCTGTCGCAGATTGCTTAAAAAAATTCGTCTTCAAGATACATAACCACAGTGAAAAAAAACTCTAATTAGTATCATAAAAGTAACTTCTAATCTCAAAATTGATGTTCTAATCTCATGGATTATATTAAGATTTTTCTGTTCAACCATACTTTTTTTAATTATCTTTTTTTTTCTATGGGTGTTAAAAGAAGTACTTATTATTAAACTTATACTTAACCAAATTATAAACAGTTCCTTATTATTCTTTAAATATTCCTTTCAAGTCATTATATTTGTCGAACATTATGTTCTCAAACCCAGTTTATTAGTTTTCTTTAACGCACACTTAGATATATTTCTTCATGAAGATTTGACGACTGTTAAAATAGGCGACTTTGGTCTAGCGACTGTAAAAACAAGATGGAGCGGTTCACAACAGTTTCATCAACCAACTGGATCTATACTATGGATGGTATGCAAACTAATTACATATTTTTATATTTGAATGTTTGAATAAAATTGTACAAGGCAGGCTTTATCTTAATAATAACCCTGTAGGGCCTATGTTTTTATTTACCAGGATATATTTTTATTTTGAAATTATGGGTTTTCAAAAACATTCTATTAGAAATATATTTCCATTTTTAAAATTTGCCATTTGACACCATTAAGACCAAATGAGAATGGCACATGAAGTTTACATGGTTCTATTTGGCATCACTAAAACTTAAAATAAATGGGTAAAATATGTTTGGAAAAAACCTTTGGAAATTTCAGTTTTAATGTAAAAAAGCAGTTGGTTTATCTGGCACCGCTGTTCCCAAAGTGTTAAACTAATTAAAAATTGGGAATTCTCTTTGTCATTTGTTTACTAATAAAGTTTCTCGTTTTTTTTTTTTTAGGCACCTGAAGTTATTCGAATGAAAGATCTGAACCCTTACTCCTTCCAGTCTGATGTTTATGCTTTTGGTATTGTTTTATTTGAATTGGTTGCTGGGATGCTTCCTTATTCCCATATTAACAACAAAGATCAGGTATGTAAGAATACTTCTAGTAATGGTTCATTGGCTTAATTGTGATAGTCTGAGTAAACCATGGTATATTTGTTGATATTGGCTTTTAAATCTTAAAAAAAAGGTAGCCCACCAAATGGACAATTTTCTCTCCCCTGTTGGTTTTAGTTTTCGTAAATTTAACGTCTCACCAGAACTACTGTAAGACACAAGTGTAAATTATTAAACATCTGTTTTACCCTTACTGACAGTTTCTAAAACATTAAATTGGTAATAAACAAGTATTCTGTATCTTTATTACAAGTGTAATAGCTTCTGTTTTCTCTAGATACTCTTCATGGTAGGGCATGGGTATTTAATACCTGACTTAAGGAATACTCGGTCAGATACCCCAAAAGCTCTGAACAGGCTTATTGAAGACTGCATAAAGTTTACTAGAGATGAACGTCCTCTTTTCAGACAGGTATAGTATTTATTTTTCTAATGTTTAATAATAGTAAGTAAAATCTGAAAGAAAGGTTATTAGTAACATAATTAAATTGATTAGTAATAGTTTAACCTTCTGAGAGATAAGCATTTGGCTGAATTGTTAAACTTGTTCTCACTGCATAATAACAAATTAAAATTTTTAACTAAAATTTAACTTCCCTACATTTTCTTATTTACATTTCTGTAGCAGATAATTATAATTTATTCCAGCATACTTAAAAATTAGAAATATAAAATTTTAGACATTTTGTGTTGCTGAAAAACCTAACAGTCAATGATGGGTTGATACGTCTATATCCCTCAGAGGGTTAATTTAGATTGAGACTAGGATAGATGCTTTATACAATTACAAGTAATATGAGTTTTGCTATGTGTTAAAATATTAAATGTAAAATGCATTATGAAGTTTTTCTACATTAATGAAGACATTGATTTTGATGTAAGGACGGTATAAAAATGGTTGATTTCAGTCTTTAAGTATCATAGGAACTGAGTGGATTGGTTGGTAAAGGCACTAACTTGCTTTATGTCAAGCAGATCATAAATTATTTCTTTTGAATTATAAATATATTGTAGAGAATACAGAAAATCTAGCAAAAAATGTTGTCTTCACTCACATTTATTGCATACACTAGTACTCTTTATGCTTTTTTTACTATTTGAACTGTTACAATGTAGATTCTGGCCTCCCTGGAGTCCCTGGCTCGTTCTCTACCCAAGATCCATCGCAGTGCGTCTGAACCCACTCTCAACCGTACTCACCTCCAATCAGAAGACTTCATGTACATCTGTGCCTCTCCCAAGACTCCAATCAATAGTCAGTTTGGAGCGTTCCCATTTTTCTCCGGATCCAACATGTGACTTCTCTGTGCTGGTTACATTACTGGTTTGTGATAAATCGAGTATTTGTTTTATTGACAGTTCTTCGAGTTTTAAGTGTTTGTTTTTTTAATTGTCCACCATACAGTTTGGGAGAGGGAACGGACTTCACATGAAAATTAAATTGTTTTTTTTTCCCATTGTGGAGGTAGACATTTGAGAAGATGGAAGGATTTTGTCTAATTATCCCCCGTTGGCAAATTAACTTTAGTAAAACAAATTAATGTTGGTTTATAACTTAAAATGAATGATAAGGACATTAAACATGCGTTAATGATTATAAAATAAAGAAAATGAAATAATTTTTTTTTGCTGACATAGTCCGAATTGACATGAAAATTTCCTTAAAAAGCCATTTAAATTCTTTTAATTTTATTACAAAAAACTGGTCCTAACAACTTTGGTGTCTCCTTTTTACACTTAGTTTCTCTGCAACATTTAACCAGGCTTCAGCAATATGCCTTTAGTTTCTCAGGTGGCTATTCTTAATGGGAAAAGAAGATGCAAATTTCTTTGTGGTTCCCTTGACTAGCAGCAGGTTGCTGTAACCAAGCATACAGTGATGCAACGATGGGTTGTTCTACAACCCAGATATGTTTTCTGCTGATTTCAACCAGCCTGATTTCTTCAGGAACATGTTCTTTGGTTGATCTTCTGGAAGGTATTACAGTTTTACCCTGTGTTCTTCATTTTTCAATGGAAGACATTTTATTGTCCTCCAAAAGAAGAATTGCGCATGTTTAATTGCATTCTTTTGAAGTTTGTTTTGCAGGAAGAAGTAAAGTTATCCGATAGCTTCCTTCAATTAGACGTCTCCTTATACATTTCATGCAGTAAGTTAGCAATCAGTTTTAAACCAATCAGCATTATTCACCAGAATTGTGGCCTTCAGAAGTCAGCATAAAGAACAATGTGTTTCATAGGTCACTGCAAGAAACCTAGTTCTCTTTGGAAATTAATGCATTGAATAGGATAACAGCAAAGATCACAGCTTTGAATAAATTTTTCTTCAGGAATTTTTTCATATGATGTATATTCTTACCTTGTACTGAATACAGGGTAATCCAATTGAATAATTAAATAATTTAGTGAGTACAAACAATTATATTTATCAAAAAGATACATTGATAAGAATAACACAGTATATCGAAGAAAATTATTGTAATTAACTAGTTTTTCTTGTCACATTACTGATTGTTCTTTTTATTTACTAGTTACTGCAGTAGGCCATCTTATTTTAGGCCGACTCCCTGTGATTTGATTTTTTTAAAAGAAAATCCTTAAAAGACCATTCTATATTCCAAATTTTTTGCATGATAATTTTTAATAAATTTTTAAAAAATTCCTTATGTTTACACATTTTTTAAGTATTACTTTCTGTGACTTTTTATAAATTTCTTAATAGTTACAGCTGTTTTGTAATTGCCCTATTCGATTTGAACTGCCCTGTATTTGTTCAAGGATAGAATACTTCAAGAATAACAGAAAAATGTAATATTCCTCAAAAGAATGTTTTTAAAACTCATTGCAACAATTTGATTTTACAGTATCACATGTTATGAAAGTATATTTAAAAGGAAAATAATTTGTAGGTTTCCTGGATAATATTTAGAAAACAGCTGGGTCTGTATTTAAATATATTGCCCCATGTTGTGGTCTGTGGACATGTTTATTTAATTGAAGCACTCCGCCCAAAGCATTGACTACATGATGGATTTATGGATGGATTAATCCATTGTGTGTAAAGAAGCTGGATTTGTATAAATTATTTGACATGGAATGGCAGCACATTATTTTGCTGGAAAATTGTATAAATTAGTTGATGTGGAATGGCAGCACATTATTTTCCTCTGTAAATACAAATGGACAACTGGTCTTGCTTGGACAAGCATTGTACAAAGGCAAAATTTTTCATTTTTATTTATATGTAAATGTGAAAAATATGTATTGTGTTATTTAATTTCGATGTGTATTATTTTAGCTTTTGATTTTTCCCGAAAGTGATACATGATATCTTGCAACCATTATAGTGAATTTTGAGGTATTTATTTCTTTTAAGGATTTTTTTTGGTAGGCTTGTATTGTTTGTATAAAACAAACAACAATTTACCTGAAAAACTTTCAAAGAGTTATTTAAATTGATATTTCTCTAAAAACTGATTGTATTTAAAATTATTTTTGAATTCTATTTATACATTATTAAACTGCAATATAAAGAACTAAATTAACAATTAAACAGTTTATTTTGCGCATTTAAAAAAATTATTTACACTACATCTATATGATCCAGATCTAAGAAAAATTTAAAAAATAGTTTTCGATAAGATATAACTTGCGTTCTATGGCTATTAGCCATACATAAATAAATAATATTTTTGCAACTCTATTCAAATGACTGATTTGCATTTGTGCAAAAAAATAGTATATAGACTAATCAATGAAACTAAAAATGTTTAATGTTTAAGATCAGTATTGCTAGGTGCAATTAACGTGCAAACAAGCAGGTTGAATATAAAAATTTATAAATTGGGTCAGGGATTAATGAGTTTTTGGATTTTAAAACACTTAATTTTATGTGTAATTAGTAGCAGTACATTTAAAATTAGTTTGTCCTTTTATGCAAAACAATAAGTTCTTAGCCGACCATTTCCTATTAACCCTTCGTTATATCATTCATATACTTTACAGTTTTCCCCAATTCTTTATCCTTTCGATATTTAGATCTTAAACTTTGTAATAATTGACTTAATATGAATTTTTTACAGTTTTATGTGTTTTAACTAAAATTTGTTCAAAATTATTTGATACTGCTCTCAGAAATATCTTTTGCGTTAGATCTTGAACTATAATATTTTTTTTTGTTTCACTTTAGGTAATTGTTCGAACGGATATTTTTAAAAAAATAGTAAAATTAATAAAACTTTTTTGTTTGTGTTTAAAATACTTATTACACAAAGTTTTTAAAAAAATCTAAATTCGTTGTTTTAATTTTTATTTGATTTTGGACATATTGAACAATGGGGTTGTTTCATGTCTTGAATGGCAACAGCTCAAGCAGTCTTGTTTTCATTTTTTTTCTATTTTTAAAATGCCAACTTCTTGCTGTGCTGTTGCCTGTTCAAATCATTTGTTAAAAAAAAGCTTGCGATGAAAGAAAAGCTTATTTTCATGTATGACAGTCATTCTGAGAGTGAAATTGAAGCAACCAATGATATCTTAGGATACAGAAAAATGAAAACAAGGGTGTTACATCATCTGAAACATTCCCATTCTAATTTTTTTCTTTTAAATTGAGAGCAAACTTATTTTACCATTAAAAAAAGACCCACTTATGTGGTTTCAGCAAACATTAGCTCAATTTTATATGTATTTTTATCAATATTGTTGAAATGGATTGTAGTTAAAAAATGTCACAATTATTTTATTTGATGCACTTGTTCCTTATTTAGGTAATTTTATGAATTTGCGATTGAATGGTATTAAATATTTTTATTGGCAGTGTCATTGTCCTTAGTTGTTTCAAATATTTGAAAATTATTTATTACAATGTTTTGACCTGTGAAATGATCTGAAGTGAAGCAACAGAGTCTTCTAGTCTTTGTTGATATTGAAGTGTCCTCTTGAAAATTATAAAAAAAAACGTAAACTACTGACATCCTAAGCTTTAATGGCTTATAGCCACTTTTTAGTTCTGAGTTATTTTTCTGTATTACTTTAAAATATTCTCTGCAGAGTGCAGTAGCTACAGCTTAAATGAATCGCATAAGGTCCAGTAAAGTACATTTGGGATTTAATCCAGATATGTGGAGAAATGTCAATGTTAAAAAGTGATTTTTGTTCTGTTCTATAATTTATTCCAATTAAGCCGTTTATTCAATTATCTACTGATCTTAAAGTTGTAGTGGAAAGTTAACTGTAAATTTGTTATTTTTTTGTTACAAAATGCCCTTTTTAACAAAAAATTATCATTTAAATATGAAGTGAAATTTTATTTTTGACCTGATAATTGTTTCCTATGTTGTACTAAAAACATATTAAAGAAGTCTTAGAAAGGTCCTTAAAGTGTTAATACTGTTTTTAAAGTATTAAATTAATTTAATATTATTTTTGGAACAGTTTCTATATGTGAAAATGGTCAATAAACAAAATAGAATAATTAAGATGGGCTTATTTTAGCTTAGGATGGCAGTATATTACATTGATGTCCAAATTTCATGGATACATTTGGAAATTCAACTTAAAATCCTCCTATTGTCATATAAAAGAGTAGCTCGTGTTAATTTCAAGGCTATGTAAAAAGACTTTGCCAGCAAATTAATTTTGTGAAAAATCTATTTAAAAAAACATAAATGGCCCTATGTGAATAAACAATTTAAGATTATACACAAATGAAACCCATGTGCTTTAAAATTCATGAACTATATAAAGGAAATTCAAAATGAATGCGTTTATTAGTTTTTATTATTATTTAAATTTTCACCACATTTAAAGTTAATAAAAATATATTTAGCTATAAGAGGTTGCTTGTCAACCCTTGGGGTAATAAAACATTAAAATTGTTTAATAACATTTATTTATGTTAGTTATATCAAACCAACTGATCTTCCCTTTCACTCCAAATGATTCCATTTGAAATCATCAGCTTGCGATTTTTTTCTAAGTTGCGCTCGCACTTATTTATCAATAGATGGAAGAATTGTGTCTTTTGAAGAATTAATGTTTGTTTGAATTAAATGAAAATATGAAAAACATGGTAAAATAAAATTCACTCCCAAGAAATAAATTGACTCTAAATTCTTTACGCTTGCATTCTTAGATGTTTAAAAATTGATTTTACCTTTTTTTACAAATAAAGTTTTGAAAAAATTATTGTTATAATTTATTTAAAAGTTATGATTCCAATTCACCCCCCCCCCTTAAATTTTAGTTACAAAATTAAGATTTTTCCCCTGTTTTTTTTTAACCATTTCAGTCTGAATACATAATGAATCTATTTTACAAATTTTAGATATTTATAATAAATAATAAGTTGGAACTGAAAGGGTTAACAAAAGTACACAAAGTGCTCCCCTAATTGTTTTGAGCAGTGTATTTATTTAAAACACTTATGAAAGAAAAAACAAAATCTGTATATAGTTTTTTTTAATGCAGCTATACATGTAACTACACTTTCATATGACAATGGGTCAGTTTTATTTTTATTTATAAAATGTGCCAGTTTCTTGGACCACCCATTTATTTTTTAGTATAGAGTGGGTCTTGTATGTTTTATGATTGTACTGTGTTTATATTTTATTTATTAGAAAATAATTTCTAAATTGAACGTTCTTTCTCTGGGCTAAAAATCACACAATTATGTTTTAGTGAATGACTTACTCTTAATAATTGCCTTTTTTAAATAGCATCAATTATATGTTTAAGAACTTTAACCTGTCTGAGTGGCTAACTGAGAGGCATCCAAAACAAATTTCCCCCTTATGTATCTATAGTTATAAAATAAATATGTTAATTTTTTTTTATATTAGGTACTCAAAATAAATTACTTTAAAAAATATATAATAATTGAAAATAAAATTGTATTTGAATTGTAATCTGAAGTATTTTTCCTGCAGTTAGTCGCTTAGCGTTTAAATCGAATTGAAATTTTATTTTAAATTTCAGTGATTCATAGCTATGTAAAGAAATATGATGACATTTTTAAATTCTCAAATTTATTTTTCCCAAGGTAAAAAATCCTGTTCATCTGTATAAAATGTTAAGGTTCTCTAAATAAACACGCAATATCTTTGTAACTTATGAGTGTCTCTTTATTTCTGACATCGGTTGACATTTATGACCAACAAGAACCACCCCTTTAAAATCTTAATTAACTATTCCTTTGCTCCTAAACTTAGTTTCTTGTTACTGTGCGATCAAAGACAGGGATTGGAGCAACAATTGTAGTGAAGTTTTTTTAGGTAACAAAAAATTTCGCCTGTTACTTTCTGAAGGCTGTCGGATGCCAATTTTGAAATGCAACTCCTATAAAATTTGTTAATTTTAATTGCAGTTATTTTGTTTGTGCTTATATTTCCTTAATTTTGGATCTCTTTGAAAAACGGCAAGATGGTTGAATTGCAATTTGATTTGACCCTGTTTTTTTAAAAAAAAGAATACGACATGTACTCACGAAAACTTGCAAAATAATACAGAAGAAAGTTATTTTGCCATTAAAATAATTAAGTTTAATTTTAAAGATATTAGTTATAATTAAAACAAAATTTTAGTAATTATTCACAAACTGCAGATGGCAGCATTAACGGGATGTAAATATTTAAACAAAATTTTTGTTTGAACTATAACTAATTAATATCTTTTGACGAAATTGAACTGAAAGGCGATGCAAACGATTCGCCTGCGAATGGGTGGAGTTATATTTCCTCAAAAGGATTTACTGAGGGAAAGAATATTTTTCTGTAATATATATAAAATACAGGGCTAAACATTTAATTCGGTAAAATAACCTTGCACATCTATTGCAGAAATATTATTTTTACACAAAACACTTGCAATAATACTTCGATTAAGGTCCATTAATCTTACAATCAGTTTATACAGGGTGTCTATAAAAGAACTCCGGGGTTTTGTGGCAAAATATTTTAATGAAATAAAAAACATACATACATGTTTTATACATGACTGAAAAGCTTACATTTTCAAGTTTTTTTTTTAACACTTAGTAAAGTTCTATATGAGTCCCGTTAGTTGCACGGCAGACGTCTAAACGGTATTCTACCTCTTCCCATGTCCTGGCGAGCATGTCTGGGGGGACGGTTGCCACACAATTGACTATTCGTTCCCTGAGATGTTGAACATCACGAATTTTCTCTGCATACACAAGATTCTTGATATGCCCCCAGAAGAAAAACGTTTCGTTTCTATGAGCCAAATAACACATTGAGCCTTTTGTTGCGGAGTCGCCATCATTTCAAATTTCGCGACGTCATTTTAAGGTCAACGCCCTGCTGCGCCGCCAACAGTTGATACAAACATTCCTAATTGGTACGAGTAAAACTTTTTGAGCTACTCTTTTCAGAGAAATCGACTAAATTTTGCTATCTTTTATAGTTAGTGAGATATGAATTTTTAAAACCCCGGAGTTCTTTTATCGACACCCTGTATTAATCATAAGAACTACATGGGCAAAATGAATGAAATCGGCTTTACGGTACTATTCAGGCTAACCAAAAAGCATACTATTGTTGGAAATGTATTACGTTTGCTGTATATCTCAAATCATTAACTTTTCTAAGATAAACAGAATCATTAACTTTTTCAAGAAGAAAACGGAAATAAAAATTTATCATTAGAACCTTTTTTAAGATTTACCCAAAAAAAACCTATTAACCCATTAACCGACGACAATACCATTAAAAATACATTATTTCCGAGTAAAAGCTTAACTTTTAAGTTTTTAAAATTTTCGTGTAACAATTTATTCTACATTGATTTTTCAGGACTATGTTCTTTATTGAATTGTCGTATATTTTGTATATTTTTTCGTATATATTGTCGTATATTTTGTTTATTTCAATAAACTTAAATATAAAAGGCTCATTTTTGCGGGGCAGTTTTTTTTTTACTAATCGTTAATATGGTAAAAGTTTTAAACGAGTTTGTCCTACAGAGGATGAGGTAAGGAACATTATAGTTTAAAAAATATTTAAAAGTAATAATAATTTAAAAAAAAAACTGAATATTTCTAAAAATATACCTTGTGATTCTAACAAAAATATTTTGGAGAAATATTTAGAAATGAACAGTTGTCTGGCAGCGCTGCGTCCTTCCGTAACTAAAAATACTGCGCAAGTAAAATGCTGCGCACCATTAGTTTAATTTCAATTAATTTTGTTTCCATAACAGTCAATAGTAATTTTTGCATCCTTAAAAAAGCCGCTTTCTATTTTTAATCTTACTGTTTAATCCCTCAGATAATAATTTAAAGCATTTGATAATAGATTATAGATTAAATATTTCACCAAGATCGAAAATACTATACAAAAATACTCCCTTATATGTCATTCCATTGGACGACAATGAGCCTTAATTTTGTCTTGATCTCCCAGAAGAGTTTAGGGTGGGGGGAAAAAGGAATTTCGATGCCATCTACGAGTTTAATGGGAAAAAGTGGACGCTATCTAGAATAATGGCCACGCCCGTCCTGGTCATCACCTATTTCATTTTTAATGTTCAGAGATTTACCCTTGTCGTCGTATAAATTGAGATGTATCGAAAGGAATATTGTTTTTTACGCTCAATATCGTTTGGAAGCAATTTCTGTGTGGTGAGGAACTGAAGTGGTCTGATTCTGAAATTAAAGGCATGTTTTTATTTTTTTTAAAAGTAAATATTAAAGCTGTAGTTTTGCATGCAATTATTTGGAAAATTTCTTTTGCCCTTTGAATGTATACGTGTAAAAATTACATAATTAAAATATGCTAATTTTAAAATATAATTAATATGAAATGCCTGTCTGATATTTTTTTGATAAATCTACAACATTTTCCAGAAAATGTGTGAATCCGTATAAATGCCTTTTTATAAAAATATTTTAAACTATTTTATGAAATTTTGTAATAATTCATGTAAATTATTTTTAACTAGTGTATTTAATGTAAATTAAATTTTATTATTTAATAAGAATTAATTTATTATTGTAATAATAAACTATGTATATTTAGTGTAGGTATTTAATATTCTTAAGGGGACAGGGAACATATCGAAGCTTCAAAATATCAAATTTTCATTTTAACTTTCAATCACTGAAATGAATATTTACGAAATTTGTTATATAATACGCACCTGAATACGGTGTTAGAGTTCGCAAATGTTGTAGTTAATTTCAATATAACTTTGTTTCCAGCTTTATACGTCTTTATTTTAAAAAACATCGATTTTTAGCTTTAGGTACACTTTCCAGCACAACTATTGCGTGTATCTAAAAAATTTTTTTATAGAAATAAAAAAAAGTCTATTTAACGCTATGAACCTCAAGTTTTGCGATAAAACATTCATAATTTAAAGTTATTAACATAATTTGAAATTTTGCGCATTTCTTAAATTAGAAAAATCGTCTTATTTTTACTCACTTAATATATTTTTGGTTCACTGTGTTAAATAAACATGTATACGAATCACAGAAAATTTAAAACCCTTCTAGTAAAAATAGAAAAAGAGAAAAGGGGTCCCTTAAGGCTGAAAATTGGTGTTTTGGAATAATGACTTTTTAAAGCTGGCAACAAAGTTATATTAAAAAACTACCAAATTTGCAAACTCCAGGCCATATTCAAATGTACATCATAGAAGTTTTTTCGTAAAGGCACGATTCAGTAACTATAGTTGAAATGAAAATTCGATATTTTGAGTGGTCGTTTTGTTCCCTGTTACCTTAAATGTAAGGAATTAAAATTAATTGAATATTAAAATGTGACTATAGTGACAACGATTGGACACAAAACCGTTAAAATAGGAAATCGATATCCTAAATTCTTATTTTTTTTTTAAAAGTATAACCCCTTACATCTTAAATGTCAATTAAGTAACAATGTCAGCTGTATACCAATCATATAATATAAGAAATACATTAACTATCTTCTAACAAATAAGTTCGAAATTACTTATATAGTTTAAAGTTTTTTATTCTTAAATGTATCATTTAAAAAAGTTAAACCTTGCAAAAAAACATAGCTTTAACTTTTTAGGTTTTGTATCCCAATATTTTTTATAAAGTTTTATAACATTAGTCTTTGGTATATTTTCTTTACTTTGATATCGGATTAACAAAATAAAATATTTGAAAGTATACGTAATTAATATGTCGGTACTCGGGGTCTTTTGTCGAACAAACTATAATGGGCAAAAGTACTATTCATTTGGTAGAGAGATTTTTTATAAAAAATGTAGTTAAAAATTTATCCGAGGAGAAATTTTGCCCTACTACTTTGCTTCCAAGATTAAAATCATCATAAAAGTAATTTGTAAACATTGTAATTCATTTTTATTTACAGCAATGCCTTTGACTTTAGTTCCAGGTATAGGAAATAAAATTGGAAAATTTTAACTTTGTCATAAAAAAATTGCGTTTCTGAAGTTTTAAATTCTGTTTTGTATACCGTAATTGAAATAACAACAGTTGCGAATATTCTCTTTCGAAAAATTTGGGAATGAAGTTCTTATTACGGGATTCCCTCTTTCCATGTCGCCATTATCCAGTCTATTAAATAACTAATTATTCTACCTATTAGTTTGCTCTACAGAAAACCATGAGTATACGTAAGTTTAATTTTAGGCAGCATGGCATAAAACACTAATTTTAGAACATTTTCAAACTATCTTTTAGGTTTTATCAATGAGATATTTGGATGTTTATCTTTTGCAATTGGCAGTAATACACGGTAAGAAATGTTTTATTTTATAAATGTCATTGATAATTGGGATCTATTTCTAAACTACTAGTGATTAGTAAAATAACTAGTAGGTAATTTTAAAAAAATTAGAGATACAAGTTAAAATTTCAAATAGCTAAATAGTTTTATAAGAAATTTACTAAATATGAGATAGTTCTTTAAGATGTTACATACTTTATACTAATAAAAGTCAAACGTTAATTTGTTCAAAAACTTAAATCTTCGAAAGTTCTTCATACAAACGATTTGAATTTTGCTTATAACGTTTTAGTCGATCAGCAGTATTATAACATTTTCTATGTATAACTAATAAAGTTTATGTACTGTTTTCATAAAACCATCGACAGATGACAGCAGCAAACGAAAGAGAGAGCAAAGAATGGATCAAATACATGGTGAAGGAGCAACAGCGCAACGTGCAGCTAAAATACAATTAGAAATATGTGCTTTATCTTTTCTTTCTTTTCCATTGAATCAGATGATTAACAACAACGGGGGAGTAGCACCAGACAACGATAAAGTTATCATTAAATAATTTTGCTGTTGTTGTTTTGTCTGTGGCTACACTTTTGAACATGGTAACATGGTTGATGTGACCATATTTTCAAAACCAAAAATCCGGACATCGTTACCCTCGCCCTCTCAACAATTTTTCATATTATGCACCCTTCCCCTCGAAATTTCAAACCATAGAATGTAGTTAATAAAAATTACTAACTGAGAAATATATAATGAATAATTAGCATTATCTAAAGTAATCAAGTATAACATAACTGAAGAGCTGAGTGGAAGAACGTGCTAAATGACATTTTTGAAAAAATTGAGATTTTTGTGTCAATGATCATATTATTACCTGCTTTAAACATAACAGCTTTCAATTTTTTAAGAAAACATTCGATTTCGTATATTTTTCGCATACGAAGTTGGTAGGTGCACGCGTTTTCGTCACTTTTTCAATGGAAGAACGTGCTAAGGATCCTTGGCATGTTCTTCCACCGAAATCGCCCGATTCAGGAACGATCGTTTAGTGGAAGAACGTGCTAAGTGACACGTTTGCGGAAAATTTTCAGACTTTCGCTTGCATTAATAGCAAAACAAATGGTTCTTTTGTAGTTTTAATCAAAAAGAATTCAACAAAATGTAATTAATATTTCCTAATTAATTTAATTATTAAATATAATCAATGAAATTAAATTTATATTGCGTAAAACTGGGTTTTGAGTGCATGCAGCAAAATAGGAAAAAAATGCATTTTGATTTTAAATTTAAACGGAGTTAAAGGTTTTAACATTTTATAAAATGTCGTCTGATTTTTATTGTAATAAACATAGATAATTTAACAGCAAACAGATGGTATAATTAAAACAAAGTTGCACCTGCTCTATGGAGATGGCAGTTCGCGTTAAAACAACATTGCACCGAACATTCAAAGCATCTGGTTTGTTTAAAAAAATGAATTATGGGTACAAAAATCGTTTTAAAGCCATTTTACGTTTGATCTCTAAAGCTATCGAACGCATTTTGTGCAATGTCCTAAACTCCTAAAATTATTAAAATGGAATTAAGAAGCAAGCAGAAAGCTGAATTTTTGCTTGAAAGTGTGAATAAAAGCTTATACGGTAAGTACAAATTTAATCAAGATATTGCTTTGTTATGTAAAACTAAAATATTTTTTTATATAATTGATGTAAAAATAAAGTGACAAAGTATAAAACGTTATAAGTTCTTAATATTTATTAAAATATCGATGACTTTAAAAAAGTACGATGCATCACGATTGTAAAAATAAATTGTTTAAACGATCATGTTCGACTGTTGTAGAAATGCTGTAAATTAAAGTAGCTTTCTTAAAATTGATTAAACCCTTAATTGAAAAGGAGAAAGAAAAACGTAAATAACCTTAGGATCTATATCTTGCCATACAACTTATTTTTACTTTTTTTAATATCAAAGTTTGTTTTTAAATTAGATTATTCTTATCTAAAAACTATTTAAAAATTTATTTTGCTTAAATTTAATATTTATTAAATTCAAATGCATTTGTGTATCTTTTACTATCTTTTTGTATGCTTTTTATTAAGTTGATTTGTCTTATTATTCTTCAAAGTATTTAGTTTATAATTTCAGTGATAATGGTATTTTTTAAAAAATATTTTCAATTAAAAACATACTCATCTAACATTAAGCAAGAAGTTCTAAAATAACTTATATAACCTACTTTCTTTTAACTTAAATACTAAAAGAAATCCTTATAGTAGGGACAGACGGACGAACAAAAAGTATAAGATAGGTGACTGATATCTGATGAAAAAACTAGGGATGAGTAACACTATATATCAATACGCTCATTTAAAAGTTATATATTTCTTATAAAGTATTTTCAATAACTTTCAAACCTAAAAAGTTCTATGGCAGTTACTCCTTGCACATGCACAATATTGTAGAAAACTTTATTTTGACGTCCGACTAGTACAGGGAACACGTGTATCAAATTAGAAGTCTGTATCTATTTTCGTTGTTCAGCAATACCTTTAAAACCAAAAAAAGTTTATAGCAGCTTCTACTTGCGCATGCGCAATTTTCTCGAAAACCTTATTATGACGTCCAACAGGAACTAGGAACCCGTGTACTAAATTTGAAGTCCGTAGCTCTTTTATTTTAAACTGTAAAGTAGTTTCAGACAGACAGACGGATCAATGTAAAAAAAACCCAATTTTTTAGAATGAGCCCCCTCCAAAACGTGTAGAAAGAACAAAATCTTCATTTTGTATTATTGAACCCTATCGCAATAATTTTATTACCTTATATTTTATATTAGGTAATTGAAAGTAATAACTTTAAAAATTGGACGGGTACAAAGGAAGTTGGGGGGGGGGGGGGGGGGGTAGTAGGACGTACGGACAGAAACAAAAAAGCAGACGTACAGGCAGGTGGCCAAACACTTTACATTGTAGTCATCTAATTTTTTACTTTCGAACCAAAAAAAAAAAAAGAATTTTCAAAATCAGGAACTTTGGATCGGAAATTGAAAGGGATATGGACGGACGGACAAAATGATGGACGGACAGGCAAACGATTAATAAGTATAAAAGAGATCTGTGAAGTCCTATCTTCCAAACAGAAAAAGAATTTTGAAAATCGGAAGGTTAGTACAGAAATTATGAAACGTTTATGGATCAAATTTACCTCGAAAATGTCACTTGGCACGTTCTTCCACTAAGCGACTGGCCAAAATGTGAAGCACTTCGGAGGAAGAACGTGCCAAGTGCATGAGGTGTCAAGCGCGTTTTGTAAATGACGCGTTATGACGTAAATTACGGCTAAGCCAAAAGCCACCAAGCATTTTGAAGAACCAAACTAAAATATCATGCAAAAAAACTGATTTTGTGAATGAGAGAAAAGTTGCAAACTAAAAACTTTGAAGCTCATTATCTCGTTTTCACCTTTTTGTCACTTAGCACGTTCTTCCACTAAGCTCTTCAACTAACAATACGATAATTTTAAGCGCCATTTCAACATTTTTAACATGAATATTAAAACAAAAAAGTTCTCATTTCTATTTTATATATTTAGTTTACTTGTTTTTCGGCACTTTGCGGGACTGTAACAGAAAGCGAGAAGACGACGACAAACACAAATACAATTCATTGAATAAAAAATTATCCATGCGCCCCATGCGCGGGATCTGCAAGGATTCATAGCTCAGTTACCTGCAGGGATTCATAGCTCAGTGAGCTTGTTTCAGTGATTAACATTTCGACTCTAAAATCATAATTAATTTTCATATATCATATTTTATTTAAGTTGTTTTGTTTGAAAAAACTATATGCATAATTTTTTGAGCTAGATAGTTGTATAACAAACTGAACTCTACTGCTAAATGTAGTACGCCTGGTTACCCAGCAGATAGCTGGTACACTGTTAAAATTTTTGTGCTTGGTTTCACCATGATATTGGTTCCTAGTAGCTGCAACGGCTGAATGGTGAAACGTTCCACCATATTTTTGGTATTCGGTTGAACCATTTCTCAAGTTTTTGTTTCCAAATCCAGAAAAATGGTTCAACCAAACACCGAAAAAAAGGTGAAACATTTCACCATACAGCCGTTGCAGCTACTAGGAACCAATATCATGGTAAAAGGAACCAATATCATGGTGAAACCTAGCACAAAATTTTTAACAGTGTAATGTTAAATAATGTGTGAATTTTGTAATAATGTTTGAATATTTCAGGTGTGTCATGCCTACGTTTGAAGCACTTGCGTATTCCACCGAGTAATCCAAGTGGCAGAGACGCTGTTTTAACCTGCGAGTACGATTTGGAGAACGAAGTCCTGTACTCAGTGAAATGGTTCCACAATGATCAAGAGTTCTACAGGTTCGCGCCAAGGGAAGAACCCGATACTATGTTCTTCCCAAGTAATGGCATCAAAATTGATGTGGGTATATATTATAATGTCTGTCAATATAACTTTCTTTGAATATTTATATTCTTTTAACTTTCCTATTCATGAGAATAGGAAAATTCATAAAAATAAGAATATTCAGCAGAACTAGGAATTTTTTTTTAGAAAATTCGCATATATAGTCTCGATTATGATATAATCTTAGTTTATCGATTGTAACCTTCAATCACATATCCGAGTATTACATTAGCGGCAATTTCAAGCTTCGAGCCACATGTAAATGCATGCTTTGTTAAAATATGTTTTTTGTGGTAAATCAGAAACTGTGTGCTGTATAAGTGTCATAGCTGTACTTATATTTTGTAGTGAATTAATATTATTGTATTTAAATTTCGTTCTCTGAAAAAAGTCTAATTATTTATAAAAAAAAATGTATATAAATTCCATAACTTTATAAATTTCAGTTGCGATATACGAACAACACATCAGTTGTCTTACGAGACCTCGAATTGAGGACAACTGGAATGTATCGCTGTGAAGTTTCGGCAGATGCGCCATTCTTTCGAACAGTGACGGCCGAAGCCTTCATGATTGTCGGAGGTATTTTTTTAAAATAAAATTGTAGGTATAGTTTGTAGGTATATTTTTCTCTTTTCCCTAATAGCACATGATATCGTACAAGTAACTCTAGCTCTAGAAATCTGGCGCAAGCAATTTTATCCTCTTATGTCTTTGGTAGCCAATTGTGTGGGTACCTTTAACACAAAGTACTTTTCTAAAAGAATCCCTAATAGTACATAATATCATACTAGCACCTCTATCTCTATAGAAACCTGGTGCAAGCTATTTTATCCTCTTACGTCTTTTCGGAACCAATTGGGTACCTACATTAAACGAAGTGCATATATTCTTCTATTTAGGTTAATATGGTGCTTATAGTAACATTTGCTGGAAAATTATTTGTGTAATTCATTTTGTATTTGAAGATGTAAAACTTAAAATTAATAGTTTTACGACAAAACGTCCGAAAAAATATCGGCTAAATTTTTAATTTGGTGCATTAGGTATAATTGGACATTTTAGGTAGAAGCTAAGATATACTGGCACTGTTAAATGAAGATCATAAACTGCGCTTATTAAAACTTCTTGTTTAAAAAGACGATCACTTTTAAATGACGGACAAATAAATAATAGACAAAGGTCCAAAACAAAATGATTTATATACGGTAATTTGTTAATTTTTGTTAAATTGCTATTTCTATATATTTAAAAAATTATAACTTTTTTTAGATTTCTACGGAAGAGGGAACTCCATCTGTACAAGATACTTATTTTATGTAAATTTCATCATGTGTGTAATAATAACCTTTTGTATAAATAAAACTTAAAGTAAACATATATATTATTATGAATGCTTTCTTCTAGTGCATTGGTTTAAATTATTTCCAATAATTCAAATCAATTAGATCACGGTTTAGGACAAATTATCGTACTTTATTTTGCTGTAAACAGTTTATGCAAATATATTTTTTCTTTTTACAAAATATAAAAGAGAAATGAAGAAAAGTCTGTTTTTTAAAATTTTGTTTGCTTCTAACTTTTTCTAAACATACTTTTACAATATTATAAAAAGACACGATACTCATTTTCCCAAAGCCTTATTTCTACCTAGTCTACTATTTTTACTGGACTAGAACTTTTTATAATTGTACTGTGAAGAAATATTGGATGGTTAAAAGCCTAACTATGTAATTGTTAACATACTGGCCAAAAATAAAAACATTTCGTTTATTTTCAGCTTAGAACAAGTAATTTTGTAGCAGAAACTTTCACTTAGAACCTTTTCTACACAAAATTCCTGCGTATATATATATATGTATGTATGTATGTATGTATGTATGTATGTATGTATGTATGTATGTATGTATGTATGTATGTATGTATGTATGTATGTATGTATGTATGTATGTATGTATGTATGTATGTATGTATGTATGTATGTATGTATGTATGTATGTATGTATGTATGTATGTATGTATGTATGTATGTATGTATGTATGTATATGTATATGTATATGTTCTGTGTGTCTGTCTTCGGATCGTAAAAGACCTACTTATACTGCCCACAGGAATTCGAAATTTTAAAGATAGATTCCCTTTAATACTAACGTGTACACCTGAGGCTTAGTTTTTTCATATTTGTTCCATTTTTAGAGAAAATTCGAATTTTCTGAAAAAAATACACCACTTTCGCTCAAATCCGATCATTTTTTCTCTTTCCTGATGCCATCGGCTGAAAAAATTAAATAAAACTTTTAACAAAAACATTTAAAATTCAAAATGTTTATTTTATTCTTTTGCCATTACTTTCAGAAACTAAATTCATTATTTGAAAAATAATTGACACGTTTCAAGTGACGTAATTCCGCCAGTCTTCATTCCCGGATTTTATTGTGGGTTTATTTGATGATTTTTTCATTGATTTTTCTGTTGACTGCATGTATGCATATTTAAGCAATAAATGTATAGTTAAGCTATTACTGAACTATGATGGTTAATAAAGGCCAGCGCACTAGAGCTATTAGTGTGTTATGTCTTTATTTTTTTGCCAAATACGTTGCCAAACTCGCCAAAATATTAACTAAAATTCGCCAAATAGGCAATTTCTTTTATGAATAATTTATAAGCTGGTCGGTTGTTCGAAGGTCATTGTGTTTGAGCTGTATAATGGGTGTGGGTAGCTATATCTATTTTCTCGCCAAATTATTTCCCAAATCGCGCCAAATGAGCTAAAAGGTTTTATGTATTTATGAGGGAATTGTGATGGCATTTATGAGTGCATTTTACAGCGTATTTTTCATTTTGGAATTTTAAGGCAATGAAACGGGATTTTATAATTTATAACGAGCGGAAACAATAATAAGTTTATGATCCTATAACAGGTTATATGGTACACATATTTGGAATCTATTTGATATTTTTTTATTCCGTGCGAAGAACGGGTATAAATTTGCTAGTATATATACATACATACATACATACATACATACATACATACATACATACATACATACATAAGTTTCTCGTATGATTATTTGATTATTGCAAAACTTTGTTTTTGTTTGGTTAAGTAACACTTTGACAGTAAATAGGATTTCAAAATTTTTGCATTACGGCTATGGGACTAGCCCTCTCTCTTAAGGAACGAACTATTCAAGTTCGAAAAAAAGTTTTCCGACGAATGTGTTTCTATTCCAACATACTGTTCTTCGCGTAAATTGAAATCGAATCCTCATTCGAGAGTATCAAGTGTCGAACCGTTCTGGGGCGTACACATCACCGCGCAACCGCTCTTAGGAAAGATGTTCTATTTTGTTTTGCAAAACCTACGTTTCGAATGGGCAGCTGATTAAAATTATAGCTGGATAAAGAAATAAGAAATATGGAAAGTATGGTTGTTGTATATTTTATACTTGGAAGAATTTATAGCTGAAGAAGGAAATTAATATCTTCAAACGTGTAGTTGTATGTTTTTTAAAATATGGTTTCAGGGGTGATTCACGTGTGGATTGGATTATTTTTCACTATCGTCTGGTATAATGGTTAGTATACTTTTTTTATTTACTTAAATAAAAAATTTATTCTTCGAATCTAAAATTTACTATGTATTAGCTGTATGAAATAATGACTGAAGAATTACGGGCAAAAACATCAGTCCATTTTTGTTATAAATTTGCTTGTTATACATTCATGTCTAAATTTTAAAGGCATTTTTTTTTTTTTTTTTTTTGATACTTTACGCAAGTGTTGCAGAAAAAATGTGGTATCTTGTAAGTAAAGCCTTTCTCTGACTCTGAATAAGGCTTCTCAATACTGGGTTAGGAGGAATATTATTTGAATTTCCACCTAACGCAATATCGAGACGACCCCCTTTGTTTTTTTTCCCCTCAGTGGAAAAATTGTACGAATCGAAAATTAAAAAAAAAAAAAAAACACTAAAATTGCTGCATACCCTGAAGTTTCATAGATACAGGCTATTTTTAAAACAGAAGTTAATAATTACAAAATTAATAATTTTATACAAAAGAATAATAATTTTTCAAGATATGCTGCAAACCGTTTTTCAAAAACTTTCGCGAACTTACCGTTATTAAGGATTTCCTTTTGATATCCATATCTGAAAAATATTTTCTAATTAAAAAAAATCATGTTTCTTTTATAAAAATCCAATTTTGTCGGAAAGTTACCTCAGATCTTTTAAACAATTGGTAATTTTATGAACAAAAAATATTTTTTTATATTTGTTAAAAAATAAAAATATTATGCAGAATTTTTTAGAAACTTTTCAACTTAAATCTGTTATAAAGTCCCTGGACAAATTATTAGACTCACTGCAAGATTTCATGTAAAATATTAACTTTGTCAACACAGTGTTGTCATATGTTCAAAATAAATACAAATATGTAGTCTACAACAATTCTTTTAAGTAAAAATCAATAATATTGTAGTTTAAATATACCATTATTGCATAAAAAAATCTTAAGAAACATAAAATTACTAAAAAAAATACATTGCGTCTAATAATTTTTCCAGGGACTGTATATTGTCTATCTAAGCGATTTCGTGAAAAAAAGAGTTTGATTAAAGATAGACATAGAAAAGGACGGCCAGAAAAAATGTGGCACAAGATCGTGTGCAATTCTGCCTCTTGAAAAACGCTCTACTTGCAACAATTTTAATTTTTGATTTAGGATAAAACGCACTTTTTATTTTTCGCAATTTTTTTAAACCGTCTTTTCTGATGAAAAAAGCCGCTTTTTTAGTATTAAAAAAATTTGAAACCCCCATGTAGGTTGAATATACTGTCTCTAATATCAAAGACGATAGTACTAAAAATCTCTCAAATATAGTGTTTTTAATGATGATAATAGATAACAAATAATATTGACAAACCTTTAGTTTAATAAGCCTTGTCTTTCAATAAAAAATATACTGTTGAGTGTTTTCATGCTAACAATTGAAGAGCTTAGTGGAAAAACGTGCTAAGTGACATTTTTGAAAAAAAATTGAGATTTTGGTGTAAATGAACTTACTATTCCATCTTTCAAAGATAACAAGTTTCCCCTCTTTCATAAACTTAGTTAAGTGTATTTTTGCTGTTTTCAAGTACCGTTTTTAACTGATCTGAGTGAAAACTAAAAACTTAAAGCTCATTTTCTCGTTTTCACCTTTTTGTCACTTAGCCCGTACTAAGCTCTTCAATTGTGCTAGTGTGTCCTGGACAATTAAGCTTTCAACTAAAGAACACGGTACTTATATTTAGAATATGTATCTTGTGGAATTCAATCGTTTTCTCTTGCTCCAACCGACACAGAAGTTATTGAAGGTCACGATATCACACTTCCCTGTCAAGTAGCCCACCAGAAAGGAGCAGTTCAGTGGAGCAAAGGTGGCATTTTGCTTGGTAAGATATATATTTCTTATTTTTTGTCAAGGACTTCTGATGAATGTAAACTGCGCATGGTGCAAACCTAAAATGGCCAAAAATAATTACAGCGGGACGGAAAAATCACGTGAGTTAACCAGGTTTAAAACCGAAACATATTGTAAAATAATTGGAAGGCTAGTTTCGGTTTATTTATATTAGTATTTTACTAATTTGTATTAAACGGTCAATGTATATTATTCATAAAACGGTAGTATAATTCAATTTTATTGATAAAAAAGGTGTCAGAAATATATGACATATTATAACTTAACCCCCTCGCTCTGGACTATGTCCCTTTAAATACTCTAAATGATTTCTTTACAATAAATTATCAATAGATGTCCAAACTCTCTCCTTTTTAGAATTAACTACAGAAATAGTATGCTCTCCTGTGAAGTAGATGTTATTCTATTCATATATATACATTCATGATAATGTTTACGCTAAGGGCAGTAAAAAGTGCCCAAAAGCAGGATCTTTTCTACTTTTATGACGAATCTTTTACCACCCAAACGGTTTTTTTTACGTATCACGATATAAAAGAGGCACAGAGTCACTGACTTGGTTGGCAATGCCAACCACAAATGTAATGAGTAAACAGTAAAAAAAAAAAACGTCTGTGACTTTTCAACAAACAGTATTTGCATAGAGAGATAAATTTTCTGCTAATTGGATTGTTTGGGTTAATTTTACTAATATCATGATATTTTTGTTAATATACTAGACTTGTTGTATATTATAATATTTTTAAAAGAATTTTTTACAATGCATGCATATGTCACCAAACCAAACAAGTTTTATAAAGTAATACATTGTAGGCAAAAAAGACAAAACCCAAGGAACAAGTTCTGTAGAAGTGGTTTCTCTACAATAATACTTTGTAAGCAGAAAAGACAAAACGCATTGAACAAGTTCTGTATAACTGGTTTCTTTACAATAATACTTTGTAAGCAGAAAAGACAAAACGCATTGAACAAGTTCTGTATAACTGATTTTTCTACGGTAATACTTTATATGCATGAGACACAACATACAGGGAGGACAACGCCTGTACTCTATATGCAGAAAAGACAAATTAAGGAGAGAGCGAGTTTTGTATAATAGTTTTTTTTTATAGTAATACTTAATGAGCAGAAAATCCATAATACATAATAAATGTTTTATATGCAAAATATTTACAAATTTTATATATGTAGGAAGAAAGATGCATTGAAAATTCTAACTTTGCATAAAAAATAGGCAAAGTTTCGCTTTTATTTTTAAAGTATCAATTTTACTAATTATTTATTTTTGGAACTGTAAATTAAATTAACAAACGATAAATAATAACTGAATTTTCGAAAGAAAGTTAATGTAAACTGGAAATTGTGAAGACTCAAAGATATTTATTAAAAAAAATTACATCATTATTCTTCGACATTCAACCATATTTAGCAAACAATAAAGACTAATTATTAAATCTGAGAAAGAAGATTAATGAAAATAGTTAATTTTGGCATTAAAAAGTCTGAATTAGAACTAGCTAAAGGCCCTGTTTGACAAATTTCTATCTGAAGTGTATAAATAGTGTGTTTCCTGTTGTGCACATATGTTGTGTGGAAGTGGTTTAAATGACAGCTTCTGTAACAAACCTACTTCATAAAGCTCACATAAATCTTTAATTATGTATTTTATGTAATACACTAAATTTTTACATTGAATAAACTAAAATGATTGCTTTTCTAGACTGCAGCTTTTTTAGCCTAATTAGAAATATATAACCCTTATCAACGCAACTTGTTTTAAATCATCACCAATGGCCAAAACTCAGATGATAATATAGTTGATAAATAGAGGCAACTTGACAAATACCTAAATAATGCTTTAAAAAATTATTATCTCAACTTTATCAAGTGTGTGCATAATTGACTTTTTTTCTTTACATACTGAAATAAAAAGCAAATCAATTATACAGAAGAAATAAAACGAGTTCACTTTTCCACATTAAACTTTTATTCCAATTCCAAAAAAACCATAAATTGTATTATTTATACTATATTTTTAAATTTGGATCTGAATAATGCACATAAAATTTCTTTAAACTTTCACTTTTGTATCATTCCTGTCTCTTTGTCGTTGTAGACTATTATGATATAACTGTTCATTATACTGGCTGTTTGGTGTGTCGATACTAGGAGTCCATCTTGAAGCCCATACGCCTTTACATCAGCAATCAAATAACTTTCTCTTGGTTTCAATCCTAAAGAGTTCTTTGTACGCCGTCCGCATTTTGGCACAAATAGATATGATGTACTGGGAATGTTCTTTGCTTGGTACATCTCGAAATGCCCTTTCTTTTACGTATTCATTTTCATTTATTCTTTATTCCTGTTTGGGCGTTATTGTCCATAATTGTCCGTCTAATTGGGGTCCAAGTTCCCAATTTTCAATTGGTGAGCAGTCAGAAGGTTTTCTGTTCTATTCGCATACCTTTATTGAAGGCAGGAACGTGAGTAAAGAAAAATTTAAGTCATCTTTACTTTATATAAGCTTCTTTTTAATTGAAGCTTACTCTCCTTTTCTTTTTTTACTGAAGATCAGCATATTTACCTCTTGAGGTTGGAGAGTCTTCTAAGCAACAGATTAAAACTGCTGCCCTTCTGATTATCTGCTCAGTGCTAAAGAGCTAATTTTTTTTGCCTGTCAAAAGGCGTTTTTTGACTTTCAGACGCGGTGCTCAATATTTTCTGGTAGATGATACAGAGAACTATTCTTTTCACCCACACCTTTTTTTTTATTTTCTTTTTATTTGCAGCCATCATGTCTCTTCCTTGTGACTTTCACAATAACTATTAACTCTTTTTCTCTTTCCATCCTAAACAGTTCTCCTATTTGAACAATCGTTCAACTCTAGGCCTCAAATGGCCAAGGTGGGCCAAAAATAGTAGTTGCTCGATCCGCACTAATACTTCTATATTTTTCTTTTCATGATGTTCCTTCATCATCGGACAATGCATTGTAGAGTCGTCCACCTGATGAAAATAGTTGTAGAATACAACATAGTCCGTTTGCGAGTTAGCCAGAAGGATTTATTTTTCATCCTCATACCTTTATAAAAGACTATGGAATTAAAATTCTCTATCATTCCATATGAGCACTCTTTTTTCGAGGCTCGCTCTCTTAATTTTCTTTTTTTATTTATTTTATTTTCAAGATCAGGAATAATTTCCCCTTAGGGTACACTGTCTTCTTTTTGAGAGCATATTCTAAACAACAGATCATAATTTGATACCTTCTGCTTTTGTGCTCGCTGGTTAAACGGATACTCCTTTCTCTGTCAATTGACGCTTCTGGGACGGACTCACAAACTTGTAGCATTTCATTGGTCGATTGGAGAACTGTCACTTTCTCTTTACTAAATTATTCCATTTTGAGCGACGTACAACTAGGACATTTCATTCCGTTTCTTTTTGTATTCAAAGCTAACATTTGCCTTTTAACTATAAATTTTCCGATTCTAATTTCAACATTAAACGGGACTACAAGATCTGCATATCCAAGTAGTGACTCGGAAAACTATTGAGCTAAAAATACTTCTTGATAATTCGTTGGTTGGCCCGATAAATGGAGACTGGATTGGGATTGGGACAGCAAGATTATTCGGCAATTTAGAGGACAACACACAAAAAGAAAAATGTAGAGAAGACTATATTATTTGTCACCGGACTTTAGTAGATCAGTGTCCTCATACTGTTACAGGTTATGTTTTATTGAGCGAAGAAACTCTCTGTAGTGGAGGGCAAAACACTCGTCAGAATCTTGCAAGAATTTATCAAGCTTGCTCCTCCAAGTTTCGGCATCGATTGATAAGGCTTGTTCGACATTGTTTTTGAACTCGTTCAGAACCTGTAAAATAAATGTTATTAATATTATTATAAATCTTTACAAATTAGTTTAACCATTTATTTGCATTAATGTCGCACTGAACCTACACGAGGGGTATTGCCAACGGGCCTCATAATTTAGAACCCTGGTTAAGTGACGCAGCCGACATTCGAGCTTGCAACCAACGCAACATGTAGCATCATCGTACGCGGCATCATGAATTTGGATCGCGACAGATTTTAAGGGTACAAGTCCAAAATGCGTGGTGCTATTTTTTAAATTATTTTTTTTTGCCTGACACAATTCGTTCACATTATGGCTAAGACCAGGACAAAACTTCGGATGGTATCCTCATAGACATGTCGTCTTAAGCCAACACGCTACGCTGATACTAATCCTAAAAAAGTCTAGCTGTTTTGAAAATGGTCGAGGGATGGAGTGCTTAGTTGGTTATGTTATAGATTTAAAAAAAAAATATGGAAAGTCATTGATTGGATTTTTGAATTCAACATTATCAAAAGATACTTAGAGAAGTAACAATAGATTTGAGAAAATTAAATGTAACATTTTATAAGAGTTTATTTTCTTTACTGACATCACTTATTCAAATCTTCTTTAAACAGTAAAATATTAATTAATAAAAAATAAAATATATTTAGAACATAAAGGACTTACATTTTCAATATCATCCATTAGCTCTGTGACAAGCTCAAAGGGTTCCATTGGCAAATATTTGTCATCGCCTGCTTTAAGAACGACTTTCTTGTCCTTTGCATCAAGTTCCTCGTTGTTTAGAGAGATTATAGAATTATCCAACTTCAGTAACATTTCTTGGCATTCTTTTTCCAAAATGGTCATCATTGCCACATTTCGGTGCTTGGAAGATCTGTCAATGAGTGAGCCTTTTTTCTCGTCGTCGTTTTGTTTTTTCACTTGGGGCCTTGAAAAGGTGTCTCCGAAATCCTTTTGCATGTCGTCGACAAGGCTCCAGTCTATATTGTCTCTAAAAATTTCAATTTTGATATTTTCGTCGTTGGATTTTTCTTCATTGCTGATAGTTTTATCACCAGCAGTATCATCACATGGCTCTCCATTTGAAATGGTTTCCACTAAATTTTCACGTTGAGGATCGACGCACAATGATAAGTCGGCTACGCTGCCTTTGAAAACGTGATATCCGTTGAACTGGACCTGTCTTTTTCCAACGATGTCTTCCCAAAATTGCAAGTCGTTCAGGCCATCGTAGCTTGGGATAACCTCCTGTTTAAGAAATAAATTGTCATCAATTACAGTGTTCGATATTCTTACAAATATAATGTGTTTAACTATCATTTAAATGCATCAGCACCTAATAGTAGTTTTAATATATTCTAATAGATTTAAAATGTATACTTTTTCTACATTCATATACGATGTCGCTATAAGATAGCATTGGGTGCCAGCTCATGTGTCAGTCTCGTTACTTGATCGCGGCTCCAAATTACGAGGTACGTCGCCAAATGCCCTTACATAGTTTTAGTGAGACTTTAATTGGATTCAAATCCAGGGCTACTTTTATATATGAATGCTTTCGAAAAATTTATGTTGAATAAAACTTTTAAAAATAAAAACTTATCTCAAGGAGGATAATAAAAGGACTTAAAGTAGTGCACTAAAATTTTTAGAACCTGTACATTTAAGATTGATACAAGTTTAGATTTATCAATCAAGCTAAAATGTGTTTTAAATTTTTTGAGAGGGCATCATCACATATTTTGTAATACACTTTTGTATTAAATTCGTTAATCTTACATTTTAAACTATGTTGTTTAAGATGGACTGTCAATCCCATAGAGCTAATACATTAGATTTGAAATCACAACTTTTGCAAAAGAATTGCTTTGCCATGTTATCCCATTTTCCCCAGGTATCAACATAGCATCAATTTAAAACCAAATTGAAAAGAAAATAACATCCGGATATTTAATTATCAATTGATAAAGTTTCAAAATAGCGTCGTCATCTGCTGTATTGTTGGCATTTTAAAATTCAAAATATGTAATTAAATAACTAGATATCATTTTCGTTTCAAATTTATTTCATTTCGATGTTATGTTGATTCCCATACCTGTGAAAAAAGGGCTAACATGGCAAAGCAATACTTCTGCAGAAGTTGTTATTCCAAATTAATGCATTAGCTCTATTGGATTGACAATCTCTCTTAAATCGTATCTAATTCATAGATGCAAACTAACTAAATTTTTTTCAATAAACTCAAAGATGCTAAACTTTTTCTCACATATAGTGTTTTGATTAATTGCAGCAAAACGGTTGTCTACACCTAAATAGAAACTAGAAAATCAAAATCGTCAATTTTTCACTTTTAGCAGTTTTTTTTAGCTAACTATTGTGTAAAAAGATGCATGGTTTAATATTTGTATCTTAATTAGAGGAAAAGTTACGAAGCAGTCTACTATGTTTAGTTTTTTATTTAAAAAATTCCAAAATCCAAAAAAATATCAATTTCTGTATTTTTTCACATAAATATTTATAAAAAAATTGGGTTTTTTGCTATCTTAAAAACCATCCACCAGTTTTAAGAACATTTCTTGAAAGGACATAACTTTTTTAAAATATGAATAATTCTATAATTTGTAGGAGAACGGTTTTGAAAAAAAGGCCTAGGCATAAGACGATTTTTTATGCTTTCATAAAAAGTACCCTTTCAAGTATATTTTCTTTACTAATATGTTAAACTGTGATAAACTATGCCTAAAAATACTTTGAATTTAAAAGTTTAAAATATCCTAAATTACTTTTAAGATAATACCTCACCCTTCTACATTACACATTTAGACATGGAAAAAATATAAAAATGTAAACCTCCTTAAGATCTTCATTAGTGATGAAGGCTCGAACATAGCCGCTGAAATGTGAAAGAAAGATTTATGTTAGGTAATATTTACTAATATTTAAATGTCTATTATATCATTATACAACAATTATTATATCAAAAAGTATTACATGAGTAGATATAATTTTATAAATTAATAAGATTAAGGGAATAATATGCAAGCAAATAAATTTCAACTAGATTTATCGTCATGCCATTATATTTATAAATATATTTTTAATGAAGTTTTGTCGAGATTTTCAGTTTTAATCTTATTGCTGCGGTATTATTATACACACTATCACATAGTACATATGTTAAGATTTAAACAGCAAGTGTAAAAAAAATGATATGAATTTGTAGGTAAGGAACTTTGAATTTGGAGAAAAAATCATGTTATGATATTACAGTAATGTTTTTCCCCTCTAAAAAATCTTACAAAAATAAGTTTTATTTATAAGCACTAAAAGTTAACTTTTGGCATTAGTGAATGTTTGATATATTTAAAATAATAATTATTATTTTAAATACCGATACAAGATACAATACAATACACTTCCTTACGAGAACAACAATGCAAAATGTCTGAAAATTTTAACTAAAAAAAACTGGAAACCAATTAAAGAGATTTTGAAAGATGAATCAACAATTATAGCATTAACTTATAGCTTAACAGGTTAGAAAAGTGCTTCCGATTCATCTTTAAAAAAATAATATTTAAGCAATTTCACGATAACTAAGCTCGACTGATAGCTAACTGTTGAGGATGTTTTTTTTTCGGCTTATACTTACAAGAATTTTCTGACACGTCTAACAATTGATGCCATGGTAATCTTAAATTTGATTGCAACTTGCCGTTAAAGAAATTTTATGAACAAACTTTAGTGAGTTATGTTGAAACTTGGTTTGGCTGTTTAAAGTGCTTCAAAAACTATGAAATATTTTTGCGTGTTGAGTAGATAAAGTCTGGTGGGTATCTGACCAAGAATGGAGTTAAATCATTGTTGTTACAAAAACGTTCAATTGTTTTAATGTACGGTGTGTTTCTAATGATTTTGCATTGTTGACTGAATAGTGAAAGTTTCCGCTGTCTAAATTTTTACAATACAATTTTTTTTTATTGTTGATAATTTCCGTCATTATGATGAGTCCGCGAACTACATATGGGGGGGTTGGGGGTGTTCAATTAATAAATGATGTTAAAACTTTCAATTGTTAATTTAAAAAAATCGTTTAAATTAGGTTTATTCATTTTAATTTAGTTTAGTTTGGATTAATTGATTTAACATAGCTTAATTTGGTTTAATCGATTTTAGTTTAATTTCAATGATAATTAATTAAATAAATTATATCAATTGAACCAAATGAATGTATTCAAATAAATTTAACCTGGGTCTGGAACATAACCCCGTAAGCAGAAAGCCCGACAGTCGAACCCGACAGTGTGACGATAATTCAAACTAAGTAACCACAACACTCCGTTTCTGACTGCGACAATTGCTGCCCCCACAGACAGACTAAGTCAAAAAAAATTCCTTTTGCAATTGTTGTTTCATACAACCTAAAGACATCCAAAGGAAATAAAAGGAACATTAACTCGCGCCGACATCACTCCCAGAATCGTTCCCAATCTTGGCCAATAGCTGCTGGAATTTCTTTCTCGTCCTGCTTTTCGAGGGTATAAATTCTTTGTCCCAGAGTCACAATAGTGTGGATGCAAAAATGAGAATTATTTGGATACATTGAATTAACGTTAGAGCTACATGCGGGCTGTTGAAGACTCCCAAAAAAACTCCTCGGCGCGTGGGCCAAGGCCTGCCGTGCCCATTTCAGCTTTCGAGACCAAGGGCTCTGGGGAGCTAGGCATATGTTCCGGTGAGGTGGTCAACCTCACGCGGAGCCCCCAGTGTTTAGTTCCCAAGCATGTTGGTCCTCATTTTATCGACCCACTTAAGGGATGAAAGGGCTATTGGAGACGAGTGGGGGGGGGGGGACTATTGGAGACGGGTGTCATAATTTAGAACCACAGTCAAGTGACGAACCAACACCTGAGTAAACACCCAACGAAACTATCGTGCTCGGCGTGAGGACTTTGTAGCATGTTTAACGTCACTCTCTAGACGCGAGGCATTTAGTTTTTTGTCTTCCTTTTTAGCTGCATAGAAAGTTGTTCGGATGTAAAATCTCTCTCTGTCTCCAGGTATAATAAAACGTTTATGCCCCTACTGGTCTATCCATAGAAAGAGGGGTGCCATTGCCTTCGAAAAGATTGGACTTCTACCTGTTGGTCCATGGAAGGTATGTTATTTCCCTTTAACCACCCAATGGAAAATCCAATGGAGGCTTACCTCTATCCGCCAACTGAGGACGCGCCCTTTATGGGTCAAGCTCCTCGAGGGTCCACTATTCCACTATTGCCAGACTTAGAACCGAGCATTTTAGAGGCATGAAGATTCATCCAGACAAAACAAGAACCTTTGTTCCTTGCAAAAACTGCTCCGAAGTCCAGCTCACGCCCAACCACATCTGGGAATGTCCAGCTGTTGCGGTGAGTCTCTTGAAGATTGGCATAGCTTGACATTGGCTGTCTAGGAATACAGCTGGGATGTACCGATACTGGCAGAGACTGTTGTCAACGCTTTTGAAGCTATCTAGACTTTCTACCACAATATTATCTGTCCATGGACACGAGAACAACAACAACAACCAATACTGCTATTAGGTGTTTTGGACTTTTTTAATTCCAAATACCAGTTTTTCAGTAATTGAGAAAGGGAGTTTGAGATATTTGAGTTTTGTGTGTACCGCGTAAGGCAATTTAGCTTTGATTGAGTGATCTCTAGGATATTACATATGATGATTTTACGCAGAGAAATTTTAAAACAAATCTTTTTCCGACGCCTCTTGACTAAAGTTACCCTCCATGGCCAAATTTACCCGCTTTGACGGTACTAAATTTTTTTTAATTAAATGAATTGTTTTTATTTAGGTTTTGATGCTCAAATCCCTGGCTTTCCTCGATATTCTATAATTGGAAACTCAAGCATCGGGATTTTCGATTTGCAAATATTAAATGCATCTTTAGAAGATGAAGCTGATTTTGAGTGTCAGGTAACTCTACTTTTCTTGCAAAAAGTTTAATGTTCCTTAAATAATAGCATTTTGTTTACATTACAAACATAAAAACATGTTGTAGGTTGGACCAGCTGTAGGACAAGATTCCATTCAAGCTAAAGCACATCTTTCAGTTTTATGTAAGTAGCAGATATTAAGTAAAAACAAGAAATTATTTTTTTGTGCTATATAAAATAACTAAACAAGGTATTTCAGTTTAAAAAAAAGGTTTGCATTATATGTTGATTGACATACACCTCGCTTTAAGAATTCGCACTCTTTAAAATTTTAAAAATGGTTGGATTTTGGAATAATACGTAGCTAAACAGGAAAGTCAGGCATAACGAAACATAAACGAATTCAATCTGAATTTTATAGTATGTATGTCATAACATCCTATGTATGTCATAATATTGACTTCCGAGTAGATTCTTACCACCATGGTTGAAGACAGTAATAGACGAATTTTTACAAGAAATTTTTTTTCACTTTTACTACGGTAAAATGTATCGTTAGTATCTTCCTGTTTTTATATTTTAATAATTATATCTTAATAATTACACAAATTTTAACAAAAAAACTATTGGTATTTTTAGTACCACATACTTCCATAAGGATTATCGACCAGTCGAATGGCTCTGTGGTCCAGATCAAAATGTCGGAGACGCTCAGGCTTCAGTGTGAAGTGACTGGAGGAAAACCAGCACCGAAAGTAACATGGATGAGGAACTTTTTCAAACTATCACAAGGTATTAATATTATCAATAGAATTATAACATTTGATAATTTCGCCCGGTCATGACTCGAGGTTACAGAGTGCTCGATACATAACCTTCTGAAAGATAAGCAAATTGGCAGAAAATTGCAGCAAATTTGTTTTCACTGCATCATGAGCTTTAAATAAAAAAAATTAACTGAAAATTTAATTTCTGTAGTAGATGGTTATAAATGGTTCCTACTTGCTTTAAATTTCAAAATTTAATAAAAAATTTAAATTTATAATTTTTCACAAATTATATGTGTTGCTTCAAAACCTAAGGGTCAAATGACCGGTTAATACGTCTGTATCCCTCAGAGAGCTATAGCTGTGTGTTTCAATCTTTCTCTTGGAAATCTATATCTATAAATAAAGGAAAAAGGAAGGTCTCATGCTACGCCGGGTATGCAAGACTAGTAGGCTATAAGAATCAGATTTCAGGATAGTTAGCGCTCAAATCGGATAAAAAGGCCCTAGCAATCTCAAATTACACTATGCATCATGTTAAACTTTTTTTATGGAATTTTTTCAGTGATCTGATGACTTTCTATAAGCACATAATATTGTACGATCACCTCCCGAAGTCGAATCGATATCGTAATGCGGAGTAATATCGTAAGGATATCATACAATATTGTGTGCTTCTAAAGCATTAACATTGTTCAATTACCTATAAATGAAAACAGTACCATTCTACTAAACTCTAGAGAAAGCTAACTATAATTTAAATAATGCTATTAAAATAATTCGTTACTGTTACAAATTATTATTTATATTTTTAATCAAACTACTTTTTTCAGATGATAGTGTAGAGTCTGTTAAGAATTCAGATGACGGCAGGCAAGTTGCACTGTCAGTGTTAAGCATACGTCCGAATTCAGACGACAACAATGCATATTATTCTTGCGAAGCAGAGAGCTCCATCAGTTCTATTAAGATGTCGGCTGGAGTAACTCTGGACGTCTTGTGTAAGTAAGAATTTTTAGAGTTATACACTTTTTATATTACTACAAGTCCTTTCTTAGGATAACGCATTAGTATGTTTACTTACTTTTGAGTCATTTGAAGCAAACAATTTCTAAAAAAAACCCCTCTAGACCTGTGGCTGGACTTTCGTTTTAGTACAAAGGCAAAATGAATTCCATTAGCCGTGTTTAACATTCCCTCAGCCTAAGCTAAGTAACTGCTTAAAGATTTTTTAGGAAAATTCGTCAGTTGATGTTCATAAATATAAAAACAATAAAATATAGCACATTAAAAACTTAGTATGTTTCTAAACTATATTTGATCCAGTAAAATGTTTAGCTAGAAGATCTATGGATTTAGGGAATTTAGAAGCAAAACTAGAAGCAAAAATCGTCTAACAGGGTATAATTGAGAAAAATTTATAAAAGTAACCAGGGCGCTTTAGGGGCTGTAGGTGCTAATGATGGAGAGGAAAATGTTGCCCAGCATGAATTTGTGTACTAATAACATGCTCGACAGAGCATGTAAAAATTTTAGATTTTAGATTTTTCTAACTTTGGTACAGTCCACTCCATTACTCCTGATTTTTCTTGTGCTGACATTTTTGCAGCAGGCCTTTGCCCCCAATTACGTTTAGTTTAGTATTGCATAAAATACCGCCTTTTTCAATTCCATAGGGGCTGAGGAGCCCAGTCGGTAAAGTCATTAGCCTTGCATGCGGAAAGTCTCAGGTTTGGGTCCAGGCATCGCCAAAATAATGGCCGACCTATGAACGGTTCGTTCAGCTAAAAAAATGTCCGACAAATAAGAGGGAGACGAATTATTAGAGGGAATACGCGTTATATGTATATACAGTCCCTGGACAAATTATTAGACGCACAGCAAGATTTCATGTAAAATATTAATTACCGGGTGATATTGTACCGTTTTATTATTTTAAATTGATTTGTTTTTTATTTTTATATTATCAAATCAATTACCGATTTATTTGACATAAATAAAACAGCATTAATTTAGAAAAGCATAAGTTTATTAAGTTTTAAAAAAAAGTGAAATTAATGTTAGAAAAGTCAATATTTAGTTGAGCCACCTTTAGCCGCTATCAAAGCTTTAATTCTGCGTGGCATGCTATCAATGCAAGACTGTACTGTCTCCTGCATTTGAGGATGATGATTCCACACATAAATAATCTTATAATAAATAATTAATATAAATTAATCTTAATCATAATTATCTTAAAATAAATACAAATATGTAGTCTACAACAATTCTTTTAAATAAATATCAATAATATTGTAGTTTAAATATACCATTATTGCATAAAAACTCTTAAGAAACATAAAATTACTAAAAAAAAAAAAATACAGTGCGTCTAATAATTTGTCCAGGGACTGTATGTTCCAAAGCTGCTTACGATCTCGCCCTTAATGGTTGCGTTGTTTGTCAATCCAGGTGTCGCGCGGTTCGTCATTTGACTGTGGTTCTAAATTATGATGCCCGTGACCAATAGCCCTCGTGTAGCTTTAGTGCGACGATAATTCAAAACTAACCTAACCTTTTAATTCAATAGATGCTCCCGGCCGGCCATCCATCGAGGGCTACCGGCCACGCGAGAAGATTCGTGCCGGAGACACAGTCCGCCTTCGTTGCGTGTCTCGAGGCGGTAACCCCTTAGCCAGGCTGGTATGGACCAGGAACGGTCAGTTCAAAGACCACTCCTACGTCACTTCCGACTCAGAGGCCGAAAATGAACTCACCTTCGTCGCCAATGCTTCAGATGATGGCGCTGTTTACACGTGCACTGCCACCAGTGTCATGACTCCGGAGGCCATGGTTAAATCCATCAAGCTGAAAGTTCTTTGTGAGTTTAATCTTTTAGTGTTTAATAACGGGGCGGTGTGGCCAGATCAAGGCTGGTGATAAAAAAAAGGTCGTACTCGTTAGGTCGGACCATCGAAAGGCATCCGACAAGCCAATCCGACCCGAAATCCCGAAAGGCCATAATCCCGACAGGGACGAAATCCCGAATGGGTCGAAATTATTATTGTGGGAGTGAAGTGAGCGAGTGAAGTGAGTGAGTGAGTGGAGTGAGTGAAGTGGAGTGAATGAAGTGGAGTGAGTGAAGTGGAGTGAGTGGAGTGGAGTGAGTGAGTGGAGTGGAGTGAGTGGAGTGAGTCCATGACTCACTCCACTCACTCACTCCACTCACTCACTCACTCACTCACTCCACTCACTCACTCACTCCACTCCACTCTCCACTCTCACTCCACTCTCCACTCCTTCCCACTCCACTCTTCCACTCCACTCTTCACTCCACTCTTTTCCACTCCACTCTTTCACTCCACTCCACTCTTTCACTCCACTCTTCCACTCCACCCCACTCCACTCTTCCACTCCATTCTTCCACTCCACTCCACTCTTTCACTCCACTCCACTCCACTCTTTCACTCCACTCCACTCCTTTATCATTTTAAAGACTTGTATCATGTGAAAAAAAAAATTCACACGACCTTGTTTTCATATGACAAACCTCATGTGGCAAAAGTAGTACATTTCTTGATAAAAAATTCCCTTTTCATACATTTTAACAATATGTAATTATTTTGTGGAAAATGGCTTTGGTTCGCTGTATCTATGTTTAAGCTGGATAAATTATAAATCTGCCTATTAGTATTTCTTGCATTGGGTTTTACAGTTGATGTCCCAGTTTAGACTTTGGGGCAACTCATAATTTGATTTTTAACTTAATTCTTGAATTACACAAAATTCGCAATTATTTTTTTTAAACAGTTGTATAAATAGAGAGTATATTATTTTCTATTGTGTATTTTTGTATTTTATAAAATACACCCTGATTGTACAAATCCAGCAAACAAAAAAGCGAAAACGTTAATCGTTCAAATAAAGAATTTACCCCTAATCAGATGTCACAATTTTCTTAAAAGCATCACTTTTGCCTCAATTTCTGATCTAAAAAGTTAAGTTTTTCCCCCGATATTATAAAATAATTATTTATCATTTCTTACGCATCTTATGCAATTGAACATTTCTTTTAAGATGCCCCGAAATCTGTCACCGTGAAAGCTCAAAAAGAAGCTAAACTTGGAGACGTCATATCTTCCACATGCACCACAGAAAAGAGCAATCCGGCAGCAGAAATTACATGGATAGTGGATGGAATTCCAGTTATTGGCGAAAACAAGGTTGAAGCCATAGAAAATGGTGGATGGATCACCATATCAACAATTAATGTCAATGTGACTGAGCAGGTTTGGATTTGTATATTTAAACTGAACTTTTTACAATAAGGTCTAGATGGTCCATTTTGATAACTTCTGGAAGAAGAGATATTCCAAGTTTTATACCATAATTTTTTTATACTCAAATCCTTATGTCATCCACTGAACATCTTTAACTTTATAATGAAAATATGAAGTGTTTCACTGTATAATTTAAGTAGTTTGAAGTAGTTAGTATATTTATCTTATGATGGAATGGAATTGGCATGGAATTTTGAATGAATCCAGATTTAAAGCTGCAATTTTACAGACACTTTCATATAACGTTTAGAGTATGTGAGAATGCTTATGGACATAGAAACGAATATGGTCTTCACTGTAAAATTTTGGTTCAACTAAGTGTAACTTTAATCCATAAAACCAGGAAAACAGCTTTGCGGAAATAATAGTCTAAATTTTTCTTGTACATAAGGACATACTAAATTAGAAAAGCTGTTCACTAGTTGTTTACTAATGCCCATATATATAACAACATTACTTACTTAAAATACAATTTTATTTTACGGCTTCTTGTAAACACTGTAAAAATTTGGTGTAACATTGCACCACATTTATGGTGTACCGTTAAACCAAATTTTTACAGGGTTTGTAAACGGCTTCTCTGCTTTACGCAGCAATTAATAACATAATTTTGGTGCTAAAATTGCGATGCAGAATTTCCCAAATGTGACCAAAATGGCACTGTAGCAATAAATAAGTCAGTATAAACAAAGTTTTTTTTTATATTGAGTCATTTAAACACAAATTAAGTATGAAGTAACAGATTTGACAAACGTAATCTATATCTGTGCTTTATCTTTCGGTTGTAGGACAGGAATGTTAAGCTTTTTACCTGCTATGCCGTTAATCAAGAACTGGGAGAAACTGTTCCTCAAAGTGCTTCTGTTAATATTTTATGTAAGTTTTAATTTATCTTTAAAAAGAGTACAATAAAAATACGATTTAATACGAATATGGTTCAGACTTTTTCACTAATAAAAATATAGAACCAACACAATCTCTAATAATTTAATTAATCTACCGCATCTAGAACTGTCAAAATTATCCACAGTACATTTAGGGTATTTTTGTTGCTAATTGTTTTTTTTTAATATAAGATAAAGTCATGCGAAGTTGAAAAATTATGCTTTGTTATGTTGGCAACACTACTGCTTTAGGAAAAAGTATGCAAGTGGATCCCCGATAATGGTCTTGAATAATGAAGAATGTCTTGTGACATTATAAGTTTAAGATTTACGGGGTGTATCGGAACACATATTTTTATTGTTCTGATAGACAAGAGCAAAAAAAAAAACAGGAATTAACTATACACAAGATCATCGTGAACTACTCACAGAACTCACTTTGTCTAAATATTCTGAAAAAGAATCCTTATTTTGGATTCCCAGAAAGTTCCAAACTTCCGAACGCATTTGCCCCTCATAGGAGACTTCCTTTGTCGTTCAAGTTAATCTGTCATACAGACTATTTTTACCCTTCATACATTAAAACCCATTGTTTTCCATGGCAATTGCATTTATATTCATTAATCTCTATGCTTTAGATGCGCCAGATCCCCCCAACATCTTCGGTTACAACGAAGGAACGGAGATCCACGCTGGTAAACTTCAGAGGCTCACTTGCATTTCCCACGGGGGACATCCGCTGCCAGAATTGAAGTGGTATAAAGGAGATACTGAAGTAATAAAACTTATTGCATATTTTATTTAAATAATTAACATGGCACCCAACGCAGCCTTTAAGCGGCATAGTATGTACCAGGTGTCAGGACTTTGAACTTTATAGATATATAATAAGCACTTGTGTCCGGCTGTACTCGGGAGTATTTTTGTTGGCTGTGTGTGTGGAATTTTCTGTGTATAAGAAAGCAGTATGATGAGCGACCGAGAGAATCGATCAACTGCCGTCCAATATCGTTCAAGGCCGATAAAATTTTGTCCTATAACTGGGCGACCCCTCCCCTAGACACCACCTGAGGTGGCATCCAACGGAACCTAAACAAACGTCTCCTGTAAAGAATCTGATATACTTTATATTTTATATAACGTAGAGAGAAATGCATGTACCCAATCCCGTCATTGTAAGAAATATGCCTATTTGTAGGCTCCAGTCATAATAACCAGTCAGATCATCCAAAAATCACGTTTGGCCGTCTTCAAGCAAGGCGGCTAAAGTCAGTACACTTTAAGCGACCTTTGATCACCTTGCTCGAAGGCGGCCAAACACTGTTGTTTTCATACTGGCAAGACGGTCGCTTTCGATAGAATTTATATATCTGTTTCAGGTAACTGCATCAGAGCAGACCACCAGTGGCAATATCGTGTCGAGAGAGTTGTCCATCATTGCCGAGGCAAGTGACAACGGGGCAAAGTACAGCTGCAAATCCTCCAGTAAAGCTCTGTCGGAGCCGCTGGTAGCTGAAACGACCCTCACTGTGTACTGTAAGATTTTTGAACTTGAAATTATGTTTATACGTTCTTCTAGATTTATTAGGCCGTATTAAACAATTAACAGTTTTGGACGTACTTAAGACGTAAATTCACTTTTCCTTTATCCAGTCTTTCTTTAGTGCTATTTCTTGTGGGTTTTTTTTATCTTCAAATTACAGATCTTTTCTATTTCAAGGCTCTGTTTAATGGTTTTGATTTAATGGTTTTGATTTAGATTTAATAAAAAAATTAAATAAAAAGTTAAAATTCCTCTTATTTTTGTTTTTGTTGAGAAAATAAAAGATTAAGGGGATTATTGTAAATTACAACTTTTGGAGGAGCACGAAATTTTGGCCATTGCCATTCGGCTAAAATTCACTTCTAACTAATTCAGTTTTCTTGTAATTTTGTGTCAATAAATTGTGAAGTCATTAAAAATCATTGGTACCTCTGCAAAAGGTTTAGAAATTAAAAAGATAAAACCTATGCTTGAATATTTAAATACGTTTGCGTAGAAAAAAACTGATATAGATACAATGTTTTACATTTAGTGTTCCCAATAAAAATAGTTAGTCTAACAGTTATGGTAACTAGAAGGCTCATTGCTAGTTACAAAAATGCAGTCCTCTCACCGGGTTAGAATTCAATATGTCTTAAGTAATCAATTGAAGGTATTTTTATTATTTTTTTTGTTTAGTCCCACCTACTAGATTGAAGCTTAAAGTAGAAAAACCGAAAAAACCAAAAGCTGGATCGAAGGTAAGTTTAATTCAGCCTTTACTTCTATAATTTATTTTTATTATGTATTTTTGTATTTCTGTATAAAAATGAAACTTAGTAACTTAACATGGTAGCTATTTAAATTTTTTTTACATGTAGATTTATTATGGTTAAGGTATCTTGTTATTATCTCTCTGTATGATGACGGTTTGTGTATCCTCGACAATTTTTGTTTGCCATGGTAAATTAAGCCGTTATTTTTACAAATTTTGGTCTTTGTCGACCCATTTATGACCATTATTTACTGGATTAACCATGATACCATTGATTATTTACTTGATTACCATGATACCATTAATCATTTGCCTGATTACCATCTACTTGATTATCTATGATTACCATTATAGACGCAAATATCCTGCGAATCAACCAACAGCAATCCACCAGCCAATATCACCTGGTGGAAGGGCAAAAAGAACGATTTACAGCTAAAGCCTGCGTCTATCAACGTATCTCCGTCATCAGTAAACGGGGGCTACATCACCAAAGCTACGTACGTCTTCAATGCGACTGCAGAGGACGATAAATCCATGTTCACTTGCCAGGCTTCCAACGAGGCCATACAACAAAGTGTGCACGATACGATCATTGTTGATGTCTTTTGTGAGTAGGTTTATTTCAAAAAATATAATTTAAGCTTTAGGGATAAAAAACAAACTTAATAAATAAAAGTCTAATGATGGAATGGAAATAATTTTGGTATAAATGATGGATAAACAATATTTTATATCTTACCAATTGAACATAATTCATCAAAGAACTATGCGCCGTGATATTTTTTTTTTTAAATTTCACTCATTTTAACACATTGACAACGATTTTGAAAATGTTTTCTGTAACAAGACAACTTAATCGTAGATCGACGAAGATATAAACAGTGGATTGTGAATCTTTTTTTCAGTACCTAATACACCTTCATACCGTTGTTCCATTACTTTTTACATATTGGCCACTACTTTCCTATCATTTCTAAAAATCTTACTTGCGAAAATCGAAGGTTTTCAGAAGATGGTAAATCTATAAGATAACAAGCTTGTTGTAATGTTGTAAAATACTTTCACATCTCTTATCCTCATCATTTTTGCATAATTTTTAATTCTATAAGCTTTAACTGGGGACTTCCGAAATTTATATTAGGCAAATACACTAACGATAAACACAATTTACATTGAATACCTCAATTTATAGACATAGTTGGGGTTTTTTTTCAGACAAACCGATTTTTCCTGAAGTGAAATCAGACGCATACCAATTCAAAGAAAATGACTCCAGCATAATCAACATGACCGCCAAAGCAAATCCGGATAAAGTAACCTATGTCTGGAAGAAGCAAGGCAAAATCATCGAAGAAGGGTCTTTTCTGAATTTCACATCTGTGGTCAGATCTCAAACTGGGGAATACACTTGTCATGCATCAAACGATATAGGGGAATCAGTAGTTACGGTCATCCTTAAAGTATTCTGTAAGTAATTGAACTGAAAGATAGACTACGGACATTTAACATATTTTTTCTGACATTTCTAATATGTATGGTCGGAGAATGCAGATGTGTAGAGAGTATCAGTCTTTTCATTACCAGAATTTAATATAAGTTGTTATCCATTGAAAAAAAAAACTTTTTAGCTGAACAATATTTTTTATACTTTTAAATGAAAAATGAGAAATTGGTAGGAGCAGTTTTTAAAAATGTAATGATAAATAAGACTTAACAAAGATAATTAAAAAAATTAACCATTAAGTACTGTTTGGTAAGAATACATCCACTGTAATTCCCAACGTGAAAATCAGCAAAAATTAGATTTTACTATGGATTTTGAACTCTAGTCTAGAGAGTTTAAATATATTTTTAATATGATTTTTAAAACGAAATTTGTGATTTTTATGTTTTAGAATACAACAAATTTTGTGTTAATATATAAAATTTGTAGATCCTGCAATGATAGCTAAGTCTTTGGAAGAAGCAGATGAAAAGGTAATAATTGCCGAACCCGAGTCCAACGTGCGGCTGCATTGCAACGCGGATGGATATCCAATGACAACAGACACTATTAAATGGAAAATGGACAACGAAAACGTGAAAGAACGATCTGAAATATTGTCAAGTACCAATGGAAAATCCATTTTGAGTATACGGAATGTGTCTGAAGACGTTTCTGGGACATATACTTGTGTTGCCAACAATGGGATTGGATCAGCTGATTCTTGGAAAATGGTTCTTCTCATTAAACGTAGGTATTTTCTAGAATTGTCTTTGCATGCAAAGTTACTGTGTCTGTATTTTGTCTGTTTTCAAGCTGCGTTTTTTGGTGAAAATACGGTCTTGTGTCCTTAGCCTAAAAAGGTACTTTCTTTTATCTTTTTGTCTGAAAGATTTTAAATGTAAAAATATGTAATAAAAATGTCATATTTGGCGAAGCCACATTTTGCCAAGAGGCCCACCAGGAGAAAAGCGATCTGCGTTTCTGCAGCCTTTGGCTTGAGGTGCTAGAAACTACCTTTTATCCCATGTAAATGGCAATGTACAGGCTGATACGATGATAAATCTCAATCCCAAGCAAGTATTTTGTTCATTAACCTTAAACAGAATGAATGCTAAGTTTGGCTCATGACAATGTACATAGAAGCTTGGTAGTCAGACTATGTCAACTATCTAATTGCAGGCCCATCTACAATCAAATGCTTCTCACCAGCAACTAACTTCCTAACAGAAAGTATCCTTCCCTAGTAGCATACACAATAACAATCCGATATCGAAATATATTTGTAAGATAGTGATTATACGTTCTTTTGTACTACCATGATTACGTGTGCACATATAATTTTTATTACAACTTTTATGAAGAACTGATGACATTTTCAGATAGACCAGTCATCAAGAGCACAGAAAACAACACCGTCATGAGTGACCGAAAGATGTCTGCCCAGCTGTACTGTACAGCCGAAGGAATACCAGAGGTCACATTTACCTGGACATTCGAAGGAGTGGTTGTCTACAATAATAATCCCCGAGTTAGAAATGAGACGGCCAAACTGGACCATGTGACGTATCAGGATGTCCTCGTTATTGATGACGTCAGGGCTAAGGATTTCGGAGATTATATTTGTGTTGCCAGAAACGAGCTAGGATTCGAGACGATACAAGTGGCGTTGCTGCCTGATGGTATGTGAAATTCTCACAGTGAATTGATTTATAAATGTAATTTTGTGTAAATAAATCATAAAAACTTTAGCCAAACGTGTATATTGGCCTCTTAACAATTTCAAACGTACGTCGTTACGTAGCGATAATATTTTATTTTTGTGTCAGGGATCACCTAATTCCTTCTGATTGCAACGAAAGCTTTCGAGGCACTTTCTTCCCCTACCCCCTTGTGTGTTTTTCCAGGAAACGACGTGAGCGTCGCTGTTCTACCTGATCGCAAATGCTTTCCAAACCCAAGTAGGGCTGGGGAAAGCTAAAACAGTGACGCTCACGCTGTTTCCTGGAAAACAACAAGAGGGGATAGGGGAAGAAAGTATTTCCAAAGCTTGTTTTGAGCACTTGGTCAACTCGCTGAACAATACCGTCTCTAGCGACAGACTTGCTTCCTTGGTCCCCTTCTTCATAAACATCAGTATTGTTCAGCGAGTTGACCAAGTGTTTAGGGAAACTCGAAGGTTTACCATAAGTGAATTATAGATAAGCATAGTGGCTTGGATTGTAGCGCTTCCAAGTTGACGAGGACCTCAAAGAAACCGTCACAACTCCCTTCAAATCATTGGCGGCTATATTTTATGAAGAGGGTATTTCAAAGCTTGTTTACAGATATGACAAATGCTTTAATCGTCAAGGTGATTATATGGAGAAATAAGGAAATTGTACATTACTTTTGGAAAAAAATCTTTTTTGTATTTTGACCCGTCTTTTTGTTACAGCCCATAGGAGGTTGAAAAAAAACAGCCCTCGTATTTTCACTTTACTTTTTATAAAATGGAGGATTCGGTGGGGCTGCAATCTATCGTAAAACCATAAGATTAAACAAAGGGGAAGAATAGTAGTTTTCCAGGGTTGCAGTATATCAAGTTTTAAGACCACATCTAAAGGTGACAGGACATACTATTTTCGCCCGACTTTTGAGCAAAATGGGAAGATTCGGTGGTGCTGCCATCTCTCTTAAAATCACAAAGTTAAAAAACGACCCTGAGGAAAAAAAATCGAAAGATATTCCTCTGAATTCTGCTCTCTTTTTTTTTAGCATATTTGATTGTATTATTGATGAGTTACTAACCTGGTGTATTCTGACATGCTTCAGTTATTAGATATTCGGTACATGCTTCATAAGCAGCATATTTTTATTTATCTAACATAACATAAACACACATTTCACAACCTGTATAATTCTTCATTCACCACTAACATTCAAATTCCAGGTGCCCCAGATCCTCCACACATCGTGAGAGTGCTGAACACAACCAGGGACTCTCTCCTGGTGACCTGGGTGCCAGGATTCAGCGGCGGGCACAATCAAACCCACCGGATCCGTTTCAAATCGGTTCTGGACCCAGCATACTCATATGTAGACGTGCACCCGCCCTCTACTAACTCAGTATGGATATCAGGACTCAAGCCTAGGTTGGAATATGAAGTGGCTATGAAGTCGATCAATGTAAGGGGCTCCAGTGACTATACGACAGCTATTGTCAAGGCTGTTACTTTAGGTAGTGAATTTCATAAATAATAGTTGGGTTTATTTTTCAAAGTTACTATATAATTAGTAGTCATTACCACAGTTTAAAGCCAGTTTATTTAAGCTTTAAATTAAAGATACTTAAGTAATTAACTTGTACTTTGAGTCTTGTTAAAGCTGTTTTGTTCTGATTTAAATTAAAAAAAATATGAAAATAAATTACATTTTAGGAATAAATAAAAATTGTTTTGGAATTTATGTATAATCAGGTTGTTAAAGTTACACTTATTATACATCTTATAATCACAGTGAATTTTTTTTTAAATATCCTGTATTGCAAAATAAATAGTAATTTGACACCCTCTAAATTAGTAAATTAGCCAAGTGTGAACTTATTTTCACCAAATCAGCTTTGAATTTTAAAAAAATTAACTCATTAATTAAAAAAATTAATTAATTTTCAGTTGCAAAATATTTTTAAAGAAATCTTCAATGCTTAAAATTTAAACAGTTTAAAAAAATTATAAAACTTATACATTTTTAAAAATGAAGTTTTTAGTTATAAAAACTAACAGTCCGTAGATAGGTTTATACTATAGAGATAGTAAAACCGTGCGCTATCGCCCTCTATCGGCAATAGTGGGAGATAGCGCACGGTTTTACTATCTCTATGGTTTATACAAGCGTATCCTTCAGGTGGTTAATATAGCATCCAACCTGCCTTCAAAACTAATTCAATTTAAAAATCTGTTTCTATGCATAAATTATTTAAAAAAAATTCTTCTTCTTCAAATGCCTGTATTATTGGAAACGTTTATTTTAGATTCTCACTCAAAGACTAGAGACAAACGTAAGGGAAGCAGCCTCAGTGACAGCTTGGTAGACGTCGTGATTTCAACAGTTGCCACGGTTTTCTTTTTAATCTTAGCTTTCAATATCGTGCTATTGGCTTTGTACTATCGGAAAAAAGACAGAAGGCGCAGAAGGAAACATTCAGGTATCCAAAATTAAATATATTTTATTAAGATTTTCTAAAATCTAGATGAAATTCAGTTAAAATTTGGGATTGGTTATTTGGTTATTAAGAAACCCCTTTGAAATGGTCTTTATTTTTACAAAATCTGTAATTTTGTATAGATTGACTCTTTAGAATAAGGGCACGTATATAAATTACGTCACGCATAGAGGGGGGAGGGAGGGGTATGCACCAACGTAACGGATCGTGACATGGAGGGGGAGGAGTAATCGCTTGCGTGACGTAACGATTAGGAAAATTTCACTTTTGCAGGGAAAATCTGTTTTACATTAAATGAAGTTTTTCCAGAATAAAAAATCTGTTATCTTTTTTAATAAGAAACACTTTATTTCAGAAAGAGGATGGGGAGATTATTACAGGCCACAACGTCGGCATTATTAGTCTCTTATATTTTACAGAACTCTTCGTAACACACTGAATTGCTACACTATTTTAAACAATCAGAAGACTAGCAGCCACCTGGACAAATACAGAAAGACACAGAACTAGACAAATCCGATTGCACCCAACCCCCTTTTTAGGAGAAATTAGTGAATGGCTAAGTTAGCCCTTGGACAACGGAAATATGAATACAATGTTGGTCTATTCCTATGAATTAATTATTTTACCAAGAAAAATTTTACTTTTTGTTTCCGAGTTAATTTTTTTAAAAAATATATAAATTGCATTTTTTCAAATTTCAGAGACAGGGGAAATATTAAAATTAACTTTTTATTTCGAAAGGTGGGGGGTTGAGAGAGTGCAGCAACGTGACGTAATTTTAATAGGGGGTCGATCATACGTGACGCAGCGTGACATAGGGGGAGGGACGGGTCAAAAAAGTCTAAATTTTGAGTGACGTAATTTATGTGCTTTTGGCTGCCGAATGCTAATTTATAAGACAAAACGGGCAGTTACTTCGACAAAAATCATGGAACTATGTAGCATAGATGGAATATAAACTTTTTTTCCACATTTGAATTTTGTATACTGAGCTTTCGTTTATTTCTTTTATTTTCTTTCGTTGCAGCGTTTGAATGAGTTCATTAAAGGAAAATTGCATGCAGCAATTTGGCATCGGAATAGAACTATTGTTACTATAGAGATTTTTGTTGCCATTCTTTGTAATGTAGGCGTTCTTTATACAAAATTCGATTGTCGTTGCATGTCTGTTTGTCCTTAAAGCACAAATAATATAATATTAATAAAAACCCTATCAAATAACCGTTTTTATTTTGATTTAATATTAATTAGTAATATTTAAAAAAAATTATGGTTTTATAATAATTTTTAATTTTTTTTTTAAATTATAGATGGAAATATTTCGAACTCATCTGATGAAGGAAGTAGCTCATCTAAGCCAGGATCCGACGAAACAACTTTTAGCAGCTACACAGAAAATTCATTGGATAAGAAAAGTTCTAAGGTAGAATCATCTGAAAGTGTATCCGCAGGTTATTCAGAAAATGTAAGTAAAAATCTTGTGACCCACCAACCTTTTTACCGAAAGGACTATGAAGTCCTTCTATGAATAGTTTTGATATAGTTTATAATATAGTTTTGGTTTAAAGTAAAATCTTCGGACACAACTTGAAACTATTCCTTTAACCCCTAATGATGACGTATAGGCGTTCCAAACCTGACCGAGTGGTCATAATAGGGTTAAGCTATTGTTTCTAATTTGAATAATAAATTAAACAACATTTATAAAGTAAACTTTGTAACTGAGGATCTTCTACGAAACAACAAGAATGTATGTCCCTGTCGTTAATACAAAATATATTGAACCAATTTTCACAAAACTTACCATACAAGCTATTACATTGCCTTTTAACACAACCTTGTATCACAAATTTCCAACAAAGCCTGTTTTACTGTACATTCTAATATGATTACATGTTTACTTAGGAATCAGAGGAATCTTATTCATCAACTGAAGAAAGAACATATTCCAGATCATCCGAATCTTCGGTCTCTCTCTCCAAATACAAATCTAAACGAGCAGCTGCCAGTTTTATATAAGTTGTATTTCAGTTAATGTAGTAACCGTTTTCATTAAAAACATACGTTTTTACCCAGAACTTGTTTTTAGAAATGTAGAATATTACTTTGAAAAATATTATTAAGGTTGGTTGGGGTAACGACTACTCAGTGGTGTATTCGTAAAATTAGCATAAGATATATTGTACATAAATTTTAGGAGCTATACTCTTTAAATAAGCCCAGTGAGTATACTATATTTTTCAAAAAATAACTCCGTATACCGTAGTATAAACCCAATGCAGCAGCAGTTCGACTACTTAACTAGACAATAGACATTGGGGTGATGAATAGACACCCATTTAATTAATATCTAAGAATACTACTAAAAAAATAACTATAAGGTTGGTATGGATAACGACTACTTATCTAGAGAATAGACTTTCAGGTGAATTTAGGTTTTGAACGAAATTATCTTACCACATAACTTTTTGTATGAGTGCTGTGTACTTAAAAAACCCTTTTGTGTAGGGTTTGATAAATAATTTGAAAATAATAATGTTGTAAACAAATTAGTGATATTTTCCGCGCTAAAGAAATTTTCGCTGGTCTAATTTAAAAATAAAAATGTAATTAAAAATTTCTAAAAAAATCTCTTCCATTATTAATTTATTTATAGAGCATAAACAAGCAGCAGAAGATGAAAGCACAAAATATAGCCTACAAAAAAACTAAATATGCAGAAAAACAGCAAGTATTGAATTTTTTACCAGAAAAACAACTTTTAATAAACACTGAAGAACTTCTTATTTGCATAACGTTACTAAAACACAAAGCTTATTCATCGATTATATTGAAATCGATATTTGAAGGCTTGAATAACATTAGAAGAAAGCTCAAATAGTCTTAATGTTATTCTTCGTTAGTTAACTATACAGTCACAGAAAGTTAACTTATAACATTGAGTTAGCCTTATGTAGAATTTTACCACATCTTTATTTTACCAAACATTTTTTTTTTATTTCCCTATATAATCTTGACGTGGAATTACCATCTCAAAATATTAGACCCATTTAATATTCGTAATAAAGCATTTGACTCACCGAATATTTATCAAAAGTTAATCGCACTCATCAATTCATTTGATCGATCAATATTCGGCAAAGCCAACATTTCGTAGCAGTACGCGATAGGGTGAACAGTTTTTAAAAATATCACTTATTAACGGAATTTCAGTACAAGTTTATACTTTGTCTACAAGAAGATATAAAAAAATATACTATGGTTTAGAGAAGGAATCCATGTCCATATTCTTTTAACATGGAGGACATCAAACTATTCTATATATTCTTGAACTTCCAATATACGCTTTTAAATATCAGCCGACGGATCCCACTCCAGATCGTCGGCTTCCATCTTTGGTTGCTGCATCTTGGCGTACGAGAACTGCTTTTTGGCCCTGACATACAGGGCAGGGGGTGTCCTGGAGCAGACGACTGCAGAAGCAGCCAGGACAACCAGGCCTACAGCCCCTAGGACGGACATGGTAAGAACGAAAAGGGTCATTGTCCACTTGTCTTGGCAGAGCTCAGATGGGGTCACTGTGTAGTATGGCCTGCCCTTCAGGGAGGGAGGGTTTTCACAACTGGAATGGGAATTGTTTAAATGAGCTTAATGTAAATTTAAGGTTTTAGGCACATGATGGTTAACCCATTAACGTTAGCTTTGTGAATATCATTATTTCTTTCATTTCCGAATAAAAACGTTACCTATAAAGGTTTTTAAATTCAGTTTTCGTTTAACTTAATTTTGTATGCATAAATTGATCCGGACAATAGTCTTCATTTGTCTTATATTATGTCGTATATTTTATTTATATAAACTTAAGCAAAAAGTTCATCTTCGAGTGGCACGTGGCAGCGACAGTGGCATTTTCTTGCCAACCGTAGTGAATGAGTTAATAAAAACCAAACGATGACACATTAAACTAATTTCACAGTACATATAATTCGTAAAAAGACAGTTTTATAAGTGCGACATAAACATGAAAAATAATAACTAAAGTGTTAAAAATATTAAAAGATAGTAAAAGCAAAGAATATATTTGTAAACTTTTTTAGTAGAGTACATTGGATTGTATGGTTATGAACATTATATTTATGGAATTAACGAATGTTCTAGCAACTAAAATAGTTTTAAAAATTCTGTTGTATAAAAGAATATAATTTAGTTCAAATATCTTACGTAGTTCAAACGATAAAAATCCTAAAACCATTTTAACGAAATATGTTTATTATGATAAAACTTGCAAGATAAATGTGAAAATATTGATAGGGATGTAGTTTTTAGTTACAATAATAAATCTGTTGCTAGTAAATTAAAATACTGTTGGTATTGCAGAGCCGTATAAACCTCTCATATCACAGTCAGGTTTTCCAGCAACACAAATATTTTTAAAACAATTATAAATTTTATAATTTTACTAAATTTTAAAATGTAAATTAAACTGAATTTTAAAATGTAAATTTTACTAAATTTTAAAATGTCAGTTTTACTAAACTTTAAAAGTGTGGAGGAATCATTTATAATTATCTGCTACAGAAATATAATTTAAAACAATTTTAAAAAATTAAACTTTCAGTTAAACAAATTTTAATTCTATTTTCATGCAGTGAAAACAAGTTTGCACTTCTGTCAATTTGCTTGTCCCTCAGAGGGTTAAACAAAATTGCGGTCTAAAAATCTCACCAAGTACTATGTACTAATAAATGTAGTTATCAGACAAAACAATATCGCAATGATTTTTTTTATCGCAAGCTTTACACAAAAAAAAGTTTCTTACATTATATTCATTTGCGTTTCCTTCTTCAAGTACCTCATCCAAAGTAAGTTGCAGTCGCACTTCCAAGGATTATCCGCGAAATCAACGAAACTTAATGAATACCAAGAATTCATATCAAGAGGAGATTTCAAAGTGCTGAAAATGAAACAGAATAAAAATAACAAATAACTTTCCAATTATTCTGTAATTTAGACAACTACATAAACATTTTAAAAAGATGTTGTTAATTTAGTTGCATAAAAAAGGAAGTAAATTAAAGGACATTAACATTCCAACCGTTACAAATCTAAAATTGTCTGCTTAGTGCTTTCATTTGCAGTTTTTTTTCTAACGTGGCTGCGTTATTGACAGCTAAGCCTTTGTGGACTCTTCATATTCCCCAGAACTGAGAGCCATTTTTTGTAGCACCATTATGTAGTACCATTAGACCAATTTTGACGCTCAGGTAACAATCAATTTGAGCTCTCTGTGGATGCTAAAGTATGACGAGATTGAATTTTGCCGAGAGAACCCAAGTTGCAGTTTTCTTAGGAATAGCTGATTTTAAAACTGGTTAAAAATTGTTATTTTTATTTAATCAAGACAATTAATTTAATTTTTTGTTAGTGTATTAACTTGCACTGCATGCATTATATTTAGTACACTATGTATGTGCATGGTCGGTAACTGGTGTATACGCATTGAATTTGGTAATGGGGTTGTTTCACGTCGTGGATGGCAACAGCTCTAACGGTTTGTTGTCATTTGTTGCCTGGAACTACTTATGTTTTGGTATTCGAAAATGAGTTGTCTAAGAATATTTTACTTAATAATTTTTTAAAATTTCAACTTCTTGCTGTGCTTTTGGTTGTTCATAACATTTGTTAAAGAAATCTTGCATGGAAAGAAAAAATTATTTTCATCTATATCGGTCATTTTGAGAGTGAAACCGAAGCAACCAATGAAATCGCTGTAGGTAAAACCGAACCAATGAAATCCAGTACGGATAAAAATGAAAACAAGAGCGTTACATCATCTGAAACAAACCTATTGTATTCTTTAAATAAAATTGTGGTGAATTAGCAGCCTACCTAAAACCATTCTGTCGAAGGAACAACTGTTCGTGCGGAGCTGTTCTGCGAGGTGTCGAGTTTTTTCTTCCAAACATCTCTTCATCCACATACGACAGTTTTGGGTTAAAACTACACGAAAACGTATTTAGTCGTTCTAAACCAAAGAATGCATTCTTTTCAATTCGAGTCAGTAGAGGAAGATCGTTAAGATACAGCCAAGACAGCTTGGGTAAGTCAGCGAAATCTCCTTCCACTGTAAAAAACAACAACATTGTTTTAAAAAATATATATTATAGGGTTATTCTCATAAGTGTATTAACCCTTTAACAACCTTTTTGTGAACACCATTAACACCTTCTTTACCGATTAAAAACGTTAATTTTAAGTGTTTAAATTTCATTTTTCTTGTAACTTCTTTTGTTCTACATAAAGTTTTTGATACTATAGAGTTTTCATTTGTCTTGTAATTTGTATATTTAGATAAACCTAAGCAAAAGCTTATTTTCGCTCAGCAAATTTTCTTGACAATCATCGTTAATGAGTTATAGTAAATAATAATAGTTATATTTTACAAATTAACTATTAAACGAAGAGTCCAATTGCAAAACTCACATTCTCCAAAGTATAACTGAGATATAATGTCCGGTCTGTTCATTGATGACTTCTTCTAATCGAATTCACGATTTGCAAAAGACACCAATGAACAGATTGGACCCTATATCTTTAAAATACTGTAGAGAATGTGAGGTTTTCAACTATATCCCTCAAATGATGTTAATTTAAAGTCTAATGCTTATTGACTTTACTTTAATATTATATATTTAAATAAAAGAAATCGTACTCACCAAACCTTGTAAAATCATTTTTACTTAGATCCAAGCTTTCTAATACAGGTGCTTGGGATAGAGCTTCATTTGGTACAATTTCGAAACCGTTGTCAGAGAGAGACAACCGTTGCAGATTGTGTGTTGGAACAAGGAGTTTATGTGGTAGAGTGACCAATCCTGTAGATTGAAGGTCCAGTCTTTGGAGCTTTGGCAAATACCTGCGTTGGAATAAATTAATTATCTTTGCATATTTTTAAACACCATGTAAACTATTGTGCGTAATAGCTGTGACGAATGGTGCGCAGTTATGAAGTGGTTTAACGAATGGGCCCAACAATCGGTGGATCGAATCCGGCAGATACCTCTCCAAACAGTATGTAGTTAAGAAAGAAATAAAAAGAATGGTAGCACCATCCCGATATTTTGGCATTTAAATGGACATAATTTTGCATCACAGGAAAGTTACTGACGTTATGTGGGATTGTTTCTAAATTTTAGGGAAAGTTACTGATATATTCTAAGAACATTAATAGTAAAAATTGTGCAGCTCATATGCTCAAAATTTCCCAATAACGTTCCTGACTTTTTTTTACAGTGCAAGTGACCTATATGGATAACATGTAGTCTAGAAAGCGAAATACCTTTTACATATACAAAAAGATATGGTTTAAAAGTTGGCCAACTAGAATTGTTGAGGCACATTGATGCCTCAACAATTATTATAACTATACTTGAATAATCATAACTATACTTACTCAAACAAGTCCTCGGGAAGATCAAACAAAGGATTATACTGCAGCCTTAACTCCAACAGATTAGGAACTTCTAGAAAAGACTCTTTCGTTAGCTTTTGTATGACATTATGTCCAGCCTCCAAGACCCTCAGATTCGACAGTCCCACCAAAAGTCCCGGACTTATCTCATCAAGCCTATTTTGCGATATCCTCAGCAGGACCAAGGACTTGAACGGTGTGAAAGTGAAGTTGTCTATGTGCACAATATGGTTGGATGACAGGTCGAGTTCTTCGATGGAGTCGCCAATCGCGAATGTTGTCATTTCAAGGTGGTTGATGAAGTTGCTCTGGAGGTTGATGTTGGTAAGTGGTGGGTAGAAGTGCAGGAAATGGGGGAGTTCAGTGATGCCCCTGCTGCTACAGTCCATGAGGGTGAAGGACTGGCCTGAAATTGAGACAATTTGGAGCATATATTATTTTCTGTAAAATTTGTTATAGTAATATATAGAGGATAGAGACTTCTATACTCTGTTTAAAGTATAAAGAGAACTTAAGGCACGGATTACTCAACGTACAAGGCCAGAGAAACTCTACTAAACGCGTGCGTAGAGGCAAATTAACGTCACTGTTCCGAGTGCGGATGAAGAATCCTGTTCGGAGCCACTTGAAACACTAAAAATATTGTCGTCCGTGAACGAATGATTCCGAACAGATTTCGAGATAAGGTTTCTTCATCTACGGAAAACGACATTCGGAACGAGTGGCGTCTACCTCTCGCCCACGAGAGTGTCTGGGACAGCTTCTCTGGCCTTGTAAGTTGAGTAGGCCAAGTCAAGTCGCACTTTCCTATCCTCGTGGATGGTGGTCATAGCAGTTTCATTGTGTTAGCGGTTTTATTGAAGTACAATACGACGCCACTTTTTTTGTCAATATAATTAAATTCCAAAGATATTTTTAAAACGTTAAATTTTGGGCTACTACAAATGTATAAGCTTACTCTAACTCTGATTTTTGTTTACAAAAAGTTTGTCAACTCGCTTTAATTTAAAGAATTGAAGGAGTTTTATTTATAATAGATCCTGTATTTGAATAGACCGAAACGAACACGTTTCATTTTCATATTGAATGAAAATCATTTTAATTAAATTTCATAATACTAAAATACCTTTTTCTGGACATTCACATCCGAGATCGCACATCGGGTTCGTTAACGTATCCCCTATCGAGCGAGTTTCGGGTAGAGGCAGCAATGCAGAGATGAAAGGAAGCAGACAAAATAGAGAAAAAATTCTTTGAATCACCATCTGAAACATAAAAGTAATTTTGAAAAATTAACTGGTTGTATGCCAATTCGAATATTTTAACTTTTATGTTGCGTGAACGTAAAAAGTTTAAAGATATTGTCAGTGACGTGATATGAATGAGATACTATGCATACAATGGAAAAAAGAAACAGTTAACGGAAAATCACTGAATGAGCGAGAAAACGAGAAAAGCTTTTTGGAAACTTATCGCTGCTTTTGGTGTAAGCACTTTCACGTTAGGTTGCAAATTGCAATTAGTTTCAAAAACATTTTAGAATTATTTCTTTTTAAATTTGGATTTTAGAAAATTAAAAAAAAAAATATTTTTCCTTTGGCATCGAATAGTAATATATGAAAAGTTCTAGGCTTTAATTTTTTTTCTCTCAAACGGAGCTGCTTTTGGCGGATCCGGCCTTATGCAGATTCGGCAAATTCCCCAGAATTTCGAGTTATTTTTGGTGGCACCATCTAGGAAGCTATCGCTATCATTTTTGACGCTCAGATTATAACTGCCGCCTCAGCCGAAAGAGAACAGCACTTAGTAAGGGATAATGACGTTTTAATGCAAATTAGTCCTTTCGGTGAAGTTTTTTATTGTCTTTTGTTTTTTTAAATTATATTTAAAAATCAATTAGTTTAGCTATGGTTTGAACGTGAAAGATAGTTTCAATGTTATATATTGTTATGATTTTTTAGCCTACTTTTCTTTTTTTAATTCGAAAGAATTAAAACAAGAAGTTCATAAAGAACTAAAATAGCCTACTTTCCTGTTACTTAAATACTTACTGAAGTTCTAATCGGGAAAAAACTAGGTTTCTAACAGTAAATATCATCAACAGCCGTTTCTACACTAGATTTATACATATTAGAAAAAAAAATCGAAACACAGCATCCAGCTAATAATTTAAACTTCTAAAAGCCAAAATCAACTATTTTCCTTATTATTATTTCGCAAATCAATTAAACATTATTTATCGTCTGCTCGCGATTTATTTGTAGTTCGAGGAATAATTAAATATTTATTAATAACAAAAGTAATGAAACTCCAAACTGCATTAAAAAAAAAGAAATGTAAATTAAAACTTAGCATAATTGCATGCAAAAGTATGCCTTGCCGCTTTCTTGTTAGATAATTAATGAATAATCAAAGAATCAAATTGTGCTACATTTTATGACGTCATTCCAAACTGATTCATGAAAATATTATTTTGCTTCAAATATGTTTAAATAAATAAAGTTTCTCATGCCATTGTTGATTTGGCAACAGTGATTTAAATGACTCAAAATTGAATTTCAATGCTAATTCAATGGGAAATTCGCCGACAGATAGTAGATTTATGTCCGTCCGGACGTACAGATAGACAGACGGACAAAAAGTATGAAAGTTGGGTATCTAAGGTCATAGCTTTCTAACAAAAAAAGAATTTTTAAGATCCGATGGATAGAGCCGATTTTGGAAGGGGGGTACGGACAGACAGACAGACGGACAGACAGACAGACAGACGGAAAGAGAGACAGACATAAGAACAGACAGACAGATGGACATCAACCGCATTTCAATACCTACAGTGATTTAAATGACTCAAAATTGAATTTCAATGCTAATTCAATGGGAAATTCGCCGACAGATAGTAGATTTATGTCCGTCCGGACGTACAGACAGACGGACAAAAAGTATGAAAGTTGGGTATCTGAGGTCATAGCTTTCTAACAAAAAAAGAATTTTTAAGATCCGATGGATAGAACCGATTTTGGAAGGGGGGGAGGGGGGTACGGACAGACAGACAGACGGACGGACAGACAGACGGAAAGACAGACAGACATACGAACAGACAGACAGATGGACATCAACCGCATTTCAATACCTACAGTGACTTAAATGACTCAAAATTGAATTTCAATGCTAATTCAATGGGAAATTCGCAGACAGATAGTAGATTTATGTCCGTCCGGACGTACAGACAGACGGACAAAAAGTATGAAAGTTGGGTATCTGAGGTCATAGCTTTCTAACAAAAAAAGAATTTTTAAGATCCGATGATTAGAACCGATTTTGGAAGGGAGGTACAGACAGACAGACAAACGGACAGACAAACGGACAGACAGGCGGACAGACAGGCGGACAGACAGACGGACAGACATACGAACAGACAGACATACGAACAGACAGACAGATGGACTGACAGACAGTTGGACATCAACCGCATTTCAATACCTACAGTGATTTAAATTACTCAAAATTGAATTTCAATGCTAATTCAATGGGAAATTCGCCGACAGATAGTAGATTTATGTCCGTCCGGACGTACAGACAGACGGACAAAAAGTATGAAAGTTGGGTATCTGAGGTCATAGCTTTCTAACAAAAAAAGAATTTTTAAGATCCGATGATTAGAACCGATTTTGGAAGGGGGGTACAGACAGACAGACAAACGGACAGACAGGCGGACAGACAGACGGACAGACATACGAACAGACAGACATACGAACAGACAGACAGATGGACAGACATACAGTTGGACATCAACCGCATTTCAATACCTACAGTGATTTAAATGACTCAAAATTGAATTTCAATGCTAATTCAATGGGAAATTCGCCGACAGATAGTAGATTTATGTCCGTCCGGACGTACAGACAGACGGACAAAAAGTATGAAAGTTGGGTATCTGAGGTTATAGCTTTCTAACAAAAAAAGAATTTTTAAGATCCGATGATTAGAACCGATTTTGGAAGGGGGGTACGGACGGACAGACGGACAGACGGACAGACGGACAGACAGACAGACAGACGGACAGACGGACATCGACCGCATGTCAATACCTACTTTTTCATTTTTTTAATTCTTTCGAATTAAAAAAAGAAAAGTAGGCTAAAAATGAAAAAGTAGGTATTGACATGCGGTCGATGTCCGTCTGTCTGTCCGTACCCCCCTTCCAAAATCGGTTCTATCCATCGGATCTTAAAAATTCTTTTTTTGTTAGAAAGCTATGACCTCGGATGCCCAACTTTCAGATGCCCTACTTTTTGTCCGTCTGTCTGTACGTCCGGACAGACATAAATCTACTATCTGTCGGCGAATTTCCCATTGAATTAGCATTGAAATTCAATTTTGAGTCATTTAAATCACTGTTGCCAAATCAACAATGGCATGAGAAACTTTATTTATTTAAACATATTTGAAGCAAAATAATATTTTCATGAATCAGTTTGGAATGACGTCATAAAATGTAGCACAATTTGATTCTTTGATTATTCATTAATTATCTACCAAGAAAGCGGCAAGGCATACTTTTGCATGCAATTATGCTTAGTTTTAATTTACATTTCTTATTTTTTAATGCAGTTCGGAGTAGTTTCATTACTTTTGTTATTAATAAATATTTAATTATTCTTCGAACTACAAATAAATCACGAGCAGATGATAAATAATATTTAATTAATTTGCGAAAGAATATTAAGGAAAATAGTTGATTTTGGCTTTTAGAAGTTGAAATTATAGCTGGGTGCTGTGTTTCGATTTTTTTTTCTAATGTGTATAAATCTAGTGTAGAAACGGCTGTTGATGATATTTTCTTTAGGAACCTAGTTTTTTTTCCCGATTAGAACTTCAGTAGGTATTTAAGTAACAGGAAAGTAGGCTATTTTAGTTCTTTATGAACTTCTTGTTTTTACTTCTTTTAATTAAGCAATATTACATATTTATTCTTCGAAATACAAATAATTTTAGTATTCGATAAGTAATAAATTTTTGAATTTTTGATGAAAAATATTTTATTTAACTTTGACGTTTAAAAGCTTACTTAGAACTATACTTAAATACTGTGTTAGGCGCTGTTCTTTTAGACGCATGAATTTTGTGTAGAAGCAGTAAGTGACAGTTTCTGTTTCAAACGTTTTTGTTTGCTTTCAATTACCTAATATGAAATATACGGAAATGAAAGCATTGCAATGGGGGGCGAAAATACAAAATGAAAATTTACTTTTCTACACTTTTTGAAGGATGTTAATTCTGAAAATATGGTTTTTGAGCATTGGCTCGTCTGTCAAAATGTCTGTCTGACATTCTGTCTGCCTGAAACCACTCTACAGTTCGAACTAAAAGTCTACGGACTTCAAATTTAGTACACGATTTCATAGTACCTGTCAGACGGCATAATAAGGTTTTCGAGAAAATTGCCCATGCGCAAAAGGTGGTTGCCTCAGAACTTTTTTTTGTTTAAAAGGTATTGCTGAAAAACGAAAAGAGTTACAGACTTCTCGAACGTCATAAGAAGGTCTTTGAAAAAATCGCACACGCGCAAAGAGTAGCTGCCATAAAAAAAATTTAGATTTTAAAGTTATTAAACTTACCTTACAGTGTATATAATTTTCTGTAAATGTTTTGATTTATTAAGTGGTAATTGTTAATAATTTTTAACATCAAACTACCAAAATGATTTTTTATGGTTAATGTGTTATCGAATTTCTCGCAAAGCTGCTAAATGATCCGCCACACAATTGTTTGATTAAATCTTAAAACTAGAAAATGCATGGATAAACACAAAAAAAATGTTGATCCGGTGCCTTGCACGTTTACAAAAAACTAATGTATAGAATTACTATACTACTCTTTCTGAATTACTCCTTACTGAATTACTCCTGTAGAATAAAAAAATATATTAATTAATACATTAATTAGCGATTAATTAATTAAATATGCCAAATTGTGAACAACATAACGACATTTCAAATTCATTGTTTAACATATTTTTTTCCGAAAAGTAACCAGCAAGTATATCCATGCAGAAGAGCTACTAAAATTTAAGCTCTAAGAAAAGTAGTTATTTAATCATAATAGTTTGAAATGGAAAGCTTTAAAACTGAATTTTTTAACAATTAAGGTTTTTTAAATGTCTGTAAAAAATGTACTTTTTTGTAAGAATTGTTTAAAAAAAAAGTAGTAGGATACATGCCCTAATTCAATGTAGAATGAAAATGTTAATGCTAAAATGTGGAATAATGCAGAATAAAAATTTAAAATGCACTTTAAAAATTTTTTTAAATCGAAGAATATTAATTTGAGATATCATGTTCGGAGTACAAGCATATTATGAACAAAATCGTTGTTCAGAAAACGAGTTCATGGTTTTCATCGTACAATTAATGATAATAAAATTGCCTTTACAAAATTGCCTGTAAATAAAAACTATTTACAGTACTAGAAATCTACTTGCACCATTTGAAATATAATTAATCAGAGAATATTTTAATGCAGAAATACCAAAACACATATCGCAGATCCATATAAAATATTTGATCGATACCTTAAAAAAAATATTTGAATATTGTAGTAATTTATTTGGTTTATTGATCTGTACTGTTAACAACATTTATTTCTATTGAAAACTCTATTACTTTGATTAAAAAGTACATAAATATTGATAAAATTTGTAATACAATTGAAATTACTTTGAAATGAAAACAGTAATTTTGAACGTTTAATTTAACAATTCAAGTTTGAAACAACGCTTATCAAAGTAGAATAAGAGAACAGACAAAAGTTCCTAACATACTTTGCTTTTAATACATTAAACCAAATTCCCTTATATAGTATTTCTCAGATACGCGCGACTTTTGATGGTTAACACAGATAAGTGATTTTCTTTTATATATAAGTGAACTTTCACTTACTAAAGAATACATTAACAATATCGTAGCTGTAACTCAGTATCTTCAATAAAAATGAATGCCACGTATCAATAGGTATTTTTAAATAGAGAGGCATTTTACTTTTATTACATTAACAATAATGTATTGTGTAGTTTTATAGTTTTTAACGTTGTTATAACTGGCATTTTTCTAACATGAAACATTTTTTAATAAATTTCAGTTGTTTTGGTTAGTACTTATAATTTCTCGATAAATTATTTTGTAATTATAAAAAAGACTTACTTTTCTAATGATGAAATATCAAGCAAAAATACACAATCACTTATTTAATTTTTTAAACTTTGCTATTAAATTGCATTTGCAACATTATCCCTTTTCTGAGAAACATTTGAACAAAACACTATATTAAAAAAAAAACTAAATTTCGCATTAAATGTAACAATAAAAAATAACTTATAATCTGCGAAATATTTTTACTCCAGGTACGCAGTTATTTGTAAAGTATTTAAGAAGATTTGCGAGCACAGGTAGGGCATTTTGTGTTTGAAGAACTCGGTAGATAAGATATGTCCGTAAGTTTCGACACTCAGAGTTAGAATTTTTACAGTGACATTATTATCTCCTATTGGTACTTTGGTCTAGAAGATAATGATGGAAGCTCATGCTTTCATTATCTTATTCATGGTTTCTTGTCATTCGAAAAAATTGTGTACTTCTTTAGAAAACTTTTTCGAATTCAATTTGAGGCAGAAGTTGATAAGTGGTTTGAAAATAGATTAAGTGTTGATTTCATTTATCAGAGTTTAGCATACATTTTATCAATGTGCATGTTTCACTTCGTGAGGGGCAATAGTTCCAGCTGTATTGTTTTCTGTCTTGTTCTTCTGGGATTACATTTGTTTTGAATAATACTATATTTTACTAATATTTTATTACCTTAGCGAAACGGATGTTGTGTGCAAACTGTTCTTAAAGTAGAACATACAAAGTTTTCCAACAACGTTGACTTTTTGGTAATGCTTTGATCACTTGAAAATGAATCGAATTAAAACCGATAAAGTTAAATAAATAGCCGGAATAAAAACAAGTTGCTTGTAAAAACTCTTTTATAGCACACGAAAAAACGCTCATTTTGAGAGTAAAATCGAAAAAAAAAACAATGAAATCGCAGGAAACGCAAAGAAAAAAGAAAACAGGAGGGTTACTTCATATGAAACAACCTCCATAGCAATTTTATCTAATGGTGTGGTAAAATTATCGGCAACTTAATTCTTCTGTGCACCAAGTTATTTATAATAAATATGTATGACATTAAATTTCCGCATTCAATGTGTATGAAATTACACAAAATATTGTTTTTAAAGAAAACGTTTAGAATAGTTTTACTGAGGTTAATATAACAACTAGTTCAGTTTATATGTAAATATTTATATAAAACATAGTAAACAATTTAGAACTAAGTGTAACAGAAAATTTAAATAATTTGATGAAAAATGATATGAATCATCAAATGGATAAAAATTCTATTCACTCACGGCCTACTCAACTACTAAGGCCGAAGAAGCTTTCCCAAACAAGCTCGGGGACGGAAATTTTGACGTCATAGTTCCGAGTGACGTTGTTTCGAAGATGAAGACGACCTGTCTCGGAACTTGTTCGGAACCACTCGTTCACGGCTGACCACAATTTTAGGGTTCCGAATGCGTCCGAACTGGTTTCTCGATCTTCGGCACTGGGAACAGTGACGTCAAAATTTCCGTCTACGATCATGTTTGGGAGAGCTTTTCTGGCCTTGTTATTGAAGTTGGTCGTGATTCACTCAGTCTTGTGATGACTTCGCATCCGTTTGTCCTATAAATAAATAGTAGCAGAGATTAAATATAAACACTTGTGCCACAATTTTTGGCTAGTTGTTATTTTTCTTTTTACTTATTACTAGTAATAAAGTCATAAAGCCCTAACATCACCACAACTTTATAAATAATATGTTTTCAGCAAACAATACCAGGGAGTATCCAGTGGTAATCAAAACTTTTCACTTGAAAGCTCAATTAGTGTACAATTTTATGCATTATTACTAAAAAGAATTAATCATAATAAAACAAAAGAAAACCCCACAAAAAATCATAAAATACCTTTTATAAGGCAGCTTCATTGAAGCACTCTGAGTGTATGACAGTAAAGCAACGCTTCCTAACTAGTTTAAGGGAGTCCAGTACCTTGAAATTGGCAAAATTGCACTTTTTAGTTTTATTGTATGTAAGGTTCTGGAAATAATTATAAGGTCACAAAATATATGAACAAAAAACGTATACAACTGAGTTAAACAAGAAAACTTTAATATCACTCTTTCTTAGAAATGAAACTAAAAAACATAAACTTAGGTTATAAACATAAGTAAAATATAATCAAAGCATAAATGGCAATTTAAAAATCTGATGGCACTTCGTCTTGAAAAAAAAATAAGGTCGAGGAGTTTCGAGTGAAAATATAAAGTCCAATATCCCACAAATTCACCTTTTTTTCTAATGACTTTTTTCATTCGATTATAGTCATCGTTGCAGAAAGTTCAAGTAAAGTTTCATTTTTGAAATTGTCCCATGCATTCCTGATCGTGTTTATGATTTCACTTTTCCCTCGTACTGTCACATATCCTTATAAACAGATTACACAAATATTCCCCAAAAATGTTCCATTGGGTTTAAGTCCGGACTACAGAATGGCCAATTAAGCAGGCGGACCTAATTTGCTTCAAACCAATCTTTTGTTGAACGAGCAGCGTGGATGCTGGCATTATCCTGCTGAAAAATCCAATTTCCTGATGTAACAAGTGGGGCATTGGGAGGCAAAGTATCACCCAGCATATTTTAATACTTAAATGCATTCATTTTGGTATCAATTACCACAATTTGTAACGTGCCATTAGCAGCAAACTCTCCCCAGATCATGATTGATGCACTATCATATTGCCTCTTGGAAAAGTAGGGTTTTATTTTTTTAGTATCATGCCAGTACATTTTAAAGTGGTCTGGTCCATCGAAATTATTTTTTTTCATCCGAAAAAACTATATCTTTCTATTTATCTCCAAGTGAAACATACTACTTTTTAGCAAATTCTAAGCGAGCTAATTAACGCTTCTTTGTCAAGGCCGACCGCGGGCGTAATTTTACGAACTGTGCCTCGGGTTGGAACTTAAAAACATTGCGGACAGTACGCTGTACATGCTATGTTAAACAGGGTGCCTACGGGGGGGGGGGGGGGGGGGTCAACGACGCAGACTGCGTCGTTAAAATTTTAGGGGGGGGGGGTCGAAAAAAGTTAGAAAAATGTATAAGTAAATTGTTTATTTTGTCTAAGATAAAACTCTAACAAATTCTTGTACTTTCTACTCATCTGTCTCTACCCCCCCCCTTCAGACACCTCCCCCCCAACCTACAAGAATCAAAAATTGTAACCAAAATCGTTAAGAACATTACGAAAAGAACATAGAAAATGGGCTACGGCGTCTGCCTGATGAATATTCCTGACATTAATTATTACCCATTAACAACCCATCACTTCTTTAAAGCTTAAATAAAACACTTGCACCTGGCCTTCTCATGTCATAAATCTCACGCAGTCTGCATAACATACAATTCGATGAAATGATGACTCCCGCATATTTCTTTTTCACCAATGATATTCGTGAAATTTTCCCGCTTAGAAGTACTACTTTAGATTGTTGTTTTAGAAACGGAGGGAAGCATCAAAGATACACCTTTATTAAATGCATCTATTTGATCTATTTTAAACTAAATGAAGTTTTATAGTTAAGATGAAGTAAAAATGCACTGTACTAAAAGTACTCCGAGAGCTTATTTTGAAGTGTTATAGCAGTGATTCTGGTAAGATTTTCGTAATTATATAATTTGAATATTTTAAGCTTGTAAACCCTCTGAGAAAACAAATTATCTGAAGTGTAAACTTGTTTTCACTGCTTGAGATTTAAATTAAAATTTAAACTGAAAATTTAAATTCTTAATTAAAAAAATTATATTTCTGTAGTAGGTGGTTATAAATGACTCCTCCGTGCTTTAAATTTTTTTCATTTAATAAAATTATTAAATTTATAAAAATTCAAAAATTATGTGTGTTGCTGGAAAACCAGTCAGGTGACGGGTTTTAAACGTCTGTAAGTATCCTTCAGAAGGTTGGGCAAATAAAGAATGGATACTATACGATTTTAAGGATTTATTAGGATACTAATACTAAGAAGTTAATTATTGATATCACTGATAATTTGAGTTTCAATGTTTACACTTTAAAGCATTTTTGGGCACCAAAAATATTAATCAATAGTAATAATGAAAAACATTGTTTTATATTTTTTAATGTGCACCTGGATTTTAAAAAATTTTCCATAGCTGGTTTTTCAATTTTGATGACTAAAGACATAAAGTGGCGTGATTTTTTTTAACAGTTTTCCCTCTCCATATCCAAGAATTAGATGACAGGTTTCAAGAAATTAGATTTTAAAAATTGTCCCCCCCCCCCCCCTCCCTTCATGAAGCAGCGAAATATTTACCGATTATTTAGATTTCCGATAGCTTTTGCTGTAAAGAAAATCTATTTAAAGGAAAATTAAAATAAGTTGTAATTCCGTATTATAAAAGCTATCAAAATTGTGCTTCTTTTTTTCAATTAGGGGCAACTCTGCGTTAACCTATCAGTAGAAAAAAATATTCAAGAAGAAAGTCAGTACTTGGGTTTTATTTCTTAGGACAAAGTTACCCCATTCGATGGTATTTAAAATATCATTTTACTATTACATTTCATGTATACACCGTAATGATTCCTATATATACACCGTTGGTGTAAATTACTTAGGTTCGGTACTAAGTCTATATAAATATAAAATCTGCAACGGTTTTTTTGGGAGAAGGGGGGGGGGGGGGGGGATTTAAAAAAAAATTCTAGGGGGTGCGTCGTTGGCTCTGGGGGGGGATCGGCACCTCTGCCGAAGAGAATATTGTAGTTGTTAATTTTTTCAAATTCCAACTTTTTTCAATGCAAGTTTTCCTTGATAAATAATTAAAACAACCAACAGCACAGCAAGAAGTTGTAATTTAAAAAAATAACAACTAAAATAACTTATTCTTAGAAAACTCAATTTCGAATATCAACAAAAGTAATTTGAGAGACATGAAAACAAAACCGCAGAGCTATTGCCAGATCCTCCGTGAAACAACCCCATTATCATTAGGACATAGGAGCACTGTTTCCAAAATCCAAACCAACTGGGATTTCTGCTTTGTTTTTATTAGGCTATGTCCTCACTACGACATCAAACGCCACATAGGCAACAAAATTTGACGACCGCCAAAAGCGCCAAGCGATGCAATAGCATGGGGGCTGACTCTGCCAAGTCGCCAAGTTTGTTGCATTTGTGCGTAGTCAGGACATAGCTGAAGTGAAACTAAACAGCATGATTGTTTTTGTTTTTGGGGGGAAGTTTGTTATTGTTTTGCCTTTAATTAACATGTTATTTTAATCAATATCATAATTATTTAGGTATTTTAAACTAAGCACCGAAAATTAGGAAAAATAAGGTTGTTTAAAATCGTAAGTAATATAATATAATCATTTAAAAAGGTTCTTATCTGTGAAGGGCATGCATGTTCGTGCATGCAAGGATATGTTTTGTATTATAATGAACAGCTTGTTTATTCTTTGAGAGGAAAGAAAATCAACTGAATATTCTGCATCATAAAATTTAGTTATTTTATCTTTTCGTACTTGGACGTAGACTTTCGAAAATTGGGGGAAACCAACAGTTGCCATATCGAGAAACGACTAAGGCAGCTAATAAGTAACATCTTAATAATCAGGACAATAGTTATAAAAATATTCCGAATTCTACTCACAAAAGCAAGTTTGAAAGGTCAAATTCTAGTATCTAATCCGACCCTGCAACATTTGAAAAAGTCTGGTCATTTTGAACAATGTCGCTATCCTAAAAACGCGAAACGTGTAGTAATAACAAAATTGGTAGATAATAAAATAAAAATAATGAAACAATTAAAGTTTCGAAGTTTGTAACCCTCCCAAATGATGGATATTTGAATTTAACCGTTTACAAATTGTGAAGCATAAGATTTTTTAAAAAAAACTTTCTCTTGGGTTTAGTGTGACCTTTAAAAATAGTCTAGAATAATGAGCTAGCCCTTGTGTAGCTCTAGTGCGACGATAATTCAAACTAAACTATAATAGTGAGCTTAAGGAAAACACACGCACACAAATCTTTCATGATGACAAAAAAAAATTTCACGAAACTTTAAATACATCATATGTATGCCTTTTTTGTGTAAAAATAATATATTAAATGCATGTTAAGAAATAAAAGTTAAGACGCCTTACAAATGTTCTTTCACAATTGTTTTGCAAATTAGCCGAGTTTTGCATGAAAAAAAAATTCTGTTTACCGTGGCAGAAACTCTTGCATGGAGAGTAAAATGAACCTTGTCAAACCATAGCTTATATTTTGGCTCTTTCAATTAAAACCCTGTTGCCAGACACTGTAGGCCACTAGGTGGTCTGTGCTTTAAACAGAATAAGATGAATAGATGAACATGGCAATCTATAGGTTTCATTATACATTCAAAATTCAATGAATTTAAGTTAAAACCAATAAATTATTTACAATATTTACATACCTTTCCTTCACACATTTTTTGCAAAATTCATTCGTTCATATTATGTATCTTGTTTAACTCATGTTGTATTTTCTACTTTACTACTTATAATTTAAAGTATTAGTACTTTATTTTTATATTCAGAATTATTTTTATTGAAATGTAGTTAACATGTGTAATGTTTTCGTAAATTTTACTTGTATTTTAGTAAAGAAAGATGGCTCAAGATAGTGATGATGTACTGAAAATTCTCCTTGCCACTGACTGTCACTTGGGTTATATGGAAAGTGATAAATTAAGAGGTATTCTATTTAACTTGTTTCTAGAATTAAACATTTTGTAAATTTTATTTTAATGTTCTTAGTTGTCAAATAATTACTAGTTAAATTTAAATCCCAAAAAAATCACTTTAAATAAATCATCAACATACTTCAAAAAAGATTATTTTATTTCAATTGAAATTAATGAATTATAGTTTTATGATTAACCAATGATAGCTTTATATTTGTAATCTTTATCTGCTATTGCATTATCGAAACAAAAAGATAAATACATACTGAACTCATTTTCGAATTAAATACCTTTTGCTGTGATTTTAAAATTAAATTTCATTTTACTAAATATTTCCAACTCAATATAATTTTTTATTTATTTTCTTCACTCCAGGGGTATACTTATGTAGACTTTTGTAGAATTCACTCCACAACTTTCTTTTACAATTTTTCTTATTATTAACTTTTCCATTATGGACTAGAATGTTCAAGCTATCCGAAAATACTGATACGGAAGTAGTTGATTTATTAAATATATAAAATAAATGACATAGCAGGAGGGCATGCAGATTTTAGAGGTCTTGCAAAAACATTTTGCATTAAAACTAATGTTAAAATGGACTACTATTTACAAAAAGCTTATAGGAATTGTTCGCTTATTCATAGCACATACACAAAAAATATTTTGACGCTTTAAACAGCAAAATTGACAGGCCCCTCAGCAAATGTTAAACATTAATTTTTTCCAAATTACTTGCAAAACATACTTTTAATGGCATAATTGTTTAAAAAATGTGTTTATATGGAGAATTTATTATTTTTGGTCAGTGAAGAATTGAAACTATATTGTTACTTTTTTATAGGTTCAGACTCGATTACAACATTTGAAGAAATACTAAAAATTGCTGTTGAGAAAGAAGTAGACTTCATACTACTTGGCGGCGACCTCTTCCATGAGAACAAACCGTCCCGTAAAATCCTCCATGAATGCATCGCACTCATGCGAAAATACTGCATGGGCGATAGACCCGTAGAATTTGAATTCCTCAGCGACCAATCCGACAACTTCAAACACTGTGCTTATCCAATCGTCAACTTCGAAGACCCCAACTACAACATATCAATTCCCATATTCTCTATCCATGGTAACCATGACGACCCAGCAGGGCCTGGCGTGTTTTGTTCTTTGGATCTGTTGAGTGTTACTGGGCTGGTCAACTATTTCGGGAAATGTACCGATCTGGAGAATATTAATGTGTCTCCTTTGATGTTCCAAAAAGGCAAGACTAAGTTGTGTCTGTATGGTCTTGGTTCCATAAGAGATGAAAGGTTGCATCGGATGTTCCTTGATGGAAAGGTATAAAATTTTTATTGTTTTACTAATGAATGCGAGTGAAAGTGGTCAATATTCATTCTATGGCAAATTAACTGAACTGTCATTCGAAGTTAGCTTTAAAGATCCTATAAAGATTTCAGAAAAAAATTAGTTTGAAATTTAGCTTTCCAAAATAAAAGAAAAATAAACTTTTTAAACAAAAAAAACCATGGGATGTTATAAAAATTCAATGTGGAGTTATGAAGATTCGCACATACGAGAGAGTCAAAATCTTATTTTTTAATTCACTGGAGTTGATTTATAATCTAAAATAATATGAAGCCAATTACCCATTTCTTATTAATTCTTAGTGCTCTTTATCTAAAAACTACTATATCTTTCAAGTTGCAGTGTATCTTTAAAAATTAATGATTCCTTTTTATGTAGAAGTTATCTAGCTTTATTAAATCTGAATTATAATTTACTCTTATTATTTATTTAAACCCAACATGTTCATTTTTTCTGTTCTGATTTTCTCTCTATAAAGGTCAGCATGCTACGACCAAAAGAAAAATGTGAGGAGTGGTTCAATCTGATGGTTGTCCACCAAAATAGAACAAAGCATGGCCCAAAAAACTACCTCCCGGAGCAGTTTTTGGATAATTTTTTGGATCTTGTGGTGTGGGGACATGAGCATGAATGCCGCATTGATCAGGAGTGGAATGCCCAGCAGGCATTTTTTGTTACACAGCCAGGCAGCTCTATTGCAACCTCTTTGTGTCATGGAGAGGCAGTGCCTAAGCATGTTGGGCTTCTACAGGTAACTATTATTATGTAGAAAATTTTTGTTGTCTAGAACTTCATATTTTTGTTAATTTAATGTGGTCATTAAGTTATGGCCCATCAAAATCATGGCCATTATTTAGGATCATAGTTAGTTAATTTGTAAAACTTTTGAAAAATGTGCAATGTTTATGTATTTTAAAACAAAATATTGTGTTTTATACACAGGACATTTGGTGATAATTGTCGTTATCAGTTTTTCTTAACCTCAGATAATCTTAACCTCCTATAAGAAGATATCTCCCTCTTCTTGAAAATAATCTAGATTTGTGGAAAGAAGTTAAAGCTTTTGGCTTACAAATATATTCTTTTCAAAGTATGCAAATATGAATACTCATAGATGTAGGCTAGTGGGGCTATGGGTGTTATTCATATTAGAGAATATGGAAGTTGAAAAGTTTAAAATGTTTGTTTTTTATTGCAATGTGAATGTGTTTCTCTGTCAGTCCAGGTTTTGTCACACTTGAATCGTATTCCACTCTCCTAACATTCAACATTAAAAAAAAAATAATGAAGTGTCTGTTAATATAATACAATTTTAAAAATCTTTTAGCAGACACATTTTTTAACACTGAACTTTGGAACAGTTTAATGAACAGCCTAGCAATAACTAGTCTGACTGCTTAAGGCAAGAAAATAGGAACTGTTTTTCTGGCTACTGAGTGATAGTGATCTTGCTAATGCACTATTCTAAGACTTGCTTGTATAAAAATTATCTTTGAAGCATTATTTTTCTTGGCTTACCTGGTGGCCTATTTTTCTAATAGCTTAATCAGTTCCATCCAACTTATAATCAATACTCATTATTTTAATAGGCTAGGCCACTCAAAGAACTTCTTTTCTGTACTTTTATTATTAAAAAAAATGAAATCCAACTTTTGTACAATAACTTAGATCACATAAATACCTATTTTTCCAGATCAGGCAGAAAGAATTCCAGATTACTAAAATTCCTCTGCAAACTGTTCGTCAGTTCTACATCAAAGATGTAGACTTGGAAGAGACCAGTCTCAACCTAAATGAGCCAGATAGCAGTGAAAAAGTCATTGAATACTGTAATGAACTAGTGGAGCAGCTTTTGCAAAAAGCGGAGCAAGAGCATTCAGGTAAAGTGTGTTCAGTGTTACGGTAATTTTTTTCCCAAAATATAATTTAAAAGTTAGATGCAATGAATTTAGGTAAAATTTTATAATTTTTCTAAAATGTGCAGTGTTTTTATTAGATAAGAAAAATTAATCTTTAAAAATCATTCCCTCATGCCACAATTTTAAATAATTTGAAAAGTATCGTACTGCATAATTTTTTTTTGCCACAAAAATTTTAAATCTTTACTAAATTAGGAGTTAGAACATAAAATTGTTTTTAGACCAGGTTAGCTTTGGTTATAAATGTCTTTTTAAATTATTGGAAGTAAAAGTAAAATCTGTTTATTATTTTCAGGTCATCCTAAACAACCAAAGCAACCACTGATCCGACTTCGAGTGTTTTGCCCTCCACATTTTGATACTTTCAGTGTTCAACGTTTTGGCCACTCGTATGTTGCAAAAGTTGCCAACACAAAAGACATAATCCTCTTCAGCCGCAAAAAATCAGAGAAATTAAAAGCAACTGAAATCGATGGAGAGATGCTGAAAAACATCCTGAATCAACAAGGCTTTGATAAACAACGAGTTGAAGACTTGGTAAAAAAATACTTCGAGCAAACAGATGACAACAAGCGACTTTTCGTGCTTTCTGAGATTGGTGTCAGTAGTGCTGTACAAGAATATGTTGACAAAGAGGTGAAGGAAGCCATTAGTGCTTTAGTCGACCATCAGGTGATGAAGACACAAAAGCATTTAATTGAATCGGCCGTCGACCAGGCATCATTGGACGAAGAAATCACCAAGTTCAGAGATGAGAGACGCAAGAATTCTGAGCAGGAGGCGACAGAATTCAAGTCTGCTGTGCAGCAACAGAAATCTAGGGCTTCGCGTCGCAGTTCCAGTGATATCAATGATGATTTTGAGCAAGAAACAGTTGCCATTTCTCCTACAAGGGGCAGAGGTAGGGGAAGGGGTAGAGGAAGAGGCAGTAGGGGTGGCAGAGGCGGTAGGGGTAATTCAACAGCCGCTAATGAGAGTGCAAGTTCGTCTAAAAATACAACTCGTGCTGTTGCCAAAAGAAATTTAAACGACACTTCAACTTCGAGACGTAAAACTAGGCAGACTGATATGAGTAGTTTCTTCAACAGCACTGCTGCTTCTAGTCGTAATACTGTTATTGATTTATCTGATGATGAAGAAGAAGAAGTTTTACCTGTTTCCAAGAGAAGAAAGACAGCCAATCAGAGTGGCAGAAGTCGGAAAGGAGTAATGTTTGATTATTCTGATTAAAAGTTGTTAGATTGTTTAATTTACTTAGCTGTTGTTAGTTTTGTAAAATACAATTATTATGACAATTATAAATAGTTTTTTTCATCTAAAAGCTTTCTGTAGAAAAACTTGTAGAAGGATGTTAAATTAAATTATAGCTAAATGTATTTCCTTCTTAAAGTTGGCAGCATTTATAATAAAACAACACACAGTTTATAAAGATGAATGACTACAAAAGTAATTTACAACTACTTTTATAATCTTTCTTGTTAAAGGAAAGCCACATGTGTTTAATGTAGTTCTTACATTCATTTGTGACCAGTCTAAAGTATGTTCAGTTTCAATTTATTAACACATAAATGTGCCAAAATTAACTATCTTATTCAATGTAGGAAACTTAACTTTTGTATTTAAAATATTTATTGTCCTTGACAATTTTGTAAAACTGTATCATGTCCTTCATTTGATATTAAGACATTCACAGACCTGATAACTCTCCAGGTTTAACCCAGCAATACTGGATTTTTAACTACCTTTTGAATTTCTTTGTCATCTATATTAATTGCCAGATTTTCGAAGTGGAAACCTTAAAAATTTTCTTGGTGCCCCTTATCCAGAAAATGGTTATTACCGAATTCAATTGGACAATATGGCAGTTTGGTTGAATTAACGTCACACGAGATCCACAGTCGGCATTCTGTGTTCATATGCAAGTTGAATTTTCTTATTAAATTTTTTTCATTGATTTTGCACAAACTATAGATGTATTGATGTTTCAATTATTGTAAATGTCCATCTGCATTAAAAGTGTTTTATTGTTTATGGTGAATTCTTACTTTAATTCTATGATTAATTTTGAGAATCTGAAAATTTACTTTTATAAATGCAGCATTTTACCTGAAAATGGAGAAAACCTGAAAAATCCAAGCGATTTTTACAAATTTAAAGAAATAATTGTAAATAGCCTAAAATAACTGAAAGTGATTTTTTCATTTATCAATTTTTTTAAGGCAGCATCTTTTTTAGATGATTCACTAAACAGTAAATTAATATTTCTCTAAATTTAAATGTTTTATTATAATTTCTCTATAAAGAATAGGTAATTAAAAACTTGAAAAACATTTACATTGTTTCAACGATGCAAAAACATTTAGAAATTCGTTAATACTTTGAATCTTCCATCTTCTATAAAAAAATGGTTATTTATGCAACTAGTGTAAAAAATAAAGCTTTTTTAAAAAAGTTAACTAAGTTATTTCACGAGCTCAAATGCGCTATAGAAATAAATTTACGAGTTTTAAAAAGGCCATTTTCCACAGGTTGTCATACACTTTTTTTATCACAAGCAAAAATATTTTTGAGATTGGCATTGGAAATTTTGGATCCTAAATAAATAATTGCATACAAATAAGAATTTCCTACCGACCGGAAATCCGCCTAGTAATTAAAGTATCAAGTTTAAATAATTTTTTACCATTCAGATGCTGTTATTTACTTTGTAGCACTAGTGCATAAAAGAACTTTTAAACCCGATATCATTAAAAGCATCACCTTTGCTACGATTATTGATTTGAAAAAGTGTTTTTTGGTATAATATTACAAATTAAATATTGGGAGTTGTTTTATAATACTGCGAAATTCTAGAATATTAGAAGAGTGACAATACTCTGAAATTTGATGTTTAAAAATATTTCACATGAATCCTAGAGTGTTTTTCCACACATAAATGGCAAGATATGTTCATTTTAGACAAAACTATTTTCATTATCCTGCTATCAATATTAACCACAGTAACAATCTCCAATCTTTATTGAACAATGTGGCAAAAAAGTTTTTATTAAATTTTTATGATTATGATGACTCATTACCATATTTTCAAGATTTTTTTTTTTTTTTAGTATTCTCTCTAGATACTAGTTAAAAAGTGCCTCATAAGTTATTTTTAAGAATAGCCCCTCCCTCTCCAAAACTTCGCTGCTAGCCTTTGACAAAAATGACTTTGAAACTCAATCTTTTGAAATTATTCAATTTCAAAATCTAAAGCAATTCAAATTATGGCTCAGATTTTAGTCGATGTTACTAAATGTATCTCAAACTTATTTCTTGTATATTCCCTCATTTCCCTTCCATTTACTTCAAAGAATTAACCCTTTCAGTCCTAATGATGCCATTTAGCATCATTTTTTCTAATCATGATTATAAAAAATAATAGGGCTGACATCTGTTGGGATTAGTAAAAAATATTTTCTAATAGAAAATAGTTTGAAGAATCGAATGATGTGCTTTTTGATATCATAAATGGCTATAGACGATCAGAAAAAAATTTCTAAAATGATGATGCCAAATTGTCATTGGGACTGAAATGGTTAAACAAAAAAAAAACTGACAAAAGTTAGTTTTGGAGCTTGGAATTTAACGATTTCCTCAAATTCGAAACTAAAGCAGAAGGCATTGTCTAATGATGCCACATTCTGTGATTGAATTTCTATTACTTTGTTGGGCAGTGAGCCACCTTTTAACAAATATAAAAATTTTAATTAAAACGCGTATTTTAAGTCATAAATACTATGACCTTAAATACGCGTTACATTTACATTTTGTTTAAATTTAAACTTCTTCAAGTGTTCAGAACTTTTTTTTAAAAAAAGTTCCAGTTTTGTTATTACTTCAACTTTCATAAAAGTTGTTTACAAAATGAACGTCTGCTGACTGTGACTTGACATGACTACTGCTGTTTTCCTTGACTTTCGATGGGAGTTGTCAGCTGTAAATCAAAAATGCGTTTTAAAGAATAAATAAAATGTAGTTATCTGTCAAGAAAAGCTAACTTTAAAGTTCATTTTCGTTTGACTCTCCTTCAAACCATATCGCCCAACAAACCAATACAATACTATGAGAAAGGATATCTACTTTTTTTGCTATTGAATGCAAATACCGAGAGAAATCTATCTGTATCAATTCCACAGGTTTAAAATGCTCCATTGTCCTATTGTTTATGTAAACTGACTTGTAATTAACCCTCCAATGACCATGTCTAGCATTCAGTTTGATTATTCCACTTTATCCACGTCCATAAGTCGCAGTGAATTGGCGTCTATCGTTGGGGATCGCATCGTGGATAGCAATTATGATATTAGTGAGGAAGCCAGTGAGGGTGGAAGCGACGATTCAAGTGAGATTTATGTTCATCCTTCTCCACCAGACAAGTTAGTATGAGATTTTATGTAATTATATTCTCTTAACACCTGAAGTACTATAAACCGCTTAATTTTTTTATACCCATTTCACTTATTTATTTAATGTTTCTAGAACATTATAAGTTAACAGAAAAGTGTTAGGTATTCTGAGAATGTTAAACTGGATCTATTAATTTAAAGTACACATATGTGTACCTTGAAATTAAGAAATAAGTTTTAATAATTCTCAAGCTTATAACAAAACGGTGTAAAATGACTAAATGTAGAATTAAATCATAATATTTCAAAATATATTAATTTTATTACCTAAATGATAATATAAAGAATAAATTAAGCCTCTGCAAACTGTACACAAATACACTTTTTTTTGCAAAAGTTCTATGATCTCTACCGTATAATCAAGAAAGTTTGTGAGCTGCTTCGAAAACTGTATTTTTAAGAATCTTGAACATTCCCATTTATTATTTAGCAGTTGGTATTGAGAAAAAAACTGCGAAATTAAGTTTTGGAAATGAATTCTACTAAGGTCCATATTTGTGAAGAGACATTAAGGATTCTAATTTTTTTAGTTAAATTTTAGGTAGATATACAACGTCAATAGAACAACTGCAATTTGAGTCTTAATTCTATATTAAAAAAATTCTTAAAGTTTCAGTAATTGCCAGAATAGTTTTCTGGCATAAGAGAGTGGATGAAAAACGTTCCTTATAACATATTCATCATCAAAAGGATTAAACAATTCATCAGACTTGTCCATTAATTCCATCATGATGAACAAATAATACTTATTATGTACAAATTAAACGTTATGTTAAGAAAAAAAAATACTTGGTTTAGCTTGACAAATTTATCTGTGTTTGTGACGAAATGGAAGTTCGGGAGAATGCACCCAGCCCAGATGTGTCTTCGATCTTTTTATTTGATCTTCTTAAGAACAATAACGTATCAAAAAGATTGTGTGTTTATAAGTTTTTTTGTGATTTCTAACAAGTTGTTGTTTTTTAGATTTAAATTGGTATACCTGACATTTGGTCTTTTGGGTATAGGAACCCTCCTTCCATGGAATTTTTTCATCACAGCAAATGATGTAAGTTGTTGACCAGCTTCTTTAGCATACTTAGGACATATGTAAACATTATTTCTATTGTTATGAACTTCAAAATTTAAATATTTAGTGCATTTGTAATTTGTCTTCAAAAATAGATTATTCAGTCTTGAAATTAGTCTAAATAAATGTTGCTTAGTAGCATATTAAATATTAAAATAGCAACTGTTATTCTAGAATGGTTGTATTGCAGTTACCACACCCTCTACCTTTTTAATATTATTCAAGTCCTCAAACTTTTTATTAATATTTATTCGTAATATACTTAATTAGAAGAAAAAAAAACTTGTGTTCAATTTTATAATATAGGACATTAACTTGTTTTCTAGTATGGCAATTAATAAACTTTTGATTTTTATGTTTAAATAACTTTTGTTAACTAACTTTTGTTATTCAATATAATAACTTTTGTATATTTGCTTTCAGTACTGGATGTATAAATTCCGAGATACTTTGAACACATCTTGTATCAACTCCCATCACAATAAGAGTGATCTTCAAGCTGCATTTACGAGCTATATAGCTGTTTCTAACAATGTTCCTTATGTCCTGTTCCTCATCATTTGTACCATTTTTAATACCAGGTAGCTATCCTCCAAAAATTACTTCTAAACAATACAATCCAGCTATTTAAAATCATGCTTGAAAAAACGTGCTGTTGATATTGAAAAGAAAATCATAATTCAGTTGTTTATTATTTCAATGTAAAAATATTTTTATTAATTTTTGTTGAATAATCAATCAGTCTTTACTACTTTGTCAAAATTGTTAATTATGCAAATTCAATTAAATCTGGAACTGTTCTGGCCATATGTTTTCCCACATTTGAACCATATTTGCTTAAAATTTGTTTCAGAGTTATAGACACCTATAATTGTATAAATTGCAATGTTAATTATTGGTTTACAACTGTTTTTTTAAGTAATTTTAAATGAACAAAGCAAAGTAATTATGTATCTGTCTCGTCTTGTGCTTCTAAATTTCTGCTTAATATTTTATATTTATTTAAATAATAAGTGAACCTTTTCCTACTTGTTATAAGAAGGATTATACGACAATTCTGTAGTAAATAATTCTTTGATTTCTACAGATGTCTTTCAGAATTATTTTAAATATAAAATTTTGAAATACATGAAAAGCAACTCTTTTGACGAAAAGAAAATACTTTTAGAATTGCCTCTTCATTTTGTACAGATTTTTAAAAAATGGTTTTGTAATATTAATGTTTTTATGATTTATTTCAGACTTTCAAAGTTTTTTCGCATTGTTGCTCCACTGATCACATTGTTCATTTTATTTTCCCTTGTCACTGCATTTGTTGAAATAAATACTGATGACTGTAAGTATTAGTTTGGGATTAATAACATCCAATTAAAATAAAAAAATTCATATAATTAAAATATTTTCAAATATAAGCATGAAATAAAAATTCTACTAAGTAAATTTAAAGCAAAATATTTTTTTGATCTTTACAAAAGGAAAAAATGTGCAGTTAAACGTGATTACAACAACATCATTCACAGCAACTCTTTTATAACACCATAGACGCTCAATCCCTTGAATTGCCCATAGACCTTAATTTTATAATATTTTGCTTATAACGAAATTTTTTATTAACTCTTTGGTTATAAACGCAAAAAATATACAATTATATGATATCCAAAATACCTTCTTAAAGAAAAAAAAATATTTGCACTATTTAAATTTGATTTGAAATTTATTGACTGGAGAAGCAAAATTTTGTTTTCGGTTCTAATTTCTTAACACTTAAATTTCAAGCCTGCTATGAGTCATTCAAAAGAGATTCATCCTAAAATTTGTTGTGCCTTGCTGCTTTTCGATTAGCTGTTCTGAAATAAAGAAAACAGATTTTGCATTCCAATCAAACGCTCAGTGGTTCATTGGTATTGCTTCCGCCCATGAAATAATTCATTTTGAATCATTCATTATTTTAGTACCATAGCTGTTAAAATAGCAGAAACGGATACTCAATAAGTGATTATTATATTTAATTTATTTCAAATTACTAGTTAAAAATTATTTTAATTATATTACTACTAAAAACACATGGGGTTCAAATTTATTCATAAGATGCCAATTTATATATGAGTACATAATACTTATTTTCATGATTTCCTACACTTAATATTGAACCTGTACAATATTCAATGACACGATAACCCAGTTATATTGTATAAACGTTTGTAATCTAATTGATATTTCACTAAAATATATTATAATTTATCATAAAGTCAACATAAAAGTGTAAAACCTTTGGAAGTATTTTCTTTTAATGGTTAAAATAAATATTAAAATAAATATCAGTTAAAGAGTCTCAACTGCAACATAATTTTTATATTGTCATCTTTATAACAAATTGATTACTATTTGGTGATTTATTTTGTTTTATTTTTAGGGCAGATGGGATTTTTTGCACTGATGATAGTAATAGTAATTGTTGTTGGAAGTGAGTACTAACATCTTGCTTGTAGGTTTAATTTGCTAACAAATAAAGTTTAAGTGTAAAACGTAATATAAATGTTTATTATTATTTAACTGCACTTTATACTTATTATATATTATGCATCAAATTTTAGTATTTTATTGTAAATTGTATATATGCATCTATATTTTTATTCTATAGTTAAAATAGTTTTTCAACTTTTCCATTGGGTATTTATAAAAATACATTTCTAATTTAGGATTTTTCATTTGAATTTTTGTAGTTCAAAGTGGAGTTTTGATAAAAAAAAAAAGTTTGATAAAGTATACTGAGAAGCGGCGAAAATCCTCTAATTTACATATTTCATGATGTAAACCATAGATATAGGAAGAGCAGCAGATATGCCCTTAGGGGAAAAGGTGAAGCCACTTTTCCACCAATATCCCATAAGGCAGTTCGCAAGCCGAAACATCCAGCTTGCCCATGGCGTGCCATAAGCCACCAGATGGCACCATGAGATAAATTCGACTTATAAAAATATATATATTAAATATTAACTAGTTAAAACTTTTTGCCAGTTTTGCTAGCATAAGTTTATCACTGGATATGTTTTGATTATTTCTGGTAGATATGAAGTATTTATTCATAAAAGAAGCATTTGAAAAATGCAATTTTTATTGCATTCGGCATTGCTCTACGGCAAAAGCAGTTTTTTGCCAACCAGTATCCCGTGATGCATTGCGAAAACGGCGAAAAGCGGCTTCATCACACAATTGCGGGATTTGTATGGGGATTGCACAATCGATGGGCATATCTGCTACTCTTCCTATATCTATGGTGTAAACAGTAAATTATACAGTTAACTCTGAAACATACGTTTTGGCAAAAAAAATAGAAATTAATTATTTTTAATTTATGTTTTTTTTAAAACCTTGAAGCAGAGTTTTTTTTAAAAATTACTAATTTTGAATTTTATTACATATTTCTGAAAGTCTCGGGATTTTAGAAGATTACTAGAGTTTTCCAAAATATCTTAAAGGCATTCGGATGGTTCTATCTCGTCCATGTTAATTTACCTAACTTTAGGAACATTTTTCTCATTAACTACATAAGATATCATTATAAACTTTTTTTATATTTTGTTCCTTACATAAAGTTCTTTGATTTAAACTGAGGATATTTCAAAATATTAAAAAATACTTTTACAGTGATTTTTTTAAAAATATGTATTAAAAAACAAAAACAAAAAAATCAGATTTAAAGTTATATAATTTTTTTTGAACAGAGATATTTGAAATTCCTCAGTTTAAATCAAAGAGCTATTAATGGGAAGAAATAGCAAAACAAAATGTGTTGATATCTTTTATAGTTCCTGAGAAATATGTTCCTAACTGTTGAAAAACCTTACATTTCAGGAAACGCAAAAGAAAAGTTAGGTTTAGGTAAGAACAGATATTAAGCGTTTCTCAAAAATGCTTATAAAAAAGAAAACCACTAAACAGAAATCGATAATCTTGGTCTTAAATTAAAGCTAAAGATTAGCAGAATAAAAAAAAAGAAAATCGACATTTTTGATCCAAACACCCATCCGACCCCCCTTAAGGTTTCCAGAAATATATATTTTTTTAGAGTCGCCGAAGTTTTGTGAGCCTCAAATTGAATCAATCAATTGAAGAAAAGTCAAAGTCAATTGAGCGTCAAATTGAATCAATCAAGTCAATTGAAGTTTTGTGAGCGTGAAATTTTTCGATTTCAGAATCACTGGGTTCTCCCAATTTTAGATTTGACTGAGAATCCCAATTTTTTAATTGCCAAGATTTTCATTCTCAAACAAAAGGAATCCATATATCATAACCGATGGAGATTTCCTATTTTTCGAACTACTTTAAATTGGATTCTTGACTTTAGAACCTCTAAAAATTTTCTCTTTTATAATTGTAGCAGCTTTGTGTTTTCCTATTTCCGAATCACAGGAGATTATCGAGTTTTGGATTGGCGTAGCTTTCTGGTTTGATCTTGGCATCGGTTGAGTTCTTTTGCATGCAACTTAGAATGTTTTTTGCTTAGTTTCTCATATCCACTATATCATGAAATCCACACAACCACTCACATAAAGTTATGTGGATTTTCGGCACTCCTCTAAAAATTTTTGTTAAACCGAGTTGGCTAATATATTTTTAATTCCTAATATTTTAGTTACAAGTGCAGTCCTTCAAGCAGGGGTAGCAGGAATAGTATCTCTGCTGCCAGGCAAATACATGCATGTCATGGTATTAGGTCAGGTGAGTTTTCTTTTCAATTTTAATCAGGTTTATTTAAAAAAATATTAGCAGTTTTCTCTTAAAGAACCACTTGATTGACTAGGTATCTTCCTGTATTCAGGTCTGTTTGGCGACAGGAAACCTCTCCCTTGGCTCTTCTCTCGCAGTACAAACGTGCGACTCAGGTCTGGCGTGAATCAGAGTTGCTGCGAGAGAAGAACCAAGTGAAACCTGTTTTCTAACACCAGTTTAGGCAATGATTCACTATTGTCGCCAAAGAGGCCTGATACAGACAGATATCCTGTCGATGAAGGAGTTTTTCTTCTGTACTCTTCATCTAGCATTGAACTATCTAGGGTAACGAGTACAGTGATTGGCCCCTCACAGTGATTGGCCCTCATTCATTATTGAAAATAAAGATGTTAAAGCCCAAAATAGGTGTGACAAGGTTTAAAATTCCCGCCATTACGTTTTTCATGTTGGCAACAACATTTTGGGCTTAACGCCTTTAACATATTATTATTTAACCATCAACAATCACATTTAAAATATATTTAAAAAAATACAATAAAAAATCAGAAATTGTTTACACGCACAATGCGTATTATTCTCTATTAGGGTTATAAACAGACTATAATGAATTCCAGCAAAGCAATTAGTTATATGCTCTTCGCGACACTCTGCGTTCAAAGTTTATGTAGGGTAACGAGTACAGTGATTGGCCCCCTCACAGTGATTGGCCCCCTCATTCATTATTGAAAATATTAAGAGCCCAAATAATTAAAGCCCAAAATATTGTTGCCAACATGACAAACGTTAATGGAGGGAATTTTAAAAACATTTGTAACACCTATTTTGGGCTTTAACATCTTATTATTTTCAATAATGAATGAGGGGCCAATCACTGTACTTGTTACCCTATGTTGGTATGTAATTTTCTATTTGTATTTTTTAGTCCTTTGCAGGAATATTAGCTTCAGTAGCTCAATCCCTGTCTCTTCTCGGGAATTGTGATTCCATCAAAAGTGCTCTTGTCTACTTCTTTACTGCTGATTCTGTGATACTTTTGGCACTATTTTCATATACAGTTATCCAGAAATCTGTAAGTTTCCACTTTAAATTATTTTCAATGTAATCTCTGCAATTTGAGTAGGGGAAAGTGGGGGCTAATGGGAAATATTTTTATTAACCTCTGTATTTCAGCAAAAATACAAGAATTTTAATTACTTTTTTTACAAGCTCATAAACTGAACTTTTGTTTACTTAAAAAGTCATTCGATAGATCTTAAAACATTACCATATTTTAGCAGCTGAGCATTTTGTACAAACATGTAAATGTCCCATTAGCCCCCATATGTGGGGTCTAATGGGAACAGGGTGCAGGGCTAATGGGACATGGTAAATGTTGCCTTAATTAAAGTTTCAAAAATTGGAAAAAGACTAAGAAAATGACCTGAAAATAAAATTCTAAAGCAAACACCATTTACATAAAGAAATTTTATTTTTTAAAACAATTATTTCCCATTGAAAGGTGAAATATCAAAGTTGAAACTCAAAATCAAAGATGTGTACATAATTTTTGTTGAATCACTGGAAAGGATAGTTTTGTAACTAAATCTCCTAAAATTTATCCCAAACTTGTCCTCTTTTTCAAATTACGTGGATTTAAAAAACTGTCTTAATATTCAAATAGCTTACCCGGAGTTCATCGCTATCTATTTCAGAAATCAATCCAACATAATAATTAATAGTTTGTTTTCTAGCAAATTTTACCAACAACAAATCATTTATCTTTACCAAGCTCTGTTCAGATGTAATTAATGAAATTGCAGGAAAATGTCGAAAAATGTGTCATCAATAAAGCTACTTTAACTTTCACTTATTATACAACGAAAAAAATTTTAAAGTTTAAAATTAAAGTTTTAAAAAGTTTTTGGTAACTTCACTGAATAAGATATTAGAGATTTATATAGATTATTCAAGAGAAGCATACCAAGCTAGGTTTAATCGTGTCCCATTAGACCCCACAGTTTCTGTCCCATTAGACCCCACAGTGCTATTATTTATAAATGATCCAACACAGAACCACATGTATTTCACCACAGTATTTGGCATATAATATCTTAATCTATGATATGTCTCCTATCTAAACCTATAGTTTAATTCATTGAAAAGTTTTATTTAATACTTTAAAGTGTAGAAATAGATAAACTTTTAACTTTGGATTCTCCAAAACAACAATTCTTCTCTCCACTTCAACGCTTTTAAAGGCTAATCTTTGGTTGTTAAAATGTGAAGTCTAACTATATTGGAATGTTGTAATGCAGGGGTTCCCAACCTTTTTACACCTGCGTACCACTTGACTATTTGAGAAATTTTGGCGTACCACCAGACCTAGATATTTTAATAAACGTATAATATTTACTCTTTTAAAAGTGTTGAAAGGCTTTTTGAATTAAATTCCTGAGAATACTTCATATTTAATGGTTAGATATTTGTTTAATTATAAAATGCTTATAAAAAGGAGAAATAAAAAGATTAAAATGGTATTAATTTACAGTTTAATTTATTACCTGTAGGTCTAAATTCATACAAGTAAAAAAAATAGTACAAATTCAGTAAAAAAATTAATCATCATACAAAATATGCTCGCACATATTTTAGTGCAGAACGTGTTGTTTTTGCCTGTGATTAAAATGTCAACATTAGGAGTAAGGGAACTTATCTTCACTTTTGAGTCTTCTTCGACACTTATTCTGCTTCTATGTTTATTCTTTTATGTACAAGAGTTCAGAAAATCTACTCTCCACACAAGTAACTCGTAACAAATGGCATCAAAAATAGCAGATCTTGCCGGAAGATCAAAGGGTACAAGTTTAACATTCCATCCAGAAGTTAATTTAAGATTTCTCTTTAAAATAATGCGTAATATGTTTGCGTGCTTACTGCTCATGCGTACAGAAGCTATTAATAGTATCATGTTGCTCACATCACTCACGCGTACCACCTGAAAATTTCCCGCGTACCACCAGTGGTACGCGTACCACCGGTTGGGAACCCCTGTTGTAATGTATAAATATTTGTATCAAAGTCCTTATGTATTATTGTAAAAAAAGTATATTTTTCTCCGTTTTTTGCCCCTTGTCCCATTAGCCCTGCATTCCGTTAGCCCCCCACTCTCCCCTATATGTATGAAAGGAACTAAAGATTATTTTTTTTAAAAAAAAGTTATTTTTAGCTACCCACTTAGCTGTGTATTTTCCCCCCACAATTGTTTTTATGTAGATAGAATTTCTGGACTATTTGATTGTTTACGAAACTTTGTAAAATCACGCACATATCATTTCTGATTGGCTGGGAAGTTTAAAAACATATCAAAGATGCATTCCAAATAACTGTTATTCTTTGCATTTCACTTCAGAGTAAACAGATTGGCCATCAGCTGGTGTCAAAGTTATAATTAATAAAACTTAAATACTGTTGAAAACTTCTATTGAGTCTTTATTATTTTAATTTATAACATGTATATTGATACTTAATATATTTTCAGGAATTCTTTAAATATCACACTCACAGCTTAAAAGGTATACTATTTACTTAAATATTTTGTATAGTACTTGGGTTCTTTTTTTTTTTTCTCTTTTTTATTTCCTGTTACCTATGTTACCTTGGAAACTCATTATTATTTTCTTTCTAAAATATCCACTTGAATGTTCATGTTTATTCTTAATTTGCTTTACAATATACAATGTGTTTTTTACAATACCGGCAGTATTTGTTGCATAATCTAATGCTGAAGTTACTGAACATGCTATGTGCTATGCTATGTGTTCAAATAATTCTTGATGTAAATATTTTATATAATAATTGAATTATCACTATTTTAGCTATTTGAATCATTAAATTTCAATTTTTTTAAAAAATTTATTTCCAACATATTAATTATTTTAATTTTATAAATAAATTGTCATTAATAATTTCATCATAATTAAAGAATAAATGTTGTCTCTCTTAGTCTTTATGTCCTAACAATATACATTATTCATGTATTATTTTATTTCATAAAATATTAGTAATGTTATGTATTATATAAGTTTAATTTGCTATAGTAAGTCAAAGCAAGTTAAATTAATAGCTTTATGTTTTTTAGATGCAGCTGTTCTAAAGGATTCTACCGATGCTAACCAGAGAGTACAAGTATCTGTAAAATATGTTTTAAAATTGGTAGGTTTACTTTTATTTTAAAATTATATTGTTCCTTAAAAATAATTATCTATACTTAATACATTTTTTGAAAGAAAATGTTTAAAAAAAATAATATCTTTAACCTATTTCTCAGTTTAGACAAATAAGTAAATTTTCCGTTTTGTGAAATTTAACAAAGTCCTTTGAACTTCTATTTAAATATAGAAATTCATATTCAGACTACTTGCTTACTATCTAATAGTTTTCTAATAGTTTTTTTTAATAATTTACATTTCAAATTTTATTTTTCAGATATGGCCGTACGCCTTAGCTATCACGCTAGATTTTTGGGTAACTCTTGGTATTTTTCCTGGTTTAGCTGTGTTAGCGGTTCCAGAAGCTCATGGACATATTTGGAATGGTATCCTATTTTTATTCATTTAATTATTAGGATAATCATGTAGAAAAGAGCAACAGTTCAAAGCTTAGTATTGAATTAATAATTTGTTATAAAGACCTCATTAGTTTTACATAGTCTTTTGGTTATAAGAATTTCACGTTACTGAACTACGTTTTACTGAATTTCCACTTTTTATGTTAGTCAAACTTCGTTAACACGAACTCGAAGCAAGCACCGAAGCACACACACATTTCGTGTTAATCGAATTTCATGTCAACCGTCGTTTTTTTTTTCTCATTGAACCAGTGAATAGTTTACACAAAATATCATCTAAAAGTTATTCTAATTTTAGAATGTAATACACTAATAATACATGTAACAATTAGTAATTCAATTAATAAAGTTCATTTGGAGTAGTACATACTATAGAAAATTAAGGTAAATTTTTAAAGAACAGCAATTGGAACAAAACTGATAAATCATGAGAGATTTCATGGTTTTCTCAGAAGTAGAAGACAATTAATTTTTTTAATGTTTGTTTGACACTTTTTTTAATGTTTTATTTTATTTCTTCTTTGAAACTTTAAATTAGTTCTAAGAAGGGGGAAAAAGGCCAAATTCTGAAATTTTTTTGTTCGGGTTAAGCGGGAGTTTGCCTAAACGATTTCGTGTTAAAAGATGTTTTAGCATTAGCTCAAAGATAGGCCGGGGAAATGTTTTCAGTTCATCTTAAGCGACAATTTGTGTTAAGTGAGTTCTCTTTAAAGAGCGGTTCCAGAAGCTCATGGACATATTTGGAATGGTATCCTATTTTTATTCATTTAATTATTAGGATAATCATGTAGAAAAGAGCAACAGTTCAAAGCTTAGTATTGAATTAATAATTTGTTATAAAGACCTCATTAGTTTTACATAGTCTTTTGGTTATAAGAATTTCACGTTACTGAACTACGTTTTACTGAATTTCCACTTTTTATGTTAGTCAAACTTCGTTAACACGAACTCGAAGCAAGCACCGAAGCACACACACATTTCGTGTTAATCGAATTTCATGTCAACCGTCGTTTTTTTTTTCTCATTGAACCAGTGAATAGTTTACACAAAATATCATCTAAAAGTTATTCTAATTTTAGAATGTAATACACTAATAATACATGTAACAATTAGTAATTCAATTAATAAAGTTCATTTGGAGTAGTACATACTATAGAAAATTAAGGTAAATTTTTAAAGAACAGCAATTGGAACAAAACTGATAAATCATGAGAGATTTCATGGTTTTCTCAGAAGTAGAAGACAATTAATTTTTTTAATGTTTGTTTGACACTTTTTTTAATGTTTTATTTTATTTGTTCTTTGAAACTTTGAATTAGTTCTAAGAAGGGGGGAAAATGCCAAATTCTGAATTTTTTTGTTCGGGTTAAGCGGGAGTTTGCCTAAACGATTTCGTGTTAAAAGATGTTTTAGCATTAGCTCAAAGATAGGCCGGGGAAATGTTTTCAGTTCATCTTAAGCGACAATTTGTGTTAAGCGAGTTCTCTTTAAAGAGGTTTGACTGTATTAGACAGTAGTGTGGAAGTTGTTATTAAGGCTATGTCTGTCAACCGCTTTTACTCCCTAAACTACAAATGCTACTGACAAGTGTAATACGTCAAAATTCAACTCCTTAAAAGTAGAAATCTCAAAATATTTGTTCAATTCATAGTTTTTAATTTAAAAACCCTGCAAAATTGAATTCCCATTAAGAAAAGCATAAGAAAGGCATTTTTAAAATTAACTAAATCAACACAACATTGCTACAGGGTCCGGTAAAAGTAACGCAGCAAAGTTTTTTTTTCATAAAATTTAAACTACTTTGTTTAACAAAATAAATTATATATCAAAATAAAGGGCAGGGTGGTAACGGAACCTGGAAATCAGGGAATTCTCAGGGAACTTTTTAATTCTGGAAATATCAGGGAATTCTCATGGAATTTTTGAAATTTCGCAAAATATCAGGGAATTTTTTTCCATTTTGGATTACTTAAACAGCAGGTTTAGATTCTTGTGATCACTACTAATGAACACTAGGACACTTGATCAAAAGAAAAAAAAAGAATTCTGGTTGGTCCTATTTCCCTGAAGGACCAATCTTGGAGGAACGATCAATCTCGTGGTTCCTCTACACTTATTCAGATTTTTGGAAATGTGGAAAAGTTAGGTAGGCTAACCCATAACCTCGAAATTCTTAATTCCTGCATTGTATGGATTAAATTTTCTGTACTGCATTGAATTGTGTGTATTGTATGTTTTCTAGATAATTGTAAAATCAGGGAATTTTTTTGTAAAAGTATCAGGGAAATCATGGAAATATCAGGGAACTTTTTTTCTAGGATTTTGTAACCACCTGAAGGGCATTCTCTGCCAAAAAGTTATATGAATTGTTCAATATGTGCACTTTCCATTTGAACCACCTTTTCCAGCCTTCTTTTAAAGCCGTTTGCTGTTGAGTTCCTCTTTGGAAATCCGGCGAACACTTTTCTCTGATATCCCGATTTCCTGAGCGATTCTTGATTGTGAAGTGTGAGGTTCCTCACTTATCCTGTCATGTACTTTCAGAATATTCTCTGGAATTATAGCAGAACGTGGTCTACCTGTTTTATAGTCTTTGTTATCGACAACACTTCCAGTATCCTTAAATTTTGATATAAGTGCACTTATCGTGTTTCCATGGGCATGTATTATCGCCTCCCAAATGTATTTTCATAAAGTTTAGAAAGCATCGATGATGATATTTCACAAAGTTCATAATTCATCACAATAAATATCCGCTGATTCAAGTTTAAACGCGGAACAGCCATTTTTTCAAATTTCGGTCCGATTCTGTGATTGTTCCAAACACAAATAAACTACCTAAAATACTTCCTTTTTCGTCGAAAGTAGTATCAATCAACAGCTCAGAATCTGAGCTTTTATTAATAATAATTGATTATCACAGGCTACTTACTGCTCTTCTTTTGGAACAGTTGAAATAGAAAAGTACCTAGAAAGCACTACTCATTGTTTAATATGATAAGAATTGAAAGCCTTTCATTTGATTCTTCCTTTTTCTACCGGTAACTAATTTGCATATTCCAAGCTTTCTAGGGCAACAATCACCAATATTATAATTACACGGGTTGCGCAGTAATCGCAAAAAACTTTTGCTACGTTACTTTTGCAGGACCCTGTACTTAACAATTGCATGAAGAACTTTATCCGAAATAAAAAATGTGAAGGAATATCACAGGCTGCAATTTATTTTGTGATATAAATCATTTTCTAATAGCATCATAATCTATACAAAAACGAGAACATTTTTTGGTTTGCATTACTTGCTTATAAAGAGGCTCAAGGAGTTATTTTAATTTTTCTTTTTTAAAGCAGACAAAAATTTTCATTTACATTTAAGCACTTATTAATGAGTAATGACAACTTAATGCCAATTCTTTTTGGCAAAGTTTTATTTTATTTTTTATTGTTTTATTTTTCAAATGGTAATGGTTTTAATGGTAATGGTATTTTTAATTGTAATAAATCAGTTCTTATAGTTATGTTTTGAAGATTGTTATTATAATAGTTTGTACTTTTTTTTAAAGTGTGAGCATTATTACATATTTATGCTTCAAAATACAAATAAATTAAGCAAACAATTAAGTATTAATGAATTTTTGATGGAAAATAGATTGTTCAATTTAGATGTTTAAAAGTTTAATATAGAACTATATATGCTGTGTTTTGCGCTTTTATTAGACTTATGGGGAATTTCGTTGGTAGCTGGTTCTAAGTCGCACTTTGTGTCACTCACCTACTTGTTTGTAGCTAATTATAATTAAAAATTTTCTAAAGTATATACTTTAGCTTTGTAAAAAGAATAAGCAACTAAAAACTTTGAAAGTTATAACTTTACTAACACCTTTTTGTGAGCTTTTAAAATAAATCCCAACATATTTTAAAAGAAATAACTCGCTTGTATTTTTTTTAGGCAAATTGTATCTTCCGCTGACCTGTTTCTTTTTATTTAATCTCAGTGATTTCTGTGGGAGAGCTGTCGGTGGATGGGTGCCAATGGCAAGTCCTTTTGTTATTTTATATTTGCATTGTTCGGGTACCTACATTCCTTAATAAACATCTGAAAATAACTTAATTTATAAAAATATAATGATCTTATTTTAAAAACTCAAACTTTAAATGGGCCTAAAAAGGACAAATGAAGAGTCCAGAAGAACCCCTTGATTAACTACGAATCTTCCTGTTGTCAAGTCTGCTTGGCGGACATTGGCGTCCGGAAACTGGTTTCTCCCTTGGTTCTTCTCTCCCGGTACAAACGTGGGACTTGTGTCTCGCGTAAATCAGCATTGCCATGAGAGAAGAAACCAAGTGAGAAATCGATTTCCTTACACCAGTTTAAGCGATGAATTGATATTGTCGCCGAAGAGGCCTGTTACAGACAAATATCCTGTCAATGAAGAATTTTTTCCCCTAGACTCTTCAAATGCCTTCTAACTAGAAAAGGTCATAATTTTTGTGCACCATGCTGTAAGAATGACATTAGGTTTTATAAAAAGATTATTAAATTAGTTGTTTTATAGTTAGTCCAACAATTTTTAAGTAAGTATAAATATATGTTAATTTAGTTTAAAATTATCTCAAATGTGACCAAATAATTTAGTTAAGAAAATAAAATTGCAAAAGTCATTCAGTATTATGTTGTTCCATAATTTCTTTAAAAATGTTGAAAATCTTAATATTAACTAAAATTTCCTGCAGACCAGAAAGTTTCAAATACAGAATTTAAAAACAACAACATATACTTATCAAGTGAAACTATAAAGATAATTGTATGCTGTTCTGATTTTATGTGCACTATATCAAAACATCAATCAGTTTCTTAGACATAACATAATACATTATACTAAATATTTTAATGATAGCCAAGTCCTTAGATCACTGTACCGCAATGTAGAAGTGTGTGGGTTCAAATCCCACTTCTAGCACAGATGATTGTATCTTTTAGAATTGGCTTTGAGTTATCAAGTCAGATTAATTGATCCTTGTATAGCAGAAAAACCCTAGTCCCTAGCCCGGCTACAAATTACAGAATTTGCTGAGTTTTTAAAGAGCTATAAATGCCTTTTTCTGGCAACCTTGTACTTTAATTAAAAGAAGGGGGTGTTAAATATATTATGATAAAAGTTGAAAACATCCAGAAGCTGTTCAAGATAAGTTTTAGGGTAATCGAAAAAAATCGCAAGCAAAGACAATTTTTAGAAAGCATGATTTCAAAGATGTCGCCAAGCTTGAAAAGGTGCTGCGCCAGCGTCAAATTTGACAAACTAAATTTTAAAAAAATTTTATATCGGGAATGTTTTTAAAAACTTGTATTCTTGCAGCCTCACTCTAAGCGTATGCATTTGCTTGCTCTTTGTGCCCTTCGATTTCTCATGTTTCCACTGATAATGCTATGCAACATCCACCCACGCTATCACCTTCCAGTACTACTTTCCAGTGACTTGTACTATATTTCATTTATGACCCTACTTGGATTAACAAATGGCTATTTTGTGGCTGTAGCTATGGTGGTTGGAATAAAGTAAGTATAAAATGTCTTATGAGATTTCTTTATATATAATTTAAAGTGTGGTATAAGCTCATTTTGTATTCAAATAACTTGAAATTAAGTGAAAAATATATTTATATTTGGTTTTTCAATTTTCTATTTATTAAATAGTATTTCTTTTGAGTTAATCTCTGTGCAGTTTGTGTTTTAACTAACAAGAAAAACAAATTTGTCGTGTACAATGTCAATTCTAATGGGAATTAAATACAATTCACACACACACACACAAAAGACGAATAGCCTAACAGCAAAACTTAAAACTAATCTTAAATACTGACTTTTAAAATTAGAAATAAAAATAAAACCTTCAATTACCAGGAATATTTCACCTATCATACTTCAAGCACTTCTTAGTTAAACAAACTATTACTGTATAATGCAGCACAATATTTTTACAGGATAAATATTTTAATTAGATAACAGAAAATAAAAAAAGTATACAAATAATGTTCTGCTACATGGAAAAATGTAACATTTAAAAAAAAAAATTATTTTTAAAAAAAAGCACTAGGTGAAAACATAATGCGTGGGTCCTTTTTTTACAATAAATTAAAATTTAAAATAAGTTGTTTTGTTGATTTTGAGTTAAAACTAGTTCATTATGTCCTCTTATTTATTACAAAATTGCCTGATAATGATTAAAAATATGTCTTATAATATTTGTATTTCTAACCCTTTTTTTATTAAAAAAATATTTAGCCATTATGTATTTCCCTTTGTAATTCAAAAGCTCTTATGCAATTTATATAAAAATGTACAACATCAATGCAGTTTAAATCAAACTAAGTTAACTTTTGATTATAAACTATATCTTAAGTTGATTCCTGCTGTCTATTTAGGTATAATCTATTCTGATTTATAGCTTATTTAAATTTTAGCATTCACTACTTTTTTTATTAAAAAAAACTTGTCGAAACATTAATATTTTTTTTTAGGTCTGTCAGTCCTCAAATACAAGAAAAGGCTGGTGTGATTCTCTCAGCTTTCTTGGGAGCTGGGCTTATGCTTGGTGCCCTTACTTCAATAATTTGTATACAAATAATTTGAAACTTCTTAATTTTATGAGATCAATTAAGCATTGTTTGAGAAATATTTCTATATTTATAAATTTGAACTTACACATTTGTACTTAAAACAGCTAAGATATTTCCAATTTTGAAGTTTTACGTTCTTTACATTAAACGGAGGTCTTTACATTAAATTTTACAAAGTGTATTTAATATTTTATATAATAAATCTCATTTATTTACTGATAATTTTTATTCTTTTGAATGAATATCAATCATAACCCCACATGTTTATAAAATAGCTTGTGTATAAAGCTTGTGATATATATACATTGAAGTCTTGTATCTTGCTTTTCGTAATTTTAAACAAATGTATTTTGTATTTAAATTTATATTTCAAAAGTGCCTATTATAAAAATAAGTTATATATATTTATGTAAAGTTTTTGTATACATGCAAATAGATACTCCCTTATTATGTTACTTGTTTTTTAAGTGACTTTTTTTCTCCTTTTTGTGCTTTTAAAATATTTTATGAACCACATGTAACACTTTTTCCAGATCTTATTGTGTGTAGTCTGTATTTTGATAAGAATTAACCTATATTGGGCAAAAAGCTTTACTGAATGTACAAATGTATATATTTTGTAATGTGCTATTTCTCTTCATTATTATAAAGCTATCCCATGTAGGATTAACCATTCCCTTACACTAAAACAAATATGCTTTCAAATAATTGTCTCAAATTATTTAAATGTAGTAAAATTCATAATGTCCCCTTAAAAAAATTCAAATACCTTACACTCACCATGTAGTACAATTTAGAGTCAAAAACCAATCTACTACTTTGAAGAAAACTCTTGAGTTTTTTTCAGATTTTAGGTCATAAAGGCAGAAACTTTATATTTGGTTGATTTTTTTTCTAAATAAATTAAATGCTAATATTAGTAAATACACACAATAACACTTTAAACTGCTATTTTAAATAATTTTATCTTTAAAAAAAATCCTATGAATTTTGTAATAACTTAAACTCTATATTATTTTCTATATCAGAACTTTTAATTAATGTTTAACTCTATTAGTTAACATCAGCATGGTATTCTTCTACATTTCTGATTCTCCATTGTATTTAAATAAAAACTAATTTCTCCTTGTAAAATATATAGATCGCTCATTTTTAATGTAAATTGAAATAGTTATAACTACTATTTTTAATTATAAACCTGGAGTGTAAATCAAACAGCTGACTATGTCACCCCTTTAATCTTTCTCCCCCCCCCCCCCCTAATTAAAAAAGAAAAAAATTTCAGATGTGAAAAAATTAAATAAATTTAACTAATAAATTACATATGTGTGCTGATCAATTGTCCAAGTTTTAAATAATTAAAAAAAAAATTTCACTTGGAGTTAGGAGTTATGCAAGTTTATGACCAAATAAATTCCAAAACTTTTTAAAGGTTGATTGTTTTAGTTCACTACTTTACTGCAGCTCAGAGTAGGTTATATTTAAAGCCTATTTTTCTCTTTTTAAAAAAATCTAAATTAAAAACTGAAAAATGGATATTAATGCTGTCCTAGACTGCAGTATTCACAACAATGGATTAGACCAGTTTTGCTTTGAAATAATTAATCTTTACCAATGTTTTACTATAGGTTAGAGTAATTGAATTTTTGCAACAATGGTCTAAGTCATTAAGAAAGTTACTGCAGTTTGCCAGCCCACCCCACGGCAATAGGTGGATTATTTTTACTGCAATTGCTTCTGTTCTAATGAACAGATTGTCAAAAATTTTTACTGATAGGGCTGGAATTTGGTAGATGTCTTTTTGAAACTCGGCACAAAAAAAACGCCCAAGGTCTTTTTAAAGGTATGACATGACACCAAGACTTGTTTTATACTTTTTGTCTGTTTGTGTGTCTTTCCATACTAAAAGATTAGCTTTGAGTATTAACCTATTAATGATGATTGGCAAGAATGTTTGGCACAAGAAAGTGAACTTTCTGTTAAGTTTAATTAATCAAAGTATAGGACAAACGAAGACCATTATCCTCAGTCAAGCGACTATAAAAGGGGATATAAGTATGATTTACAATTTAATTCTTGCTCTATAATTTTTTTAATCTGTAAATTTACTTTTGCAATCATAGGTGAACTTGAAGTTGGCACCCCTAAGTGGATGCCTTTTTTTGAATTTCCGTTTTGTTTACTCTGAGATACATATTTGTTGCTTGCATCTCTTCTGATCCGGTATCTTCACACATTTCTTTTAAAAAAAAAGAGAGAGAAGCCCTTATTTAAAAATCTATCTCCATAAAAATAATTACATGGTATTGTTATGTTAGGAGTTGCACAGAACCTCCAGTGTTTCCAAGCAAGCTTGATCCTCACTTTATCGACCCACTTAAGGAATGAGTCTCAGTGAACCTTGTACTATCTAGGAATCGAACCCTGTACGAGAGGCATGGCAGTGCACCAGTAAGCGCAGATATAATAACAATTAAAATGCAATGGAAAGACTTAACAAAAAATCCTTATTTAAAAGACTAAAAAAAATATTATGCATGTTTAGGTTTCTTTAAATATAAATATAATTAAAAAAAATTCTGATAGGAAACAGACAAAACACTTATTAAAAATTTTTATTTGCAAGAAAAGCTTTAACTGTCATAAACAAGATCAACAAAATTACAAGATTTATACATAAAATAAAGATACCTAAAATTTCAATCAAAATGTATTAATTTCTTTAAACAACAATCAAAAATGCCCTTTGGAAAATTTAATTTGCCAAAAAATATTTACTCAATTATATTAAAAATTTAAGTTAATCTGTTGGTTCTTTTTTATATACACACAGCACACACAGATAATGTTTCCATTTTTATATATTTATACTTTGAGCAATTAATACATGTTGTTGATGCTACCTCAATGTGAAGTTATATATATATTTTTGTTAGCATTATATGAAAGGCTTTGAGCTGTTGAACACATTTTTCTTCAGTTATAACTAATTACCTACGTACGCGAATACAATTCCCATTTAATACCAATACTAAATTTAGTAATTAAATACTGTTCAATTTCACTAAAAGAAACATAATTAAAAATAACTTGCAGCCTGTTTTTAAGAAGTTTATCACCAATTTTTTGTTAATTTTTTTATCAATGGAATAACTATTTACATTCCTCTTACCCTTAATTTTTTGTATTTTACATTATATAAATTATAAGGACACATAAAAAAGCTGTTTAATTTACGTTCAATGGGCTTTTAAACAATAACAAGAAATAATAACAAACTAAATTACAAAAACTTTTTTTTATATTTTTTTTGCTTTTAATCATATATTATAAAAAAATATTTACAAACATAATAAATGCTTTACATTTAATTTCAACTAGTTACTTTAAAATGGGGAAGTTTAAAAGTTTTAGGGTTCCTACTGGTAACATTCTAAGCTTCTTAAGATTTTATTATTAGAATATTTCAAGGTTCAAAATAATTGTATTTCCTCGTAACATGCATTTCTTTTCTCATGCATGACAAAAATCAGAATCAGTTAAAAGACTTCTTTGAAAATTTAAGAGCATTTTAGAGGCTAATTATATTATTTAAAGGAATTTTTAAAGCATGTAGGAACCCTGTATTTTTGTAGGGTAAGTTTATCTTAATATGGAACTAAAATACAAAAGTTCCTTCCTAGGATATGCATATGAATAAATACACATAAAATAAAGTACAAGATGAATTCTGTAATTTAACAGGAATCCATAAACTATAATGCACCAAATACACCTTTAATTTCCACATAATAGCATATTTTTACATATATTAACAAAAACCTCAACATCAAACAAAATAGTTAGTATCGAGATTAACTTTAATTTTCGGTTTGTAATAGTCATTCATCCACTGAATACAATCCTTGTGGGTGTTTAAGGTCATTGATTATATATCAAACATTGCCCAGTCTAATATAGCATTGCAAATGATACAGAATGAGTATAGGACTTATTAGTAGTCAATAACTTTGTTGAAGCAAATACTTTGTTTCTTATAACCCAGCAAAGTTGTAACATTTTTCATTTGAAAACCCACTCCAGGCAAATTATTGAGAAAAACTTGTATGTTTATAAAAGATCTTATAATCTATATAATAGATGAACTGCTACCAGTGGATGCCAGAAAGCAAGACCAATTTTGTCTCCATCAAAATGGTGCAGGCATGCACCGTAGCAAAAAGTTGCATCATTAATTTAAAGTTCTACCGAAAATGAGAGAATCGTGCCTTTAAAGAATGGCTTTTATTACCATGGGGTCAATGTACCATGAGGACATTGGTTTAAGAGTATCTTGTACAATATTAAGAGAATTTGCTGGGCAAAGTTACAAATACAAACTGCACCATCCTATACCCAAGCTGTTTCTTTCCAATCACCTAAATCTCTCGACGTCAAACATAATGATCACTCTCCAGGTGACGCACCCTGACCCTCTGCTTATAGTGATACTCCTTGAGGTAGGACTTAATCTTCTTGGGCAACCTAAGTTCGTTGATGCCATCATAACTGATGCAATCCGAAATGACAGCCCTGCACAGGTGCTGCAGATCGAAAGGAAAAGTCCTGTGAACGGGAATGGTAAGCATGGGTTCGAAGAACATGCAACAGATTGGGTTCTTGTAGTGTTCGACAAGTCCGCAAACGGTGGATGACGTGAAGACATTTGGGTCGTGAGAATCGAAGCTGAATTTATGGTTCAGCTGCTCGATTCTGGCATGCAGGGTTCTGCTGTAGCGCCTGAAGCTGACGCTGAAGAGGAATTCTTCCTGGGCGCTGTCCCTCAGAAGAAACGTGCCCTCTGGTTTCTTGTCCAACTGTTTCTCGGCCTTGTAGCGGTCCATTTTACCCCAGTAGAAGCTGCAGTTGGTATTCGAAATCCCACAGGTGTGTGTATTGGGGTGCTTGGAGAATTCCTAGATTATAACATTGAAGCATTTCCAAAATAAATTTTTTAAAATGGTTAATTTCACAGATGTGGATCTTTTATCTTTATTGTTCTTGAGGAAATTTCAACTATCTTCTGATAATTTCGATGTAAGAAAATTAATCTAACCCTTGTAAAGGAGTCATATTATATTCAGAACTACTATTTAAACATAAAAATTGTGAAATCATTTATATAAGAAGATAAATATTAACATCCTAAATAAAGGATGCAATTTTCTACATTTCATAATGTTCTATTGTATAACATAACAATTAATGTATATATTATTCTAAACATAATAAATAAACTATCTATAAATGATAACATACTGCAAAATGATTCAACTTTATTGATTGTAGTGATTAACAATTAACCAAACTATAAACACTAAAATTGTGTCTACAAAAGATTGAATTTAAAGAGTAATAAAACATAATTCAGAAAGTTTAGGTAATGTTAAAACATTATAGTGTTTTCCAACTCAATGAACAAGACCAGAGCAGTTCATTAAACAACTTTCCTTCGCATGCACATGTACCAGTACATATCTTTCAAAGCATAATGGCTATAGAAAGAAAGATGACTAATGTATCATGAGCCAGTAGATATGGTTCATATTTCATAATTTTAGATTAAAAATCCTATACTAACCATGGGAAAAGAGATTAAGGCTGCAGGATCTTCGGTCATTTGACCTCTCACTACTGTTGTTCACGTTATACCCCACATTTCCATACTGGATGAGAAACGAGGGGGACTGAACTATGGACAGGCGCATGTGCTCCTGTAAGGCTAAGGTCAGCTCACTGATGCTTATTTCATTGATGGATAAGGGTTGCTGGGAGTTCTGGCAAGTGATGAAAAGGTTGCTGTTGGAGGCTTCAGGATTCTGGAATAACAAAGATTAATGTTTTTTAATCGGATTGTTTTCTGATATTATAGTTAAGTTTGGAATTGTAAAGATAGTTCCTTGTGGAATATACTAAAAATTTACTTATTATTAAGATTTTTTTAAATGTGATCTTAATCCTTATTTTATTTACTGGATGGATCTCTCGATACTAAGAAAACATGACCAATGCAAGGTTGCCTTGAAGCAACTATTTGTTTTAAAAATGAGATAAGATTTAAATTTAACAATCATTTTTGAAAATAAGCATAGAAGTCATTAATCCAATTGTATTGTCAGAGTATAAAATAGTTATAATGTAGGCATCATCAACGAAGCAGAACAGATGCATGTAAGCACAATCATCTTAAGTAGAAAGCAAAGTTAAGTTAAGATAGGTAAAAAAAGTTTAGGTCAATTTTTATAATTTTGAATGTATTGTCATCTAGTTATAATGCAATATTTAAAGTACACAAGTAAAAACAAATAAGACAAATCACAATAAACTTTCAACATAAAGCAATACTAAACCATACATTACCTGTTGAGTCGCATAGTCCCTGGGAGCAGGAACTCTCCGATTCATCATCGAAGCATCAACTGCCCACGACTCATCCCCAGACGTGTTGCCTTGACAACTAACCGTCAAATAACTTCCGCCAGAGGCTTCCAGTGGCGGCTCTTGGCTCGCTGAAGACTCCTTCTGGGGCTCTTTATTTGCTTTATCCACTGAAGAACTGGCCTTGGTCTTCCTATACCCAGTACAGATACAAGTCACATTTTCGATTGAGGCTTCGGACACCACAGAGCAACTGCTTTGCCAGGCGTCTTTGCTGAGGCTGAAGTTCCGCTTCTTGTTTTTGTCCTTGTTGAAGCCCTTCTGCCATTTCCCGAAAGAGAAGGTTTTCCGCTTGACGCCCTTTTTGGACTTGCAGTTCTTCTGTTTTTTGTCGGTAGAAGGGTCGTTGGTGGAGTTTTCGTTGCCTTCGCCACTTTCTTCGCTGCCAGACGTGTCTTCCATGGTGGTTGGAATTTTTTTAGGAGCTAAAAGGAATAATGTTAAGTTTCAAAAATTCATACTTGCCAACATTGAAAACATTACATTAACGATTAGGAGGTCTATAAGGAGGGAAGCCCCTTGAGAGGTTCCAGCATGCAGCACCTCTTAGTTACGAGTGGGTTTTCGCAGCAGAAAAAGCCCACTAAGCCACAGCAGTTTCAATATTTATAACTACATTTTATGGCTAAACCGTTCATGTTGGCAGATATAAATGTCTTTGTTTAGCGTGAAGACCCAGCTCTCAAACAAATAAGAGCTGCACATCTGGACCTAAATAGTTTTGTTTTGTAGAAATCAAATAACATGGCACTCGATCTATACAAGGGCGCAAGCATTAGCGAAGATCCAAAGAAGCTTATAATTTTGACCAAGTGGCAATACCAAGCTAACCTGATTGTGATATCTTGTACAAGACTTAGAATCTAGACTTTGGACCAAGACCGAACTCGCATATACATGCTGTTATTTATTAGCAGGATTTTTTTCTGAACAACCAATTTGTAGATTACCTGGACAAAGACAGAACCTTCAAAAGTAACTTCTGTGGCAAGGTGCCTCAACCAGGCCTTAAATGGATCTAATTCATTAACATGCCTTGATAAAACTTCTCTTTTCTAACAATTTTGTACAATTATCCCAATTGAATAACGGTTGATTCATTGTGGCAAATGCCATATTATAAAAATTATTGGTTAAAGCAGAAGTAACTTGAAAAATCAGACTAATTTGTAGAATAGGTCCACTACAGTTAGTAAATATATGGAATTAAAAAATCTTGTATTTAGAAATTTAAAAATATTGTGCTATTGAATACAGAGTGCTCAAGTTATTATTTAATAACTAAACTAAAGCTTAGCAATACTTAGCAATAGGTATATTGTCAGGGGTCCATCCAGAGCTAACTTAGGGCCGTTTAGCGGCCCTTTCACAAAATAACTATCGCTAAAAACGGCCCCTTCACAAAATTACGATTGCTAAAAACGGCCCATTCACAAAATTACGACGTCTACCCAGTTCACAAAATTGATCAAACAACAGGTTAAAATTTCCTAACTTTTCTATTTTTGTAAAAGTGTATCAGAATCTTTAAAATTGGCTAGAAAGTCATCGTGATCAACTGAAATCCTAATTTTGTTTCCGTTATTAACAAATCTATAAACTCAATCACCGTTAAAATCGATTGTCAATGTATTGTGCCTGATGGAAGGTTAATAATCCGTTTATCAATATTTGCATCAGGGTTCGATTTAAGTGGTATCACATTGCAATTTGCGATGCAAATTCACTGAAACAGCTATACAAATAGTCAACCGATTCGCTACAACTACGATGCATTATTTAACAATTGTTTAGTTTTGCGGTGAAGCTAAACTTAAATTTCAATAAACAACAAGTTCTAATAACAGATTCTAATACTGACGATTAAAATGTTAATCAAAATGGGAAGATGAATTAAAATTAGATTACACTAAGATGTCTTCAAATCTCGTACAGCCAGTTCAATCTCCCATGAGTCCAACACTGCTTCCTGATTTACTTATTTTGCTGCCTAGTAATTTTCAAGAAATCTACCACCTTGCATCGATTGACAGTTCTCTGGCTGCGTGATCGGAAGAGTATCTTGTTGCTCTTGTAGCTCCAGTTCAGGCCAAGTCTGACGACCAGAATATTTTTTTTTGATCAAGTGTTTGACTTATGGTGCCCGTGAGTCGTGATCCCAAAAACAGCTTTAATGTTATAATACTTTTTGTTCACGTTTAAAACTATTTTTCTAGTTCGGCCTATACTGGGGTGTCAGATTTTTGACAATTTTTTTTAATTGAGTGCTGGCTTATATATACGCGCTTTATATATTTAGATTTTATGTTGCTAGTAAATTACAAGTCCTTGAACTTTTCTGGAAAAGTGCAAAATTCACAAAAATACAAAGTTTTCACAAAATTACTTCATAAATTCACAAAAAAGGGACCCTGTAAAAAAAACCTGGATGGACCCTTGATTGTATCTAGCCAGCTATTGGTAATAAACAGCTAATATGTTTTGAACACTAGGCTAGATGTTTTTAATAACACAGCAACTTAAAATATGAAATTAAAAACAAAACATTTTTAACAGCCATAAATATAAAAAAAATACTTTTAATGTTATGTGTCATAAACAATTTCATACAAGAATTTTGCATAGTTTTAACTAAACAAAATAAGAATTTCAAAATTAATCAAATATTTTAAAACATTTAAAATAAAAAATATCATACAATATATAAATCGCCATTAGAAAAAGGGTAATATTACTTTAGACAAAACAATTCACCTAACTTCAGAGAAAATGAAACTAAATGTTCAGCAAATAGTGCGATACCTATGTATTCAAGGCCAAGTAAGAACTATAAAGTAGCCTTAAATTTACGTTGTTTAAAAGTGGAAAAAGAAATTTTGATATGCCAATATTAGATAATACTAAGAATTTAGTACAAATTTCATCATTTAATAAGAATTTTGCTTACTTTCAACGTGTACAAGGATGCAATCTCAATAATAGCATTCGAACGATTATCCAAAGAAAAATGCAAGGAATGACCTTTTAATAACTAGCCTTTACAAAGTATGATTTCTAATTAAATTTTTTAAAAACATATTAAATAAAAACTCTAAAATATAACAAACCTATTTATACAAAACACAATCTATATCCGCCATTTTATGTGCATGAAAGCAAATCCATTTCCGTCCACCACAAATCTTGTTTGTTTATTTTTTTAATTTATTTTCTTATTTACTTTCATTTTGATGAAAAAGTCATGACAGCACTTGTTTAAAGAATACAAATCGATAAAAATAATACAAATATTATTACTATTTATGAAAATTTAATGTATACATTTTACTTTTTTTATCATCTTGTATTCAACTAGTTCTTGTTTGGTTATTGTGCGCAGAAGTACTTTGGTGTTATGCCACCCATCCAAACACAATAATTTAACAGTTTTAATATTATTAATAGTATTATTGGTGAAAACAAGTACATTTTTTGGTAATTAATAAAGTATTGAAAGGTTAAATTTCTATATTATTTTTTGTAAACATTGTATAGAAAGTAGCACAGAAACAACTCAATCGCTCTTTGTTGTATAAATTTACCAAATTTTTCGCGTGTTCAATCGTTCAATCACGTTAAATTCGGTATTTAATATTTACAAATATAAATCAATTATATGAAAATAATCTATCACAAAATTAATTATGCAGGTCCAGAAGAAAGCAGTTTTCTCCCCCAACGGAGAATACTTTGCTTTTGCTGATGGCCAGGGCCTGTTGAAAATCTGGGATACATCTTCTAATATCGTAAAAAAACAACATGCTTTGCACTCCTCTGTCAATTTTGTATGCTCTTCACTTACTTGGGGTCCATCTATAGAAGTAAGTAAAGAGCATTTAATAGTTTTTAGCAGTGTATTATTACATACATTTCATAATTTCCCATGCTATGGGGACCTTACTAAAGTAATACGTTTTAATTTATAAGCTATCAATAAAAATATATTTACTAATACAAGATTGTAAATTATCTACAAAATTATGCATGTCAGAGCTATCTATACATGGGAAGTGCATAACTTACTCTTAAACTGTTAAAGCTCAGTCAAATCTATTTGTAGCATTGACTGAGCTCCCAGTGTTACCCAATTAAATAGTTTGGTCTCACATCAACTAATAAGTTAAACGTTTGTATGCAGTCTGCATAATGTGTTACAGATAACAGTATTCAACGAAACAACCTCAATCACTTGGGAAAGTAAATGAGATCATGTTCATTTTGCTAGGTTTTGTAGTAAAAAAGTGTTTACATTATCAGTTTCCATTGCATTGTCAATCCCGAGATGGATTTGAGAGGTCTATACGTCTATCACTGCAGTTGTCAACAAATGTAAACTCTTCAATATTGCATTGGTTAAATCAATGTGCATTATTGACTTTGAGGGTCAGAAAGGCTGACATTTTTTTAATCTTAGGTAGATTTCGATAATCTTATAAATAGCAATAGCTTGTTAGTCAATTAACTTTGCCTATGGAACATGAGAGGATTCATTAAAGGAACAATGTAGATTATTGGCACTAGGGATGCAACGGATATCCGGCCAACATACTGCATCCGGCTATTAGGCCGGATAGTTGACAGTAGCCGCATAATACAACTATCCGGCCTGTTAAAACTGCATTTTTTTCAATACATTTTTTTATTGTTGTAATTGTTAAACTGACTATTTTTCCTTAGTCAACAGGTTATTTTTAATACATTTTATTGGATTGATATTTCACATTATGTTAATAACAAATAAAGCATATTAGATTTGTTTCAAGATACGTAAATTATGGTGTAAAAAAGTAATAGTTCTGCGTTCTTTGGTAGAATACGGTTTCGCTTTTTTTCGTAAATGAGTCCAGCTTCTGAAAACAGTCGCTCACAGTATATGCTGCTAGCTGGTGAAAAAAGGTACTTGTTCACTAGTTTTGCTAAGATTGGGAAGTTAGTGGCATTGATTTTCCACCATGAGAAAGGACAGACATTTCTGTCAACGGCAGGTTTAGAAAGATATTCATTCAATTCTTGAAGGATGGTTTCTTCACCTTTACAATTCTTCTCTGGGGTATCTTGCGAAGTGGTACTTATTTCTTTGAAACAGTCCCAAAAAGATTTTGGATTCTTCTTGCCATCAGTATCAGTGTCACCATTTAGAACTTCAGATTGTGGATTTGATTCTTGTTGTCGACGTTCTTGTTGTTGCTACGACTGCAAAAGTGTTTACGCAATGTGACATTTTATACTTTTGAAGCCTAATAGGGCCGGATATCCGGCCTAAAGTTAGGCCGGATATTCGGTATCCGGCCAAAATGGTATCCGTTGCATCACTAATTGGCACAAATAGTTTATTTGTTGGTACAAATTTTACATGTTTTGGCAAGTCTCGAGCTCGCCTTCATAAAAAAAATACAGAAGAGTCGACGGCTCGAAACTGTGAATCCTTTGTCATATAAAGTAAGTTAAACATTTTCTTAAAATGAGACATTTACATCCTCCAAAAGAGAACAAAAAAAAGACAAGAATCGGGAGTACTAACTGGTTTTATCCCTCATCTACCTCTTGTGTTAAATCACAGGTTATGATTATAATAAATCAGTGTGTTTCGCCTAGAAATCGACATTTGAAGCTTAGTGTAATCTCAGAAAAACCTGTCATCGAAGAATAGTCTGAAGAAACAGGCTTGTTTTTCTATTGGAATTGGTCCAAGCCACAAATGATGTCTTCGACGACAGGATTTTCCTTGATGGGTTTAACACTGTATGTTGGAGTGTATTAGTAATAGGGCCGTTAAATTTTACATATATTTTAAGAGCTAACTAAATTTTAAAAATATATGAGAATACACGATAAATACTTTATTTTTCATAAAGCATTTATTATAACTAAGATATTGGGTATGGTCAGTTCATTGGCGACTTTGTCCAATTGAATTTACGATTGTCAAGTTGCCAACGAACAGACCCTATATCTTAGTTATGCTTTGTAGAGGAGTTTTGCAACTATACCCTTCATATATAAAATTGTGAAATGTTTTTCATTATGAAATAAATTAACCGACATTTTATCACTTTAGAAAAATTCAAAAGAAAACAGTGATGATATTAGGCCCTTGGAACATCAATGTTTAATCATAGGCACGGAAACTGGTGAAGTTCTGCTTTATGATCTTATTGCAGATAAGTTTTGCTCTCTGTTTGTAAGTAAATTGTGCTGATATTGATACATAATAATCTGTTAACTTAATTGAACATGTTATATAATTTTATTTATTACTGCTTCTACTGCATCTCCTGGAGTATATAACCAGGGGCAAATAAGTTTGGAATACAGGGACTATAAAAATTATTGCAAAGCCATACATGATCAAGGTTTATTTATTAAGAAAGTCGGTGAATACTGCTTTATTATTTACAAAGTTTAAAAAAAAGTATTGCCCGGGTCGTGGTTTTATTAAGCTTTAGGGGCTTTATTGAGTTTTTTAGATTTAACCTGGCACAACTATGTTCAGTTCCCCCAGGTTTTATTTGAAATGAGAACAATTTTAGACAAGAAAAAAGCTTTCATTGTAAAATATTCATTAACTGGGAAAAAGTATTTAAATTTGTGAAGTTTATTGTGTGCCCAGTGGCTTAGTGGTAGTGCTTCGCATTGCCACGCCACAGGTCCGGGGATCGAACCCTGGATTGGGTGAGGTTGACTCATCCTTTAATTGGGTCGATAAAATGAGTACCAAGCATGCTTGGGAACTAAACACTGGGGGTTCAGCGTGAGGCTGACCACCTTACCGGGACATGTGCCTTGCACCCCAGAGCCCTTGGTCGCGAAAGCTGGAATGGGCACGGCAGGCCTTGGCCCACTGATGGGCTGTTGCGCCGAGGAGATTAGTTTATTGTGTGCAACAGATTCTTGCTGGGTATAAATGTTGATGTTACTAAGCCCAGCGGGCACCACGGCAGGAATTATTGAAAGGTTTTATATTCTATGTTTTATTATTACACATATATTAATTTTAGCCCAAAATAATACTTATTAGGAAATGTAAAGTTAATTTAATAATTTCTTTTTTTTTATTTGGTAAATTGCTCCTTGGTTGAACCAGGTATTCAGGAAGAATCAGTAATTTGATATTAATGTCATTGTATTCAATCCAAACAGATAAGTTAGAACAAATATTTTTTATATCAATAATGATTTATATTTTTATGGCTCAGCTTGTCTAAAAAGAATTAATGATTGGCCTTTCTTAAGATTTCATTTTTTTCAAGCGTTATTTTACATGTCAAGCTTTTAATTGTTTTAGGTTACATCCCATTCAGATGCAGTAACTGACCTATGTTGGTATGCAGATACAAATAGCTTATTTAGTTGTTCGAAAGACCAATCTATTGCTATTTGGGATGTTGTCTCTGGAAAATTAATATCGTAAGTCTATTTTATTTTGCATTTTAACATAAACTTAAGTTGAGGTGAAATGTACAAAGAATCAGAATAGAATTATTGTTAGTGAGGAGAGAAGTATGAAATATAAATGTAAAATGTCAGGTTTGACATTCTTTTCAGCATTCAAAATATTTTACTTTTTAACGAAGCTATTTTATAGTTCAAGCCTTGCAATTAAAAAATAATGATAGACTTACCGCTTTGTTTTGGCTAAGTTTAGTTTTCTTAAGTTTTTGGGGGGTGGGATGGGCTTAGGGTTACTGACAATTTGGTGAAAAAGGGAACTAAATAGAATGCTAATTTATTTCTCTTCCATTACAACTCTTATTCATTGCCCCATTTATCTGAAATTTGTAAATTATCTATTGGAATTTGTATTGTTTCAACAATAGGTATGTAAAAAATATTTAAATATCTAATTTAGATTTTGTTGTAGGAAATGGCAAGCAGATGACGAACCTTTGCATTCTATTTGTGTAATAGATAGCAATAATATGTTATCAGCAAGTACATCTATTTTATGGTGGAACATTGAAGAGCAGACCGTAATTAAGGTACTATGCAAGAATATTTTTGGTTGTATTGTAGATTTATTTTTAACCATATTCCAAACTTTATCTGTATTAAAGGATATTTCCAGGGATTGGAGTAACGCGTTACTTGTAACAGTTACTTTTTTTGGGTACGACGAGTAGCGCCGTTACATTTTTCAGAAAGTAACTGTAACTTAGTTACTTTTAGCAGTAACGAAAAATGTCGTTACTTTTCCGTTACTTTACGAAGGCTGTTTGATGCAATTTTGAAATTTCACTCCTAAGAGAGAAGGAAACATTTCGCATTCCGAAATACGAGCTTTTCTTGGGAGAGAAAAAGTAAAGCATATAATAGAATTGTCCACTTTGGCTGATAAAGGCGTGACGGAGGCTTTCAGACAGAATTGTTACTGTACGGTACGAATGATTTTCCTTATCTGTTTACCTTTCTAAATATCACGTTATAAGCCCCACACAATTACAAGCTTCTACGGAAAAGAAGGATTTTCAAATAAATCACGCTAACTGCCAAGCAGGTTGGATCCCTCAGTCCAAACCCCTTTGTGTTTTGCCTGAATGGGTTCTACAACAATGACTAACAACAAAGTCCTTCCCCTCGAAGAGGGTTGTTGAGGGGGAGACAGAGATTTCACGTTCATTCTTGAGATACCCCTCGTTTACAGATGGACTTGTTGTCTTCTGTGATTATCATGGTAAAGGATTAAAATTAATTATAAAAAATGTTTATTAATTATAATGTCAGTGTTTTGTTTGAGCTTATGTTTCGTTTATCGTGGTTCTCTTTGAAAAATTGTAAGATGGCTAAATTTAAATTTTTCTTATAACTTGAAATTTCAAAAAGTAACTGTGAATCGTTACTTTTTTTAAAAGTAACTGTAACACGTTACTTTTCATATTAAGTAACTGTAACTGTAACAGAGTTACTTTTTTAATTAAGTAACTGTAACTGTAACAGTGTTACTTTTTAAAAGTAACTTTCCAATCCCTGGATATTTCTTTAATTTTTTGTTATGAGTTTCATATTTAATCATTAAAGCTGTTTCGAGGTCCTAGTTGAATATGTGGAACATGAAAAATAATCAATTATCATATTAGTAATTTAAAGAAATTTATTTCTTAAAAGCAATTTTTATAATATTTTCTTGAATTTATAAAGGCATAAAATAAGTCAACTCAAAGTCAAGGAAGTTAAATTTCAGCAAATATTCTTTAAAAAGAATCTAGATTTATTGTAATTCATATGAGTTAATGTTCCCTTTAAGAATTTTATTTTTCCCTAGAAAGTTTTTTTTGACTAACTGAATCATAAAATGAATAAAGATTACATCTTCAAAGTTGTGATAGGGAATAAGTGTCTTATTAAAATTGGACACATTATAAGAGTTTTAGTGTTAACTATTGTGCAGTTAATTGCCCAAAAACTTAATATTATTTGATGCAAATTGTTTCAATTTACAATAATGGCTTTTTGTATTTTTAAGGTTTATGGAAATTTTAAATAAATGTTATTTAAAACAATTGATTTTTTTTTAATTAAAAAGATTGTAATTCATGATTCTTTCATTTAATAATGTTAGTTAGTGTTCTTATTTTTGTGTACTTACACTAAACTTTTTCTTTTACTTATTTTTAGAAATTCAGTGGTCATGATTCCCAAATTCTCACATTGTTACCAGCTATATCTACCGATAAGTCCTCCAATTCCTATTTCTTATCAGTTGCTGGAGGAGAGTCAAAAATCAGTGCTTGGTAAGCTGAACTGAATTTTTGAAGCTACATGTCGCAAAGAAGTATTGTTCTATTTAAAAATTAATTTCTCATACATCATATTTTTTCATAGGCGCTTACATGCAAAGAACAGTGTGAATGCTGTGGCTTCATTCAACTTGCCTGATGACTTATTAGGCATTGACGTTACAAGGTTCTTCTCAAAAGAAAATGTAAGGATTACATGCTTTTGGCTTCAATATATGTTTGTTATGTTTTCTTTTAAATTGCATATGTTAATCTTTCTTAACATGCAAGACTTAGTGTATAGTTCTTAATAAGAAAATTTTATTTTGTTCCGCAGCCTCTACTTTTATCAGCAGTTATGAAAAGTGGTGCACTTCTTCTTTTCAAGCATGTTTTAAATGGGTATGTGTTATGATTTTGTTTGCGAGTTATATTATATAATTTAAATTGAAAGGTTTTTAATGTGAAAAATTTATATCAATCAAGAAAATTTTAATTGCTAATTAATCATCACAACTCTAATATTGTTTATTTTTCTTAATTTGTAATGTATATGTTAAATTTTTTATGTTGTATAATGTATATGTTTGAGGCCCAGTGGCTTAATGGTAATGCTTCGCATTGCCATGCCACAGGTCCAGGGATTGAGTCTCAGATTGGGCGAGGTTGGTTTGTCCTTTCATCCCTCAAGCAGGTAGATAAAATGAGGACCAAGCGTGCTTGGGAACTAAACACTGGAAGTTCCCCGTGAGGTTGAACGATACACATGCTTAGCACCTCGGAGCCCTTGGCTAGTTAGCTGAAATGGACACTAACAGGCTGTTGCACCAAGGATTTTAGTTATATGCTAAAAAATTGCTGAGGAAGTCCTTGTTGATTCTGCAATTGACGGAATTTACATGCATACATTTGTAAATATTGTGCTTACAAACACATCAAGACAATTATTTGTTGGTATCAGATTAATCATAAAAGTTTTAACAGTAAATCCATTTGGTAGGTTGTTAATATAAATTATATATTAACTGTTTTAGGAGGACTAGAAAGAATCTAATGCCTCAGTCAACCTTGTGTATAACATCAAAGCCTACCGGTAACACCACAAAGTCATCCTCAATACCTATTATAGCTTCTAAGTTCACTGATAATTCAAGTTCATGTGTTGTTGCTTATGGTGATATTGAAAATCCTGTCTTTGAGAAAGTGGTATGTATGGCAACATGTGTATATGTATTGTGGCATCTAGTCTGAAAAATAAACTCTTGTCAATCCAAAGTGCAGTTTTAACACTCAATAAAAACTATTTTTATTTCTTGAACATCTGCTATATTTTGTTAATTACAATATATGTGTTGCAATTTGCCAATTGCCTAACTCTTGCCATATATCGATATCAATTTGCCATTTATCAATTAGTTTTTGAATTTTAGAAGTATTCATATTTTGAAATGCTGTTTTTTTTGCAATTTAGCATTTATTAAACTTTAAGAAGACACTAGGACTTATTTTTTAGAAATTATCTATGAATAGAGTCAATATGCCAATATTCTGCCTTCAGTGTGGCACTAGAGATACTACTTACAAAAGAAAATTTTATAACACAAAATGTAGTCCCAGTGCAATTCATGTCCATATAGAAGAGATAACTTACTCTATTCCTTATGATATATTTAATCAATTGCATAATTTAAATAAAAACTATTTTGGTATATTATACCCTGAATTTAATTATTTGTATGTGATTAATTACCCTGTTTTATGTTGCAGAATATTGAAGATTGTCCAAAGAATTTAACTTTATCAAGAGATAAACATGTTGTCCAAAATAATTCTCCAGAAATATCTCAAGTGAGTAATCTTTATAAATTTTTACTTAAGAAATCTACAACCTTGACTCCTGACCTGTACCTTGTAATTTCAGACTCTAGAATAATAATTTTATTAACTTAAAGCATTTTATATTCCATGTGAAGAACTGGTATAAATTTGCTAGTCTATAATAATAAAAGAAAGTCTGTTTGTCTTCGGATCGTAAAAGACCTACTTATACTGCCCTCAGAAATTCTCAATTTTTAAGATAGATTCCCTTTAATATCAAGGTGTGCACCTGAGGCTTAGTTTTTTTATATTTGTTCCATTTTTAGAGAAAATTCGAATTTTCTGGAAAAAAATATACCACTTTCACTCAAATACGATCATTTTTTCTCTTTCCTGATGCCATCGGCTGAAAAAATTAAATAAAACTTTTAACGAAAACATTTAAAATTCAAAATGTTTATTTTATTCTTTTGCCATTACTTTCAGAAACTAAATTCATTATTTGAAAAATTGACATGTTTCAAGTGACGTAATTCCGTCAGTCTTCATTCCCGGATTTTATTGTGGGTTTATTTGATGATTTTTTCATTGATTTTTCTGTTGACTGCATGTATGCATATTTAAGCAATAAATGTATAGTTAAGCTATTACTGAACTATGTGGTTAATAAAGGCCATCGCACTTGAGCTATTAGTGTTTTATGTCTTTATTTTTTCGCCAAATAGGCAATTTCTTTTATAAATAATTTATAAGCTGGTCGGTTGTTCGAAGGTCATTGTGTTAGAGCTGTGTAATGGGTGTGTTTGTAGCTATATCTATTTCTCCCCAAATTATTTCCCAAAACGCGCCAAATGAGCTAAAAGGTTTTATGTATTTATGAGGGAATTGTGATGACATTTGAAGAGCTTAGTGGAAGAACGTGCTAAGTGACAAAAAGGTGAAAATGAGCTTTAAAGTTTTTCGTTTGCACTCAGATCTATTGAAAACGGAACTTGTAAAGAGTAAAAAGTATATTAAACTTAATTTTGATGAAAAAGGTTAAACTTGTTATCTTTAAAGAAGCTAGTAATATGTTCATTGACACAGTAATCTCAATTTTTTCAAAAATGTCACTTAGCACGTTCTTCCACTAAGCTCTTCATTTATGAGTGAATTTTATAGCGTATTTTTCATTTTGGAATTTTAAGGCAATGAAACAGGATTTTATACTTTATAACGCACGGAAACAATAGTAAGTTTATGATCCTATAACAGGTTATATGGTACTCATATTTGGAACGATTTGATATTTGTTTATTCCGTGCGAAGAACGGGTATAAAATTGCTAGCGTATACATAAACCATATTATGGTGCTTATTGTTCTAGTCTATTATTCTCTAAAATCATGGGTCTTGTATGCCTAGGCAATTATTTGGACCAGTAGGATTGGATAAACTAAATTTTAATAAAATTAAAGGTTAGCTGTTATCTATTAAAAATAGACACAAAAAGCAGCTAAATTCAAAAGATGAAATAAGATTGGTATCTAATTATGACATCCACCAGCGATGCCTATTTGTTAATTATCGGCGTAATTCATAAATTGATTTGAAAAGTGCAACAGCTTTGGTACAGGGCAGTGTAGTTTACCAGTATTTAAGAGTGTGAAAAAAAAAATGCTGGTCCATGACTTAGGTTCATGTGTGGCTTTTATGTTTCACTGAACGTAACATCTATGCTTCTCAATTCTAGGCCATAAAAATAACAATTTGCCCCAGGACACCCAGAGCAGAAGCCTGTTTTATGTTTGTTGCAGTTGAAATTTTGTTTACTAAACAAAAGGAAAGTTAACCGTAACCGTAGGGCAAGAACCGGTGTCCTTTTATTTTCTCCAGAAGGCTCTGTAGGGGATCTTTTGTTGCCTTATGTCCTACCTTGACATGTGTCCAAAAGAGGAATTTTTTGGTTTAAAATTTGGGGTGTATATATGGTACTTATATTTTGGAATTATGTATTTTTTAGATATTTAGTCAATATTACAGAAGGTATATATTGATACAGGGCTTCGGCGCGTATGAAAAGTCATGAATTTGGACATAGGGTAAAATTTTGTCATGAAAGTCATGAATTTCGAAACATCTTGTGTAAAATTACGTAATATGTCGCCACAAACACAGCAAATTGGTATAGTTTGTATTTACATTGAGCCGCAGGGTTCGATTTAAGCGGAATCACATTGCAATTAGCAATGCAAATTCACTGAGACGGCAAAAAAAATTATTCAACTGATTCGCTAGAACCGCTATGCATTTTTTTAAACGATTGTTTACTTTTTCTTCGCACCGTAATTCAGTGAAACTAGACTTAAATTTCAAACAATAAGTTCAAATAACAGATTATAATAATGAAGATAATTTTTTAAAAATAAAATGTGAAGATAAACTAAGAGTCTTCAAATCTCAACCAGCCAGTGCAATCTCTCATTAGAAGAGGAGTCCAATAATACTTTCTGATTTACTTATTTAGCTGCATGAAAATTACTAGCTTATTTAGCTAGTAATTTTCACGAAATCTACTGATGATGTCACATTGCATCAGAATGATTGACAGTTCTCTGTCTGCGTGATCAGAAGGGTGTCTCGTTTTATTTTTGTAGCTCCCGTTCAGGCCAAGTCGGACCACCCAGAACATTTTCTTCGGATCAAGTGTCGTTACTCACGGAGACTGTGAGTCGTGATCACATGAAATCCTTGAATGAAAAAATACTTCTTGTTTACGTTTGACCCTTTTTTCTACTTTGGCATATACTGGGGTTTCTGATTTTAGACAATTTGTTCTGATTTGAATTTTTTTTTAGAAGATTGATTTGTTTAGCAGTTGAGTAGTTATGTTTTTTTGTTTTTATTCAGATTCTTATTTTCCTACACTTGGTTTAGATATGCAAATAAATAATTGTTTTCTTAAGTATATTTTAGAAGATAATGCATTGTATATCAAATTTCATAATGGCTCAAATTGAAATTTTTCTTATTTTTGGGACGATTCCTGGAGTAATGAAAATTGTTAATTTCGATTATGAATCGTCATGAATTTGGGACAATTCATTTGGGCAGAGCCCTGTATATATTTGTTTTAATATTTACTTGGTATTAACGTCTATATCTTTAACAGGTTAAAATCTACAACAAGCTAGGAGAATATATTTCGGCCAATGGCAATGTATCCTCCCTCAGTTCGCTGCACAGCAGTCCAAAGAGGAGGAAACAGAAAGATCCAGATGAAAATTTTGATTCTTCTCAAGCAGAGAAATTGACAAACCACAATGACTTGTCAGAAGAGCACGATGAAATGCCTAATATGTCAACCAGCAAAAAGAAACCACAAAGAAAAGTAAATAAAACATGGAACTTTGTTTTACTTTTATATGGCTATGAGAGACTCCTGGAAAATTTCCCAAATAGCAGTTCTATTCCCAGAATTATATTCAGGGTTTCCGTGCATATGAAAAGTCAGGAAAAATCATGAATTTGGACATTGGGTAAATTTTGTCATGAAAAGTCATGAATTTGAGTAAAAAACTATAAAAAAGTCATGAAAATCGATGTATACGTAGGGTTTTTTAAAGATTTTATAAGGGCTTTTCGGAACGCCTGAGTTTTTAGTTCTAAGGTAGCAAAGTTGCGTGATTTTCAAATCGTCGCAATTCACAATGGTAGAAAAAGTTATTATAAATTCGCTAAAAATTCCGGTGGAAGAGAAAATTTTAGAGCTATAGCCTTAATTTTAACCTATCTAAAAATTAAATTTGGGTCAATAGTTTTGCCGGCAGGCTTTTTTTGTAATTTTGGTTTAACTAGTGATTTTTAACATTTTTAATGGAAGCGTGACCCGTTATTAGAAGGAATGCAATAGCAATATAAGGCACACATATTAGAGAACAAAAAAAAAAGCAATGGCATAAATAATCAAAGAAAAATTTTGTACATTCAGTATTACTTCTGCAATAGGTTTACATTAACAAAGGAACGTACGAACATTAATATAATACATTTTGTAATTATTTTATGGTGCAATAATTTATATTTAAAATAAATTTGTGCACTTGCACATTAAATTAAGTCAATATGAAAATTGTCCACACAAGCATAATAGGTTACTTTGTTTGTGTTGTCAACTTTCGAGTTGTCTTAATTTGAATTTTTTAGTATTATTTGCTATGTGATTTATGGAGGGTCATGAAAAACTGTTAACTTAGTCATGAATTGGGGATTGTTCATTTTGGTAGAAACCTTGTATATTGTGTATACATGATATAGTATGCTAAGTAAAGTAAAATGTTTATTTGAAAACACAAAGGAAAAAATTTCTCAACCAATTAATGTTTAAATATCTATCATATAATACGTTTTAAATCAGTTGAAACACTCACTATTGATTGCACGTGAGCAATTTTCTGTTTTAAAATTAGGTTCAGAATTTTTTTTTTTTAATTTTCTAAATTTTTCTGAAAAGAGGGGCTATGCATTAATGGGTTAAGCATAATGTTTAGATAAACATTTGGGCATGCTTAGAATATAAGAACAAATATTAACTTGAAATATATTAAAAACTTTATATATGTGCTTTTTAACTAATTTTAGCAAATGTTTTATTTTTAGGTTCTTCCGGTTAAAAATTATAAAATTAAAAAAGAAACTATTTTGTCTGACCCAACTAATATGGCTAACAGCTTAGTTCAAGGTCTTCAAACAGAAAACAGAGCTTTATTAAATGTAAGTTGTTAACTTCTAATCTGTTTCCTCTAAATACTTATTTAAAAATCTTAATTTTGCTTATAAATTTATTCTATTTGTTTATAAATATTTTATTTAGGGTTGATAATTTTTTTATTTTCTAGTTAATGAGGTTTTAAATTTTTATTTTGGTAGCTTACCCGTATTTAGTGTTTTATATTGTGCCTCAATATTAAATAATATTTATAAATGAATATAAACATATAAATTTGTTTTGTTATTCCAAGATGGTGCTATTGTGTAGTGATGATCGGCTTATTAGAGAATCGGTTGTACTATTACCTTTAGAATGCCTTAAGTCTCTTCTAACAGAAATACATAGCAAACTAATAAATCCAGAAGAAAGGTAAGTTGTAATGTCTCCTGCAAAAAATCTATAATAATTAAGGTATTTTTTTAATAAATTAGAATTATCAAATAATTCTTTATTTCATTTCTGAGCTCTAATCTAAACCAGTAAATCATGCAATAATGCTTAGCTATAGAGTATTAAATCTTCAATATACCAACATTTTTATGACACCTTTTGTAAATACTGTAAAAACTAGTGATATATTATCTATTATTCCAACAATTATTTCTAAACCAACCGATTTTGTACAATATTTAACATTTAAAATAATAAACTTTAAGAACTTTTATGTGTATTATGTACATACTCATGTTTTGTCTATTTTTTTAATTTTGGTCTTGTTCATAATTTGTACATTTTATAACTTTTCAGAAGTATCTACAGTTCAAGAAAATGGTTAAAAGAAATATTAAGTAATAATATAGAATATTTAAGAAATGTAAGTAATATTTGACACACAATGCTTTTTACTTATTTCTGAACGAATATTATTGAAATTAAAGATGCTATTTTTTTTTTAAAAAATTCCTTCGATAGTTAATCCAAATTGAAAGTATAAATATATTTTATAATTTTTTAGAATAAATAAAGCTTATGTATTTTAAGGTATCCTATATTAAAATTAATACATTGGTAAACAAATATCTAAATTAAGAAGCTTTCAGGCATGAGAATTTTCCGCTTTTTCCCGAGTTCTGGTTATTTTCCGATTTTTTGACGTTCCCCTTTTTTTCCTAAAATTTTTGTTTTCGTTCGAAAAATGGAAACTGAATCGTAAAATTATTTTGATCGCCTTACCTCAACTAGTGCAAAAATTCCTTAAAAGCACTTGGGGAGAAAATCCATACTATTGTAAAATCGGTTCGGATCAAAAAAACTTTCGAAATGTAATTTCTGAAGCATGTGATAACTACGCGTCATCTTTAATCTGCGTTACGTGATACTGCTGCATAGGCCGAGCATATTTCTGATCTCATATTTCTGAACATAGTCTTTAATAAATACTGCTGCATAGTCCGAGAATTTTCGGACCACAGCATTAACGCCACCGAAAAAAATCATCCATTTTCGGTTGATATTAAAGAAAACTAAACTTGAATTTCATTAAAAAAAACAAGTTTAAATTATAAATTTTAACAATAAAAGTAAAAAATATATTTAAATTTTGAAGAGGAATTAGGATTAGATTTCACTAAGGTGTCTTCAAATATAAACCAAGGGCCAATGCATACCTCTGTTAGAAGAGTAACACTTTCACCTGATCAAAAATTTGCAGCCTCTCGATTTACTTATTTTGCTGCCTAGTAATTTTCACGCATCATCCAATGATGCCGCGTCACCTAATAATGATTGACTCTGTGTGATCAGAAGCGTCTCGTTACTTCTGTAGCTCTGGTTCAGGCCAAGTAGGATCAACCAGATTTTCCTAATCGAGTGTCCGTGACCTTGGGTCGGCAAGAACAGCTTGAATGTTAAGTATTTTTTAAAAATTCTTGCAGTGATTCATGCTTCAGCCTATACTCGTTTTTCTAATTTTAGATGGTTTTTTGTTTATAAAAAATAGTCGGTTTTTACAAGTATATAGAGAGTATGCTTATATATTCAGATTTTATGGTGTTAGTAATTTCTAGTCTTTGATTTTTTCTGAAATGCCTCAGAACAGAACTGAAAAAGTGCTTAATTTTTTGTCCTAACAAGTGCATGAACCATGTAATTGTTTTAAAGAGAGAACAAAATATATATTTTTTTTTTGTTTTGTATGTGAACTACGGATATTATAGTGCTTGTTTTTGTAGAAAAACATGATTAAAAAACAATGTGTAAGATTTTTTTTAATGAAAACCCTGTTTTCATTTTTAGTTATTTTATGAAATTGACATAACTTAAGTGTATGATTGTTATTATTTTTTATCTGTGTCTTTATCTGAGTGAGTTGTATAAGAGAAGGTTTAAGGTAGAAATATTCATATGGCATTTTTATGGCCTAAACACATAGAGAATTATTTATTGCTTTAATGATAAGTTTTTTTTTAGGTGCCCATTTTGCAGATATTTTTTTTAAAAAAATTACTGTCCCTTATAGTAGTAATTACTGTACCCCCTCCTACTTAATATCTAGAAGATTTCTGTAACTTTGCGTTTTCAGCTTTTTTCATATTTTTGTGTTCTCATGCCTGGGCTTTACACAATTGAAAGATTATTAAAAATCATATTTTGCAAATAAGGAGTTGCTACGGACTTTGAATGCACAAACACTGCATTAAATAAAAATTGTTTATATTTATATATTTGCTTTACTCATTCACAGTGTCAAGAACTTCAAAATATTTTAAACCAACTAAAAGACTTTATTGATCAGCAAAGAGTTAGTGATACCCTAACAAAACTATCAAAACTAAAAGGATTACTACACCTACAAAGGATACAGGTATTTTTTTTAAATTTATATTTTCCAGTGTTTTAAATATTCATATGTGTGACTATATCTCCCATCTTATATTTGTAAATCCTTAAAGGCATCTCCCAAGTTTATTAGTCTTGTAGAGTTTGACATCAGTTTTAAAGGTTTAGTTTGTTTGGTTTCTGTTAAAGTTAGTGTTCCAAACATGAAGCCTTTCTCAGTATGTTTTTTAATATAGAAAAGTTAATATTAGTCCTTCAAAGCCTCCATCTCAATGCTACATGTTAAAATATAAAGTTGAATGCTCAATTTCAATTAAGGTTCATTAATATGAATTGTGTTACCCAGAATAGAATTAAAGCAAATTCATTTATGCAATTAAAAATATTTGTAAATATATATGTACTTAATTTATATAGTAATCAATCGTCTCAGTTTCGCTAAAAATATACTTGTCAGACCCTTTTTTTTTACCCACGCCTAATTAGTAGGTTTAAGTATTAAAGCTATAATTATGATTGCACTTCTACCTGTATTTCACTGTGTATCTTCTGATTTAAACCAATAAAATAAGACTAATTTATACGTATTCAAATTATTTCTTAAGTTAAAATTTTTGAATATCTGGATGTTCTAATATTTAATATACTTAAGTTAGTTAGTAAATAATCTACATAACATGGAAAAGTCCTAACTTTTTAAGACTTGTTTATTTAGATACATTCTCATATCAATTTGTTCTAAAGTAAGATAAATGCAAGCAAACAAGTATAGCTTTTTTTAGGCAGTAATAAAATTAAAATTTGTGTTAAAAATTATTTTAAATAAAAATCTTATTTTTCAATTGCAAATATTAACTTTTCAATTGCTTGTAGTTTGTTATTTCATGCCATTTATTTTAAAACTACTCGCTCCTTTTGTATATATGTCACATTACGACTTAATTATCCCTAGAGAAATAAAATTATTGAAACTTTATTTCTTCTTTGCAGCTCAGCTCAATAAACTGTGATTCGAGTGATAGTGATACACAAGAAAGCATGGAAACGTAGATGGATTCATCAATGAATTATCATTTGTAATATATTTTGTAAATGAACTTGTGAATGCTCTGTCTCTGCTTATCTTTATTGAATTATGAATCAATGCCAATTTTTTTTACAATTATATTTTAACCCAGACATTTTTATTTTTATTAAATACTTGGACATTGCCTATACTTGTATCAGAAGACTAATAGATATACTTTATAGTTATCTAGAACGTGTATATAAGTTGTTTTTGTTCCTTTAAGAGATAGTGTTAAGGAAATATAATTTTCTTATTCAGATCTAAAGTGGTTATTGTTTCAATCCTTAATTTTTTTATGTTCAAACTTCTCTAAACAAACGATCCAATTATTTCCAGGGTCTGACTTTAATCTCTTTAAAATGAAGTGTAAAAAGTGCTAAATAAAGTAAACACTGTTTAAAAATATACATTTGAGTGATAAGCAGGTTTTTAGAAAAATAAATTTATTCTTCAAAATACATTTATAGAAATTCATACAAAGATAAATTGGCATAACTAATGAACTTTTAAATAAAATGAATCATCTACAGTCAACCTCTCTTAAAACAGCTCTTATAAGGCCAGATAAGTGCAACCCTGTGAATCAATTATAAAAATTATATCATAACACATTGGTTACACCATGTTTTCATGGAAGAGAAGTGGGTCCTGATTAATTTTTTTTTAGATAAGTTGCAACAGTATCTATAAAGGAATAGGTGATTCTAAGATGGTTCAATGGTTTGGCAACAAATCCTCCCTTTCTCATCGCTCATCTGACCAAAATGGTGATTCTTCTTAACGGTAATACTAAAAAAAACCCTTTTGTTGAAGTTGCAAGAGGGTTATTAGCAATGAACCTCCATTTACAAAAAGGCAGCCAACACCAACTAATAGCGACATTGTATAGGCAACGTCAGAACTCTACAGATTTAACAAGCATTGTGTTTCAGTGTGCCCCCACAGTATTTGTTGAATTTTCCTTTTACAGGAACGCTGTGTGGGCAACCAGGAATCAATCCAATGTCAAGGGAGGCTCGACTGTATCCGATAGCATAATGCCATACCAACAGGGCATCTCCTGCCCTGATAAACTTTTTTGGAAGCCCAGATAGTTCAGTATTTTAAACTACTGTTTTTACCAGTTGAAACTATCAATTTATGTCAGGGATGCGATTCTTTTTTTAAACAGAATTCTACGATTTTTTTCTGCTTATTTTCCCGAAATTATGTAAAAGTATAGGTTGTTTATTTTGGGCTAATATTCCTGATAGCTAGGTCTTCAATAATGAATTTAATTTCTAATGCTATTTTAACTTGGTTGAAAATTTCATAATCGGCTCAAAACTGACATTTCTCAAGAAAAAATTTCGGCTCATTTTTAACAAAAAACTATAAAATCAAAATAATTTATTTTAACTTATTTGTAGCATAAAATAAATTATCACAGTTTCTTGAATATAGTTATAACTGAGTGCAGTTATTTTAAAGGTTTAAAGACTTTAAAAAAAAAAACATTTTTTTTTAAAGTTGGCAACATGAACTTTCCCTACTTAAACTTTATGGTATAAATTTAATTAAATTGGTTTTTGTTTAAATTGTGGTAAAAAAAAGTTACCCTGCTCAGGGTGAGATGGTTTAAACCAGTTTTTTTATATAAATATTAAATTTATTTAAATTCTAAAATTACTTTTATTTATAATAATTTGAAAAGTTATTATGATGCAGACAACTTAACTTAAAGTGGGAAGACAAATTCGTAAGGTTTTCTTAAAGCTTAAGTTAGGTAAAACATGTACACCTGAATTTAATATTGTATTGTTTAACTTACTATAATATATTGTACGTTTTGTCAGCTCCATCTAGAGTGGCCCATTTGGACATTCACAGACTTTTGGGGACCGTTGGAAAAATTTAATAACTATTTAAGGTTCACGATACAAAATAGGCATTTAAAACTTGATAAATATATGTTTACATAATTTTTTTTTGAAATTACAATCACAATTTGTTGGAAAATAAAGTTATAAAAGTCTATTTAGTAAAAGTCAAATCATTTTAAATAAATTGTAAGGAAGGACTCCAGAACAACACATCTTCACACACAGGTAGTTTTATTCGAAGAGTTGCCAACGATGTTACAAGAATATCATGACGTGATTAAGTCACGCCCAGTTGATAATTAAAGTGGTGCTGCCATCTATATAATATTAATGCAAACACTAACTATACTATAAACAATTTGTATTGGTTACACATTTCAACACAATTTACCCAAACTGGCCGTGTTAAGCTTCTCAGTAAATGCTAATTGAGCGTGTTAAAACAAAACAATAAAAAACCTTTTAAACCTTTTATTTACAAAAGATTATAAAAAAGAATTTTGGTTTAAGCATGAAAAAAGGATACTTTGTTTCTTTCCGAATATTTTTTTAGAACCCCGACCCTGGAGTTGTGCCGTTAAGAATCGGTACAGCAACAAACTGAACCACACAATTATTCTTATTTTCACATGGTGCTTTTTCAAATTCAATTAGAATAATATCATTAGATGACGACCTTAAGAAACAACTTGGAACATATAGAGTGACTTGTGGGCCTACAATTGGCCAGTATCTTCCTAGGTTAAACCCGTTAACAAAAGCCACACCCTAAAATAAAAAAGTATTCATCGCATAAATGTTTAAAAACATTAAAAAATTACTATAGTGTTTGATGAAACATGATAGTGAAAATCGGCAGAGCTAATTAACATACAATATTCCTGCTCATGTCAACTCACAAAAGTACCTGCCCATTTTAAATTGGTCCTAAACTATTATAGATTTTCATGCTTATTGAGTTGATTAATATGACATTGAGTTGATGGTTTGTAACAAAAAACCCAAGAGGTGGTATTCATACAGAATAACAGCTTTGCCTATATATACATACCCTTGTAGCCATTCTATTCAAGATGAAATTTTAGTTATACTTATTTGAAAAATTGGCCATAACGGGGAATGGGAGCCAATGGGTCTCCAAATCGTAGTGTCTGCGTTAATCCAATGAAAAAAAACTTTCCAAGCCTCATTATTCTGGCTGTATTAAATATTTTTACAAACGTTTTTTTTATATGATAAATGTAGCTAGCTGGCTAATAGGGCTCTATCATCCAACTTTTTGGAATTGGATTGAATATTAAATTTTCCATAAGTAATTTTACAACAAAATATTCACCTATGTCAGAAAGTGGGATTATAGAACCTTATAAGCCAACTAAATCATATATGACAAACCGTTTGTAAAAATATTCAATACAGTCAGAGGCATGTGGCTTAATTTTTTCCCTCGTTGGATTAACACAGACACTCTTGTTTGGAGAGATAAGCCAAAATAGCAGCCCCCCCCCCCCCCCCCTTAAAAGATTTAACTTTGTGGCCACTATGTATTAAATAACCATCAACTTTAAAATTTTTAATATTAATCTGGAATGCTTTCAAAAATATTATAACATTAAATACAATACCTTAAAGAGTTATCATGAAATGATAAAGAAAACAAATGCTTTCAGATAAAAAATATATTTTGGTACTTATTTTTAAAAAAATTATATTTTGAAATGTTATTAGTTTTATATTTTAATTAAAATAGCCAATTTAAAAAAAATATAAGTATAGCTGAGAAGACAGCATTTGAAAGAACACAATTTAAAATGTTTATTACTTAAGAGGTTAGAAATCTCGTAATTGAAAAAAAACTAAAGTAACCAATTCTTCTAAACTCAAAATCAAGACATTCTTTTTCTACCCCCTCCTCCCACCCACCCAATTTGTCATACATAATACTCCTTTTCCCCAAATTTCAATAAACGTTATAACTAATAATAAAGAAAAATTAATTAATAGTTAGCATTTACTGTAGAGTAATCAAATATAAAGAACTAATATAAGTATTATACGGTCATTTTAACGGGACAGTGAGACAAAACGCGGGAATGTCCCGCTAAAAACAGGCCGTCCGGTCACATTAAGAAACCAAAATTTATAATAATTGTTGCAAACTTACTTTATGCCAACCTTCTAAGCTGAGGAATGTATCCAAAATAGTTCCTTTAGACTTAAAAGATCCGTAAAAAATTGCGGGAACAAGAGATGGGTCGTTTGTGCTTTGGTGTTTCAATGCCCTCAGCTTACTCATGGATTCAGGTAAAGAGTTAATAGGAGTCATTGTCCAGTTCACTAACGTTTTTGAACAAAGAGTCACATTTTGAAATATACCCTACAAAAGACAGGAATGCAATTGTTTGAAAGTCATGATTTTCAAGTCAGTCAATTTTTTTCATTTTAAAAATGTTTTTTTTATATTCAATATGAAAACAGAATTTAGTGATTTTTGATTGATTAAATGATTTGTATATTGATTAGATCATTTTGCATAAATTTAATCACTTTTTATATAAATTATGATTCTGCGATACAATTAATAAATGACATTTATTGCTATATCATAAAATAAAATATATGCTATGATATAGAAATTAATGTGTTTCATTTCTTGCAAAAATATTCCCGTAAAAATCATATCCGACACATGTTTACAGAAAAAATTCTTAAACATTTGTGGCAAATTTATTAAAAAGTTTTTTAATGCAACTACAATATATAAAATTACCTTTCTATCATTAATACCACTCCCAAAGCAAACACGACCTTGGTTCTCTACAATAATTGTGATTGTTTCATTTTGTAGAATGTTAATTGGAATGCTTTCAACTTTTTGTTCTCTACTTAAAATTCCTTGCAAAACCTAAATAAAAAAATCTAAATTTAACGATTATTTGTATTGAATAAAAAGTAACTGGCTTCTTTGTTATCGACATAATTGTTCATAAGTACCTGATTCACATAGACGTAACCTCTATCAGCTATGCCTTTCACTATTAAAACTGCAGGATCAGTTGGTGTAAATTGTACTTTTGCCTCATACACAACGAAACCAAATGGCTAAAAAACAAAATTAAAAGGAAGTTAATAAATACAAAATATTTTGTTTTTACTTTAATGGTTACAATTGCAAGAATTGAAGAATGAAACAATTAAAATATTTTACTGGTGTATCCTAAAAATACTTACTGTGTGTAGATCTTCAAAAGATAAAGGATACGTTGAAAATACAGAGAAGGACTTATAAAGTTCCATTAAAGCCCAGAAAGAAAATGCCTAAAAAAGGTGGATATAAAGTTAATTATTAAACCCTGGGACATAAACAATTCAAAGATAGGATTTCTATAGGTTTATATAAAAAAAATTATCAAATAACCAAATGCCTTTGTTATAGGAAAAACATGATATTAATGCAAAAGCGGAATTTCATTTAATCCTACCATTTTTTAGAAGTTTTTTTAAAAAGTATAAGTGTGAAGTTCTGTTCTGAAAAAATGTTCCTTACGCATTTTTAGGAGAAAACAGAAATCCGTAAAATGCATAATACCTTCTGTACCTAAATCATCAAAATAATGGAAATTGAAAAAAAAAAAAACTTTTTTCATACCCTTTTCATTGGTATGGGGTCAGATTTCATCTTTGGTGCAGGCACAGGAAGAGGACCAGGGGGCAATGGAAAGAACTGAAATGGTTTGCATAACATTTAAATAATTATGCCTGATATTGGTTAAGTATAAAATTCAAGCATTAAACAGAATAATTTAGGAATGCATGAAATTGAATTATTTTACTAGTGACGAAGCCATTCCATAAAACATTAAATAATATAAACCCGGTTTATATCAACTTATAAAGCTGACAATTTCAACAAGGGCCTATGGGAAAGCCCCCAAACTCCTAGATACAATAGGACATCTACCTATTATTTTTTTTAAAAAATAAATGCTGATATCAGAATGGGATGAGATAATATTCAGACGGGGTGCTGAACAGTGGAGAAGAATCAGTTGTTATTAAAAGTATGCATGAAAAAAATCCTTGTTATTCAGGGGGGGGGGGGAGAGACATACATATACATTGAATGTACCTTTCCAATAGTTTCCTTCAAAGCATAATATTTAGGTGTGGGGTCCCCAGCCTCATTTAGTGGAGCATCAAAGTCATAACTTGTAGTGCATGGCTTAAATCCATCTTCTAAGTTAGACCCTGTGAAAGTAAGTAGGTTCAAAGTAAGAACAGTATCATGACAAAACATATGGAATTTACAGGTACTATAGATTCTTTAAATAGCTTGGGGTAAGAGGTGACTTGTTTAGAAAATTTAAACACAGTTATATATTTGAACAGTTGTAAATTATTTTATAAAAAAAAGGATAGATGTTCTCGTTATTTGTACACGATTTGGAGAACTGAAAATTGTTTTACAATGGTAACCAAGTTAATAAGTATAATTAGTTCTCAATGTCAGATAAATTAAATAATATTGATGTACTGAAACAATTTTGTAATAGACCACAACAACTGGTATGTACATAAGTAGTTTAAAGGCTATGTCCTCACTACGACAACAAACGCCACAAAGGCAACAAAATTTGGCGACTGCCAAGTGCGCCAAGCAATGCAATAGCGTGGTGGGTGACTCTGCCAAGTCGCCAAGTTTTGTTGCCTTTGTGGCATTTGTTGCTTTTGTGGCGTAGTGAGGACATAGCCAAAGATAAACTTAAAAATAGATGGTTACACATGTTTCTTACCAGCAGTAAATCCAAATGAGGTGCCTCCATGAAACAAGTACCTTAATAAATTTAAAAAAAATTATATTAATACTTAAACTACATACACTGAAGTTTTATAATACTTGACTTTTATTATATTTACTCGGAAAATTACGAAATCGTAGATATGTTATAAAATGTCAAAATACATGCCTTATCTGATATTTTTACATGTCCTTTAATATTAAAAAAAAAAACCTACTTCATACTAGCCCAATTTGTTAACATACTTATAATATATCACTATAGTATCTCTATATAAAAAAATTCAATGAGAGTGAAATCATAATAACCAATGAAATTACAGGAAATGCAAAAATGAAAACTGGAACATTACATCATCTAAAACAACCCAATTCTTGTGACAAATCTAAAAAAAAAATTAAATACAATGCTCTTTTAATACAGATGTCATTAGTATTATACATACACATTTACTGATGCATTGGCTTTCAACATTTCAGTCAAAGTTTTCACAGCAGAATCAGTGCTAACATTAGCATGGGGATAGCCCCAGTGGTCCAACCAACCTGTATAAAATTCAGAATTGACCAGAGGACCCGATGCCTGTGTCAATCGCAGCTTTTCAAATATGTAAGTCACATTCACTCCTAATAGAAATGTGAATTTCAGCATTTTCACCAACGTCTTAGATAAATTAATCATAGCACATGCAAAATAATTAAAGGCAAGCTTTGACTCACAATGAAAGAAAAATTATAATGCTATTAAACCAATTTCATTAACTAAGGGTAATTTACCTAAATTGCTTTAATATCAAACTATGAAATTATTAATTTTAAAGGTTATAAAATTAAAATACTTTTTTTTATTTCTATAGGCCATTGCTTTCTTTTTAATTTTTTAAATACTTAAAAAATATACTTAAAAAATATAAACAGATAGGGTTTTGGAATTTTCTCTTATTCTAATCTAGAATTAATAGTTAAAGCACTTTTAAATATCTTATTGCAAACAAATTAATAAATTATATTTAAAAAAAAACAAACAATGGACACTTTTTATATCTATAAAGCAAAAAAAAAAAAATTGGTTAAGATAATATTTCTTCAAAACATAGTCGGATGTTATTAAAAAAGATCGGCTAATCGATCGAAAAAGATCGGCTAATAATGGGATGTTAATAAAAAGGATCTTTCAAAACATCAAAAAGAATTTTCTATATAGCACTGCTATATATGACATTAATTTATGTATATGTATACGTACACCACACACATATATATATATATATATATATAATAATAATATACATATATATAAATATATATACATACATAATACATACATACATACATACATTATATATGTTTAAGGACCTGTGCCAAAGTCAACAGTTGAAAGAACTTCATCGGTTTTGCCACAGGGAACTTTTTCAATTCCATCAGTGGTGAACAAAACTACGTCATTTCCCAGGTACTTCCGGAACAAATCTCGCAAATGGGACTTGTATTGTGCATCATATCCAAAAAAGCCATATTCATTTTCAACCTTTAAAATAAAACAAATTGGATGAGAGTTTTAATCAATACAAAAATAGGTCGCTTTGGTTAAAAAATATCCGTCAATGACTGTATAATATACTACATACTTCACTGCCTTTGACAATTTAAATTAATAAATTCACCTGAGATATTTCATTCACAATTTTAATTTCATTTATTTTGAAAGAAATTATTTCAATACACAAGCTGGTCGAAGTTGTGTGAGATAATTAAAAAAAAAAAACATTTCCCTTATTTGAGAAACTCATAACAAAAAAGTAAAATATTTTATACAAGGAGTATTTTAAGAAAAAACTATACCTGAACTGTGATTATTGAACCTCCATTAACGTACAGAAATGGCTTAATAAGCGGAAGCAAGACACTGTACCACTTGTCAACATACTTGATATAGGCTAAAAGTCAAATAAAAATGTTAGTTTAATTTAAAATAGAAATGTATGACTTTATTGGAATGCTAATTGAAAAGCAATTCATTTGTTTAATAAAGATTTTTTTTAATGGTTCTGCCTCTTAAACAGCCTAAAACTAAGCGTGTGCAACTCTAAATGACATTCAGTTACCACTCAATAAATTAATATATTTAAAAGTATAATTATTACATACCCTATAAGGTAATTTCAATAACAGGGTGGTAACAAAATCCTGGAAAAAAAGTTCCCTGATATTTCCATGATTTCCCTGATACTTTCATAAAAAATTCCCTGATTTTACAATTACTTTTTAGTTAAGTTTAGTTTGAATTATTGTCATACTAGAGCTACACGAGAGCTATTGGCAACGGACGTCGTAATTTAGAACCACAGTCAAGTGACAAGCTGTCACCTGAGTAGGCACCCAACGTAACCGTTAAGGGCGACATCATACGCAGCGTTGAGACTTTGGAGCATATTTGACGTTTGATAATAATTGACAGTTTTTTGCTTCTGCGTGATAGGTAGATAGTCGAGTTTACGTTTGTAGCTCCGGTTCAGGCCAATCGGAACAACCAGAATACTTTCTTTTGATCAAGAAGTGTCCGCTAGTATAGTGATCGCAAGAACAACCTAAACCTGCTGTTTAAATAATCCGAAATGGAAAAAAAATTCCCTGATATTTTGCTAAATTTGAAAAATTCCCTGATATTTCCAGAATTAAAAAGTTCCCTGACAACTCCCTGATTTCCAGGTTCTGTTACCACCCTGAATAACTTTAAAACCGAAAAAGTTTTATGGCTGCTTACCCTTTGTGCATCAGCCATAAAGGAAGTTTTTCCAGAAGAGTTAAAGAATAAAAAGTATATATTGGCCTTACTAGAATCAAAAGTTCTAAGTTTCATATTAGGATTAGTTCTGAGAAGCCAGTAAGGAAGACCACCCTGAAAGGCTAAGGCTAATTAGAAAAATTGTACGTTAAAAACATGCAACATGAAACCTTAACCAGCATTTTCAATAAACTCACTTAAAAGTGTAAAAATATGCTTATGCAAATGAAGAGTCCAGGGGGAAAACCCTTTGATTGAATAGGAATCTTCTCGTATTAAGATCTGCTTGGCGGACATTGGCGACAGGAAACGGGCTTCTTCCTTGGTTCTTCTCTCCCTGTACAAGCGTGGGGTTTGTATCTTGTGCTAATCAGGTTTGCCGCGAGAGAAGAACCAAGTGAGAAACCGGTTTCCTTACACTAGTTTAGGCGAAGAGTAGCTATCGTCAAAGAGGCCTGATATGGACAGATATCCTGTCGATGAAGATTTTTTTCTCCTGTACTTTTCAAATGAGAATGATATAAATTATTAGTGTAATAAAAACATATTATCAACTAGCCATAACAGTTTCCTAACTATTCGTAAGGAAAAACTATCTAATCTAAAAAATATATCATAATTAAAAAAATAATAAGTATCTTAATATTTTTTTTTCATTATTTCTTTAGTTTTTCCACTTACATTGATTATAGGTAAGTACTTGAAAGGAAAAAAAGATGTTAAATTTTTAAAAATCCATTTACGACGATTGGTAGGAAAATTTTCCACACAAAAATGCGCTTTCTGTTTAAGTTTATTTTAATAAACACAATATAAGACAAATAAAAACAAGAGTGCTGAACAATTTATGCAGAAAAAATTAAATTACATCAAAAACGAATTTTAAAAAGTTAACGTTTTTATTCGAAAATGAAGGTGCTAATGGTATTCGCAAAGTTAGCCTTAATGGGTTAAAGCAGACACACACAAATTTAAAAGTTAATTGAAAATATTAAATAAGAAATATCTAGTACCCGATTTCAAACGTTTCAAGTACATAGTCCTTACCATATCACGTTCGGCATCAATATAAGGCCCAGGTCTTAATATGACAAGCATATTTAAATCGTGGGCAATTTTCAAGAAACGTGGCAAATCATAATTTTTTTTAAAGTTATAAACTCCAGGCTCTGGTTCATGATGGTTCCATTCAACATATCTGTAAATATAATAATTTCGCAGAAATTTTAATTATTAAGAGACAGACAAAATGGACATAAAACAATTAAAATTGTATATTCGATAAAATTATAGAAAAAAAAATTAATGAAATACCCCCCCCCCCCCCTTTAAGGGAAAAACAGAAGTTAACTAAGGTAGTGCTTTTGATACTAAATTGCTTAAAGTGTTCAATTAATATTGCATTAACTGTATGCATTAGTCCATTTGCCATCCCTTATATAGTCCATATTTGCATAATACTTAGGTAATATATTTGTTTTATACAACTGTGGATCATTATGAAAATGCATTTTGTGTATAACAAAAAAGCTAATGTTGGGGAAAAATTTATGCCTGGAACAGAATATTTATTTAAAATAAGCTAAATAAAAATAGATTTTATTGATTTTGTAGATTAATCCAAATCTATTGATAAATCTAAAAATAATGAGCTTAAAATAAAAAGTTTTAAAAGAACTAAAGAAACAAGTAAATATTTACTAACCAAGAACATTTTTCTCTTTTAATCAATTTTCAAGGGTGATAAAAGAAAATAAGATATTCAACAAAGATAATCATAAAAGTATGCGCGTGGCATAGATAAATATGTGCTAATAGTATATTTTAGGGGGTAATAAGAAATATTTTTGGGTTTTATATCAATATTCTCTTGTTGTTTTACTTAGATATATAATGCTTCATTGCTAAAATTATGAAAAAATTTAAAGCTGCTGCCAATTTTTGAATTTATGTATACATAGTTACGCAAGTTCCTCAAAATAAAATTGTATATGGTTGAAAATGATTCAGCAACGTTTTTGGAACAAAATAACACTTAACTTGATTTAACAAGAACCTAGTAGCAGTTGAAAAAATTACCCAGAACTATTTTCATAAAACTTTAGGGGATAGAGTAATTTAAATCAATCAATATGCTTTTTGACAGTTAATTGAAGATATTCATCTATTAAGTAATAATAAATAATACACCCACGTTTGTATGGCATTGAGTCCTGCCATTTTCATCTTGTAAATTCTATCATGCCAGAATTCAGGAGGCACCCGGAAGTAGTGGATGGAACCCGACATGTAACGAAATGGTTTTCCATCTTTTAGGAAACAGTTGTTCTTGTAATCAACAGTGAAGGAGGACGAACAAACCTGGTGCAAATAACAGAACACTATAATTTATAGGTCTTATTAAATAGATTTAAGAATTAGTATTATTAAGAAAACTTAATCAACCCATATTCTAAAAAAATAAACAAAAAACACACAAGAGCAACATTATTCTTGACAAAATGTATTGATAAAAAATCATTAATCTTTGAATAAAATTTAATATTAGCTAAACTTTTGATTGGCAAATTTATTTATGAAGTATAAACTAGAAACTGAATTCTATTATTTAGTTACAGAATAAAACACAATAGCAAAAATCATATATTTAAATATACAGTAAATGTTCAATCAAACATATTACCCCTGTAGCGGTCTGCCACACACGAAACTATCAATAGAAAGATTAAAGAAAATCTATGCTAGAAAGCGCTGATTTACTACTCTTTTACTAACAGTCATCTTGATCTAGGGCCGGATTTCTAAATAGGATAAGTAGGCTGTAGCCTAGAGCGGCGAATCTTTTGGGGCAGCAAATTTTGCGACCAATTAAAGCGGCATTCGGCACAAACAATTATTATAAAGATATGAATATTTTTAAGAAAAAAAATAATTTACATTAATGCGCAAACTGTAAACGTACTAAAATAGTACTGCATAGTACTAAAATATTTCGTAGCAAACATGGTCGCTGCGAGGGCAACTGCACCCCCTCCTCCCAGACTTCGAAGTTGAAAGAAAAATAGTAGAAGTTTTTAAAAAAATGGCCTATTTCTCTTTTGATTTAGTGTGTAAAGGTACATAGATGATTCTAATATGAGTATCTATTTTAAACATCACATACTACCCTATTTTGCAGCTTTTCCCAAAGGGGGGAGAATATTGTGACAGGGGCAGCAAATCAATCGTAGCCTACAGGCGGCAAATTTTTAAATCCGGCCCTGTCTTGATCATAATAAATATAGTAGTATATATATGAAGCAGCTTGGTTTTCACCTTGAGGTACCTTTTGGTGGAACAGACGGGTTCTAATTATCTTCGGCAACACTACATTCCACCAACCTGTGTTTGACCACAGTTGCTTACTATATGCTGCTAATACACTCAACGCGGCATGCAACAGCAATACATAGCAAAGTAGCTTTTGCACATTTCATAACCCTACTAGGGGATGTACATTAATCACGTGATGCGATTTTGATGATTTTCGATGATTTTCGATGATGAGAGTGAGTAGGTAGTTTGTTGGTGAGATTTTGTGATATTTGGCTCGACTTCCCACCACACTTGTAATCTCACGTGATATTTTTTAAAATTTGTATTTTTTTAATTTGATTTCTTTTTTGGCAAATTTTAAATTAGTATTTTAAAGCTCCAACAGTTTTAAATATGGTTCAGGAAGCCACAATAAATATTATTATGTGATTTTTGGCCAAGTTTAAGTCAATAAACATATTTTAGTGTAATTTAAATATATATTTTTTCGCAATTTATGTTGATTTTTTGCAGGGGGGCTGGGGGAATTACGTGATATTTGACGAGACTCCCCCTCTCCCCTTAAATGCATCACAGAACTTATGGACACCCGCATACCAACCTGTCCTCGACCACAGTTGCTTATTTGCTGCTAATGCACTCAACGCTGCATGCAACTGCAATACACAGCAAAACAGCCTATGCACATTTCATAAGTCTTCTAGAGGAGTGGCGTAGCGTACTACAGCACACACAGTTCACCATTATCATCACTGGCACTACAGCCCCTGCAGAGCTCTGGCCTCCTTTAAGGTTTTAGACAACTTTTGCTTCCAGTTGGTAATTCCCCAAGTCTTAAGATCTTCTTCCACTTGGTCAATCTATCTGATTCTTGGTCTTCCTCTAGGTCTTGATCCACTTGGGTTTTCTTTCAGGAGTCTTCAAGTTGTTCTGTTGGACTCCATCTTTTTGACACATCCTAGCCACTGGGCTCTCCTTTTTATGATCACTGTGACAATATCCGATTCTTTGTATATTTCATATATTTCCAGATTTGACACACAGACACAGCTGCCCTAGGTAATGCAGGGCATCAGTAATCATCAAGTGTAAACAGCTTTCTTGATGGTAAAATAATGTAATGCATATTTGAAGTATTGGTAAATGAAATAACTTAGGCACATGTAACCAACCACACTTTAAATTAGAATAAATTGACAAATGCTTATAGAATTGGGCAGAAACTAAATTGACGCTTAAAAACTGCATTTATAAAATTTTGAGAAAGATAAGTAAATCATTTTAATTATCATTGCACTAGAACTACACGAGAGCTATTGTTCACGGGCGTCATAATTTAGAACCACAAAAGTGACGAGCCGACACCCGAGTAGGCACCGAATGCATATTTTAATTTTGAGAAAGTATGTTTTTGAAAGTATTTTTTTATATATGTATAAAAAGTATAAGATATTAACTAGTTTTCATATCAATGAAATACTTACCGTTTGTACAAGACAAAATGCTAGAACTAAAGATATATTCCAATTCATAGTTTTTCAAAGATTTATGAATTGTCTAATATCTTTTATGCATCTTATTATCAAGAAAAATTATCTAACAATCATTTTAAAATCAATTACACTTTGTACCTATGGAAGGACCGAGAAGAGCGACGATAGAAATTTCTCCTGACCCAAAGTTTGAAAATAGTTTATGAATGCTTGTTTATTTACATTTAGTGTGTTGCCAAATATTTTTTTAAAATATATGTATGACAAAGCAATTAAAAAACCAGAAAATTAAAAAGAGTATCCAAACTTAATGATAGTTAATTATACCAAAGTTTAAAAAACAATTTTAGGAAATTTTATCTTTTTTTATAACAAAATTGTTTGAAAAAGCAGTTTTACAAATATATGGCAGTAGCTTAGTTCCAAACCAAAATGAAATCAGTTACAAACCAGTCAAGGATAGGTTAGTTTTGAACGGTTTGAATTATCGTCGCATTAGAGCTATTCACAAACCAGTCAAATAGATGAGACTTTATTCTTCATAGAAGTAGGAAGGCTTCCTAGGCTTTTTCCAACCTGTATACTTTAAGTTCAATTTCAGGATTGTAAGTGCAAAAAAAAAATAGGTTCTATTGAAAAGCCTTTTTTGTAATTTTTTTTTTTAATTAAGAAGTTATGAAGACTTGCTTTACTATCTAGATACAATTTCCTATTCTTCAGCAAGGTAAATACAATTAAACAACTGAAAAAAATTCTGGTGCAAAGTGCCAGTAAATTGTTCTCATTCTATATGATTGAAGAAAAGATCAAGGATGATTTTTTTTTGTGTAATCCATCTTTTTATGGAATTTAAAGGTTCAAACCAAAAGGATATTACTGTTGCCATCCTTAATTTTGTTTACAGAAATTCACACTAAAGAGGTCGCTAAATTAGAAAATAATTGTCCCAATCATTTTGGAAAGTATAATGCATATAATTATCTGATTTTATTTAGAAATCAAAAAACTTTATTACAAAATAAAAATGTGTAAGTACTAAATAAAGTTCAAAGCTCGAATTATGACTAAAAAAATATTTTATTTATATGAAAAATATTCTAAGGAGTACATCTGAGCAATAAGCAGATTTTTAAAATAGTAACTTCATTCTTCAAAATACATTAAATTGAGCCTATTTACACGAAATAATTAGTTATTGTAGAGAGAAAAATACATCGAAGATTGGCATTGTATCTCAAGATCTAAACAGACTTGAATGAAATGAAATATCATAATTTGTTTATAACACCATAAAAATGCATGGCAGTAAATGAACCATAGACCATATAATAATACCTTGATGTGGCGATCATTATCAAACAAGTTATATTTAACCTCTTGCGACCTGGCATCCCCATTTGGGGACATTTTTTTAAAACCTCCTCACAGTCAGAAATTGACCTGGTTCGATAGAAAAAGATCCAAATATCAATTTTCAGCCTTTGATTACAGGTGTCAGTCATTTATTTATATAAAAAATGAAGTTGAACGAGGGTCAATACGATATTAGAGTTCTCAAAAAAATTAATTTAAACTTTTTTTTTCAAACTTTTCAAAAAGTTCTTTTAGTAATTAATTTTAAAGGTATTTTGCATTAACAGTTTATTATAACATTCTTTTGAACTACAAATAAGTGATACAGCCTTTTTTTTGCATTTATAGCACAAAAAATGTGTATTTTAAGAGCTTAAGGTGTGTCTTTCGGTAACCATTAAACATAATTGTTTTTAAAAATTACTTTGCAAAAATACTTTTTAGCATATATTTGTATGAAAAGTATGTTTAGATTAAGAATATACATGTAGGATTTTGCTCGGGTCTTAAGAGGTTAAATTGTTTTTATGGGTGTACTTTGGTCGGACCTTTTACAACAAATGAATTTCTAAATCAATTAGCATGTTGCTGAAACTGAATGTACCTAAAAGCAGTTACGTATTTAAGGTGTGTGTTAAGTATTTAATCATTAATATAATCTGTCAATTTATAAAAGAATTAAAATGTTATACTGTTTACTCTTTAAGGAAATATTTCTAAAAAATTGACAATATGAACTTCCACTACTCTAGCTTTGACGCATACAAATTTAATCAATTTGATTTTAGTTATATTATGTGATAAAAGAAAAGTTATCCTGGTGTTGTGCCATTGATGATTGGTACATCAACAAACTGAACAACACAACTGTTTTGATTTTCACATGGTGCCTTTTCAAATTCAAGAAGAAAAATTTGATTCGATGCCGAATTGAAGAAACAGCTTGGAGCATATAGAGTGATTTGTGGACCGATGATTGGCCAGTATCGTCCTAGGTTGAAATTGTTCAGAAAAGCCACACCCTAAAATAAAAAAATACATACTCGTTTTTAATATAATGTTATTGTAGTCTGCTGATATCAGATAGTGTAATTAAACTCATTCAAATGATATTTGTCACTTCTTTTTCAAAAGTTATTGATTTGATGCATTTTATAATTTATTTAACAAAACACTCAAAATTATAAATCACAAAAATTTTGTTACATTATTTATCCAAATTTATAAATAAAAAATAATTGGAAGAAGAAAAAAAGAAAAAATTTAACTTAGCTAATAAAAATATAACCATAGTATAAGTTTGTAAGAACAACAATAAACAGTGAAACTTTAAAAATAATATTTAAAGTTATATTTAAATATGTTTTGATATTTTCGTAATTGATATCAAAATTAGCCTTTTAAAAAAAAATCTGTTGAAAGATTTATTTGCACATAATTTAGAGCAATTCAAACAGTCAGACTTAGTCATTTAATGACTTTAAAAAAATTGTTCTTTTAAACCCTAACAGGCCTAATAAGCAAAATTGGCCGTTTCAATTGTTTACAAAAAATAATGTTTTTTTAAGGTTCACAATAACTTGAAAAATCAAAACTCTGAAGAATATTTTATAAACTCACCTTATGCCAGCCTTTTAAGCTAAGGAATGTATCCCAAACAGTTCCTTTAGGCTTATAAGTTCCCCCGAAAATTGCAGGTACCAGATTTTTCTCCGTTCTGCTTGGATACTTCAATTCCCTCAGTTTACACATTAATTGAGATGAAAATTTAATAGGAGTCATAGTCCAGTTCACCAGAGTTTGAGAACAAAGAGTCACATTTTGAAGTATACCCTACAAAAAGCAGGAATACAATTATTTGAAAGTCATAAAAATTTAAACAGTTGAGTTTTTTTCTTCTGAAAATGATTTTTGCTTATTGATTGGATCCCTTTGAATAAGTTTTGGTACTAATGCAGTAAAAAAAAAAAAATTTGCATAAATTATGATAATGCATAGATTATGAAGCATTTAAAATAATAAAAAAAATCAAACAAAAATTGCTATATGATAAAATTTAATATACATTATGATACAGCAATAAATATGTTTCGTTTCTTGCATGAATATTCCCACAGTTTATCCAGTTCACAAGAGTTAGAGAACATAAAGACACATTATGAAATATTCCCCATAAAAAGTTCAATACAATTTTATGAAAATATAAACTCTACACCATTATTTGTTTTTATCTTGTTAATTTCTATTTCATACAAATAGTAAATCTTATTATCAAAAGAAAAATAACAGAATTCAATGATAATTTATTCATTAAAATGCGGATTTTGACAAACACAATTTTGATTTTAGTTACCAGTGTTGTAGTACAAATTTAATTATGTTTGTGCTGGAACGCTATAGTCCAGAAAAGGAGGGGGATCGCATGCCATAATAAAAAAAATTAGGGCATGTTTTTTAGTCATTGTACCAAAACCCTGAATAGACTTTGTCCAATTGAATTTACTATTATCAAAAGTTGCCAAACCTTCTATCTTATACTTTGGAGAATGTGAGTTTCGCAACTACACCCTTCATATATTAGTTATTACATTAAAAACAAAGTTAATTGGATATATTTGTATTATTCCACCCACAATTAATGAATACACCTTAAAAAAATAATGCCAGCAAAAACCATTAAAATTAAAATAAACTGATAAGAATACAGTCTAATCCTAAAAGTTGTATTTGAATGGGGTTAAAAAACAATATAACTCAAATACAAAATATTTAATTACCTTTCTATCATTAATACCATGCCCAGAACAAATACGACCTTGGTTTTCAACAATAATTGTGATTGTTTGACCAGACAGAATATTTATTGGAATACTTTCAACTTTTTGTTCTCGGCTTAAAATTCCTTGCAAGACCTGGAAAAAAAGTTTTATAATATATTTTTTTGGTAAATTAAAAGTAATTAAATTTTCTTTCTTCTGAATATAATTGTTCCTACCTGATTCACATAGACATAACCTCTATCTGCTATTCCTTTTACTGTTAAAACCGCAGGGTCGGTTGGCTTCAAATGTACTTTCGCTTCATATACAACATAACCAAACGGCTAAAATCAGAAAGAAAAAATATATTAATAAATAGAGAAAACATTTGAAGAGCTTAGTGAACGAACATGTTTAGTGACAAAAAGGGAAATCGAGAAAATTAGCTTTAAAGTTTTTCGTTTTCACTTAAATGCGTTAAAAATGGCACTTACAAAAGGTCAAAAATATACTTAACTTAAAGTTTATAAAAAAAGGGGGAATCATGTTCATTGACACAAAAATCTGATTTTTTTTTTAAAAACGTCACTCAGCACCTTTTTCTGCTAAGCTCTTCATTTGTCAATTAGTGAAATTATATAGATTGAATATTGAAACAATTGAAAATGTATTTTCATGAATATTATTTTAAAATACATAAATACTCACTAAGTGTAGATCCTCAAAAGATAAAGGGTAAGTTGAAAATACAGAATTGTTTTTAAGCAGGTGGATTGCATCCCAGAGCGAAGCTAACTGTAAAAAACCTAAATGTTATTCAAATACATATTAAGAATTGACATGAAAAAGAACAGATTTCCTTGAACTGTATATAAAAATTCCAGCAATTTTTTGCCAGAAGTTCAAGCGTCTTTTATATATACCGTCAATGATGGTAACTTTAGCCTAAAATCAAGGATTTATTTTATAAGAACAAATTAAGCTACAAAAACTATTTAAACACTTTAAAATCACTATGCATTTTAAGTATTGAAGTTTTAAGAATAATTTATTTAAAAAAATTATAATAAAAAAAATGGTGCTAGTTTAAAAAAAATTAGGACACAGTTAGAATCCGGCAGGGTAACTTTGGCCCAAGCATGAAATATGTAAAAACATACATTTTACCATCGTTAAAGGTTGTGTTAAAGAACTAAATAGCAATATTAAAATGTCTAAATATAAAAGTTAGAAAATTATAAGTTACAAACTTATTCAAAGTGGTTTAACTTAACATTTACTTTATTCAAATCCTTTTCCAAAAATGTAAAACAAGTTAGGATAGGATAATTTTTTTACGAAGAGAAATTAAGAAACAAATCTTTTTCCGACACTAGGGCCAAAGTTACTCGCTTGTACGGTAAAGCAAATAATGGTGCAATAAAATCTATTACTTTACCTATTCTAAATCTATCTTTCACGAGAATAGTTAAAAATTTATAACTACGTTATTTTAATTTATATGGACTTGAGTATTTTCTTAATTTTTTAAAAAAAATACGATATTTTTGTCATTTCCTACTTGCTTGTATGAATTTTTCTCCATACACAAGAAAAAATAGAAATTGGAATTTCCCATCTAGAGTATAGAAATAACAGGGGGAAAGTAAATGTTTCATACCATTTTCATTGGTATAGGGTCTGATTTCATTTTTGGCGCTGGTACAGGAACAGGCCCAGGTGGCAATGGAAGGAACTGAAATGGTTTTTTTAACACTTAAATAATTTATTAACATTATTTTTTTGTACACTATAATAATTTTTATAACACTCAATAAATCGGTTCATAGAAATATTTTTTAAAAGTTACCAAAATGAATTTGATAGAATAGTATTGTAGTTTTTGATTGATCGTGGATTATGGCTGAAGACCCTTTAAAAAACTAAACTTTATTATTTTTATATTGTTTCTTTAATATTGAATTTTATCTGAAATATTATAAAATATGTTTTTGATAATTTCTAACAACTATATTATAGAACTATTCAGTCTTTTTTACTACAATATTTAATTGATCATGAAACATCTTTATAGGAAAAAGCTTTTCATCAAATGTATAATTTTTTTAAAATATGCCCTTTGATAAAAATAAATATAAACTTCCTATTAAAAAAGGAACCTTGGTATTCAAGAATTGCAATATTGACTTTCTCAAACACATTCTTATTAAATGTACCTTTCCAATAGCTTCTCGCATAGCATAATATTTAGTTGTGGGGTCACCCGCCTCACTAAGTGGGGCATCATAGTCATAACTTGTAGGACATGCCTGGAATGTGGCATCCATGTTAGAACCTGTTAAAAAGATTTTAAACATTTGTACAGAATTATAACACAAGATATCAAATTTAAGGTAACATTTTTACAAGGTTCTACTACTTAAATTAGGGGCCTAGGAAGCCCAGGTCAATTAGGCACTTGCCTTGCATGCGAAAGGTCACATTTTTTGGGCTCTGGCATTGCAAAAATATCTGCCAACCTATAAACGGTCTGTACAGCCAAAAAGTCTAATGAATAATGCCCCGTTCAGAGGGAGTGCACATTAAATATGCTTTACTATATCCTGGCACCATGTATGATGTTACCCTTAAAAGCTGTGTTGGGGGCATATTCAGAGGCATCGGCTTTTCACTTGACTGTGGTTCTACGTTACAACGCCTGTTACCAATAGCCCTAATAATAGCACAAATTAGTAAGCCCTACCAATAGTGTCATGGTAATTCTAATCTAACTTACTACTTAAATAAACTATCACCTGTCAACTATACTGTTGTCTCATATATAGAGGGGCATGAAATATTGACATTATACTCTCCTATATCATCGTCACTTTTCCCCGCTTTTCAGGTAGAGTAAATGGACCATTAACATATTTCTGTCATTCTATGCGTATATAGAGTAATGAACTACAAAGTCTACACTCCTCCCTTCTAAGACACACTTTTCTGTTATAATATGTTGACTACTTAAATAAAGTTCTCAAAATACTACTTAAAAGTCCTTAAAAATTTTTATGAGAAGTTAACTCTGTAAAATTATTTTATTGGACATTTTAAAGGCAGATAAAAATTTTAAACTTTAACTCTATGCTGCAAGATAAAGCAAATAATAGGTCTCAAACAAATTTGTTCTTAACCACAACAGCTGGTTTGTAACTTAATTAAAATTTAATTATCTTTGAAATCAATTTTGGGAATATTTCTTATAAGGACCCAAATTTCACAATCAATTCCATGGTTAATCAGTGCAAATAGAAAGAGAAAGTTTCTTAAATCAGAAAAAGTATTAGTGAATGTTTTTTACCAGCAGTAAATCCAAATGAAGTACCTCCATGAAACATGTACCTGAAAAAAATAACAAAAAAATTAATTAAAGTCAAATAAACTCAAACACAAATACTTTTCATAAGTTTAAAACACATAATTCAACTTGTTATACAATAACAGCTACAATATAATTTATACTAGAAGAACCTGTCCTATTTTATTCTGTCCCAAAACTCATGAGAAGTATTGTTATGTAACTGCAAATGTTTATCAAAAACTTAGTTTGTTACAATGAGATTTAAACTGTCTGCTATAAGCATAGATATCATAGTTAAAGTATTAGATTGGCAGATCACGTGACCTCCAATGCTAACGACGCGGGACGCGCATGGAGGCCAAAATGGCCAGTGTTGCTGCCACTTTAAGGAGAAAAATACTACGAAAAAATACCATATAATTCTAAAATTACAAAAAAATATCGTAAAATTACTAGCTGCATTTTGGAATCTTTTAAGTGACTTTAAATCCTTTTCTAGTATTTGTTTTGTAATTTTAGAATTAGATGGTATTTTTTCGTAGTATTTTTTCCTTAAAGTGGCAGCAACACTGGCCATTTTGCCCCCTTATTTGGCCTCCATGCGCGTTCCGTCGTTAGCATTGGAGATCGCATGATTTGCCAATCTAATACTTTAACTATGATATCTATGGTTATAAGGAAACTCTTCACCTCAGTACAGCTTTTTAACATAGGTTGTTTTGGGATAAATTGAATTGGAAACAATAAAACATAGTGCAATCATGTTCACATTTAAAAAATAAATTAATAATAGTTCAATCATATTTGATTTTGCCAATAAAACATTTTGATTACATGATAATATAATTTCTTCGATAATTTTATTGGATACAATAAAATTACCAAACTAGATATGAAAACAACCAATTTAAACTAAATAAAAATTTCGTATGAGCATGAAACTTATCGTTAAAATATAAATACTATGGATAAAACAAAATATAATCAAATTCCTTCAAGAATTTTTTTTTGAGGAATAACTTAAGAGAGATTGTCAGTCCCATGCTGCTAATGCAATAGTTTTGAAACCCCTGCAAAAGTATTGCTTTGCCATGTATAAACATTATTTTACCAGGTATAAGAATCATCATAAAAGCAAAATAAAATAAATTTGAAGGGAAAATATCATCTGTTAGTTTAATTATTATTATTTTTTAGTTTTAATTACCCTAAAAAATTCTGAAGAAAGCGAAACTATTTTTAAGCCTTATCAATTAATTATTAAATAACCAGATGCTATTTTCCCCTTCAAATGTTTTTATTTTGCTGTTATGACGATTCTCCATGCATGGCTTACATGGAAAAGCAATACTTTCACAGATGCTGCGATTTCAAAACTAATGCATTAACTCTATGGGCCTGAACATCCCTTTTAAACAACATTATAATAATAGACCACATAAGACTATTATAATAATGCTGTTAAAGAATTATTTCAAATGTAGACTACATACACATTTACTGATGCATTGGCTTTCAGCATTTCAGTCAAAGTTTTCACAATAGAGTTACTGCTAACATTAGCATGGGGTTGGCCCCAGTGGTCCAACCAACCTGGATAAAACTCGGAATTGACAAGAGGACCCGATGCTTGTGTCCATCGTAGCATCTCGAATATATCCGTCACATTAGCTCCTAATATAAATATTTATTTCATCATTTTAGCAAAATAAAAATTACCAAACAATTTCTAACAATAAGTGCAAAATGGACACCAAAATGCTTGATAAGTTAATATTTAAGTTACAATAAAAGAAAAATACTATTAAACCTATTTATGCATAGATATTAAGTAGGGTACTTTTCCTTAAATGTTTTGGTCTTAAACAATTAAATTAATGAAGTATTGAGGGTAGTAGCAATTAAATATATTTTTATGGGAAACTTTAGGCTACTAAAAATTATTTTTAATTTTTAAGGACATAAGGATGTTTTTAGGTAGCAATATGCATTTAAAACTGCCAAAAGCATCTTTTATTTCAAATTTAGCTATGGTTTTTAAAGTTAATATAAAATTTATAAACTAAACAAAACAGTAAATTATTTTTAAAAAAAAAAGGATTGCTTGTATACATCTGTACTACTAAAGTAAAATTTTTAATTTTTGTTTTGATTATCAAAAAAATCAGATTGCTATTTAACTCTCTGAGGGATACAGATGTATATACCCGTCACCTTACTGTAAGGTTTTCTAGCAATACACATAATTTTTAAATATTTGAAAATTCAATAATTTTATTTAATTTTAAATTTTAAAGCATGGAGGGGTCATATATAACCATTTACTACAAAAATATAATTGTAAAAAATTAAATTTTCAGTTAAAATTTTTAATTTAAATATCAGCATTGAAAACTTGTTTACACTTCAGCGAATTTGCTCATCCCTCAGAGGATTAAAAAAAGTGTTTTAATCTTTGGAACCAAAACACAATTTTCTTACAATACTATAAATATCATAAATAAAATACTTAAAAAAATATTTAAGGACCTGCTCCAAAGTCAACAGTAGAAAGAACTTCATCTGTCTTTCCACAGGAAAGAGCAGAAGTTGCTGATCCATCAGTGGTGAACAAAACCACATCATTTCCCAGGTACTTTCGGAAGAAATCCCGTAAATGGGACTTGTACTGCGCGTCACATCCAATGCTGCCATACTCATTTTCAATCTTTACAAATAAAATAGTAGGATTTTTTAGATTTAACTGACAAATAGTTCTCATTAAATAAAAAAAAAGTCAAATAAATTATCTTTATTTAGATAATTAAAAACTGTAAACAGAATTTATTAATAAACTACAGTTATGACGGGCTTATTTGAAAAAAAAAACTATACAATCACTGGGTCACATGTCATCATAATTATTTTTTAGAAATTATATGAGAGAATTGTTAAAACTGAAAATTTATTTTCTTTTACATACAATGAACAAAACATGAAAAATAATCCAAATATATATTTTATGAATGTAACATGTATTTTTTTAAAAATAACTTGAGATAATTATTATAAAAAGTCAAAAACACTTGAAAAATAAAGTATTTGAATAAACTATACCTGAACTGTAATTATTGGACCACCATTAACGTACAAGAATGGCTTGATAAGCGGAAGCAAGACACTGTACCACTTGTCAACATACTTGATATAAGCTAAAAGCAAATAAAAATGCCCAACCTTTAAAAATTTTGCTGTGTAAATATAATATTTGAAAAATATTTTAAAAAAAAGTCATTAAGTTAGTAACCAAAAGACTATAAGCAAAAAAAGTGTGTGTTAGCCTTACTAGGATCAAAAGTTCTAAGTTTCATATTAGGATTAATTCTAAGAAGCCAGTAAGGAAGACCACCCTGAAAGGTATTAGAAAAATTAAAGTAAAAAAGAAATCATCAACTAAAACACATGCATCATAAAAAATATTTCTTTATTACAATATTTTTAATGAACTCATAAAATTATTAAAATATCTCAATTACGAAAGACGTGCATTATCATAAAGTATATCCAAAACTAGTTCATACCATTCCATGAGTGTATTTTAATTTAATATTGCATATATATCTTTAACAAACACAAAATAAGGCATATACAACAATTTTAAATCTTTTTGTAATGCAGATATTTAAGCTCATGCATTTTTTGCAACAGAATTTCATGAGTTTTGAGCTTATCAGCCAGCACATAACAAAGGAATAAGATGCCAAATATTGTGAAGCATACACAGAAATCAAAAAGTTACAATCAGGAATATTCATGTCAAACGCATATCTAGTACCTAATTTTAAAATTTAAAGTTGTAATTACCATATCACGTTCAGCATCAATAAAAGGCCCAGTTCTTAATATTACAAGCATATCTAAGTCCCGAGCAGTTTTCAAAAAACGTGGTAAATCATAGTTATTTTCAAAATTGTAAAGTCCTGGTTCTGGCTCATGATGATTCCATTCAACATATCTATAAAAAAATTTCAATTCGAATAAATTGTGACAAGATAAATAAGTAGAAATAAATTTATATAAAAAAAATTTAAATTTTTTTTACAGAAAATGTATTGAATGCAGTCCATAAACAAGCCAAATCATTTTGGTTTAAAAATGCCATATCTAAGTGAGGGATCCTTGGTCTTCAAAGCTTCTATTATTTTCTGACTTTATACACATATATATTTTACTGCCCAAGTATTTTCTTTTACCATTTAATTTTGTAAACTTTAAGTTATTGGAAAAGTAATGTTTAAATTTTAAAGAGCTTGGGCAACCATGTTAAAAATGTTTGATTTAAACAATCACGAACATTAATGGGATAACATCTTTTAGGAGGAACAAGAATGAAATCCTTTTATTAAAAAAAAACTATGTATGTAATGGACAAGTTGCATGAAATGCGAAATTCAGAAATTATATGTTTTTTTGGTAGATTAGAAGCCGCAGATTTAGAATATAAGCTTAAATATTCAAAAATATTAATTTCAGCAGTTTAATTTCAGCAAAAAATACATTTGAAATTTGCCAAAAATGTAGTCGCTGAAAACGGCTCTGACGTCAAATGTTATGTATTTGTCAATGTTTCGTTTTATGTGCTTAAGGTTTAACACACTTTATAAAATAGTAAACATTACAATTCCTGCGAAACCTCCTTAAAAGAACAAAATATTATTTTTAACCAGTTCCCATCAAGGAATTTAAACAGTTTGTTCCAAGTTTGGTTGTTAGTTAAAATACACACACTAGAGCACGTATGAGCTAATGCAGAACTATTGACTGTTGGATCTGATCAGAATAGTCCGGGTGAAATCGTTGAACGTTTGAAGAAATTAACTGGAATGGACAAGATATGTGTCTGTACAATAGAAATACTTTTTTGTAAGAGTTTGATAAAGATGAAAGCACATTTCAAAATTTCGAAAGCAATACAGTGAAACGTGATATGAAATAACACGCCAAGAACAAAATAGCCAAACATGACGTCATTTGTTATGCCAAGAGAGGTTTAACGGAAGTGATATATCACTAACTTTAAAACTGAATTTTAAAAATAAATACTTCTTAAAAACCGGAAATACTTCTGTTTTAGAGGTTTCTTAGTGTGCTTAATCGAATAAAAATGTTTGTGGAAAACGCTGTAATTGTCCATTTAAATTATTTTACTATATCAATTTTGTGGGAAAACTGAAATCTAAACGTAAATTGAGACTAGATAACAAGCATAATTTTTTTTAAAAAGGCAAATAGCAACAAGGAATTGAAGTAAATCTACACTATCAAAGATAACTCTTTCAATAAAAAAAGACGATAAAATACAATGAAAATGATACAGATTTTGTAAGTACCATAGTGACAAAGATAAACATGTTTGCAACGCTGCATTTTTTATGTAAAAGAAAAACAAGTGTTTATCTATACATACAATATTTGTTTTACTTAATTTCATAACGGTGTTTAAGGTTAATATTGATGTGTGCTACTTTTCCTTAAAAACCTCTGTGCAATTAAATAAAATAATTATTTAAATTAGTTAGATAGCATGAACCAATTAATATTTAAAATAAATATATTGAATGCCTTAAGCAGCTCTGCCAACTCTCTGGATTTAAGCGGCTATATAGGAGTTTTAACCATTTTGCGGAAATTCTGAGGCAGTTGCAACAAGTGGAGGATTTTCAATGTGGAAATATATTATACTTTTTATATAGTACAGCTGTTGTTGCAACAAATTGATTAAAATTGGTCCTGGTATTTCATGATTAATTTCTGATTGAATACCTTTAAAATTGAGTTATATTAAAATCTGTTTCTGTAGTTGTGGACCTAGAATGCTGATTACTAGTGAGTGTCCATGGTGAATAACTAAGTTTAATAAAGAATTTTCCAGTTAACACTCTGAAAGTACGAAGGTCTGCTTTATGAACAGCTATTTAGACTGGTATCATCTATGGTGGTAATTGACATGCCAAAAAAATGGAAAATATTTTGCTATACTATTGCATTACACATACAAAGATAAAGTTGTGTTAGTTAAAACAGGTATCTGGTTATGGTATTACGTAGCCAATAGTTGCTGAATTTGAAACTGCCTAGGATTGCTGCCATTCAGCAAAGTTTCAGGGCAAGAGAGACAGTGTCCGCTTGATTTAGAAATAATAATATGAGCAGTAAACTAATTACTAAGAACCATCCTTGAATACATTCAACGAAAGTTTAACCTATGGAGTATTTTACACCAATCAACAGGGGGCCTGATCTACCATAAGACCAGGACCCCAAATTTTAGGGGCCCCTTAATTTTAGTTTTATGCGCTGAATGCTGTAGACCCTTAAAATTTAAGTAAATGATAAAACTTTTCTGAGAACACACTTTATTTTTAGCTTGACTTTGATTCAGACATTGACCTGACGTGATTGATGGGTTTGTTCTATGTTATAAGGAAGCCATTAAAATGGTAGCAAAAGATATGATACAATAGCCAAGTAGCACCACTGTAACAAGCTACCATACATAAAATTTAACGTGAAGGGGCCACAAAAAAATTGTTGTGCCTATAGTCTTAGTTTTCCTACACCAGGCCCTGCCAATCAATATGCTTTCAGCATTTAGTAAAGATATTCAACTGTAAAGTAATAATATACCCACGTTTGTATGGCATTGAGTCCTGCCATTTTCATCTTGTAAATTCTATCATACCAGAATTCAGGAGGCACCCGGAAGTAGTGGATGGAACCCGACACGTAACGAAATGGTTTACCATCTTTTAAGAAACAGTTGTTCTTGTAATCAACAGTGAAGGAGGAAGAACAAACCTGGTGCAAATAACAGAATTTTTTTTTTATGAGTCTTTCTAGAGTCACTTATGGTTTACATAAAGTCCAGAAAATTTTATTTATTTATAGTTATACATTAAAAACCTAATAGGGACAAAAGAAGTTATAATGATACAATAAGATTTGATACTAAATAAATAGTGGGAATTATTCATAGTTTCTGGCCCATAATCAAGGAAAAGCTATCAGGTAAAAGACTGTAAGTTATGTTTAAACTGACACTTAATTTATGATATTGGTCAACAACTGAATTACCGCTAAAAAAATAGAAATTTATTATTTTAAGAAAGAAACTATTATTATAAGGAGGTTAAGCTATGAACTAGATTTAAAAAAAAAAAAAACTTTACTAACCGTTTGTACAAGATAAAGAGCTACAACTATAAAAACCTTCCAATTCATGATTCTTGAAAGTATAACTGACCAACACCATTGAAAAATTCAACGTTGAAGACCTCAATCAATTGTCAAATACCTTTCGTAATTCTTTTTTTATCAGAAATGTTATTGAACAAATAGTTTGCTATCAAATGATCAGAAAACCGAAAAACAAAAACTTTTAGATTGTTTATTTACATTGAATACTATTGCCATACATGTTGAAGAAAAAGAACTATTTAAATTTTTGATAAAATACTGCAGAAAATATATAAATGCATTTAAAAAAACTTCTTGTTTTGCTGTATTTTTTTAATTTTTTAATATTCAAAGTGTGTTTTATTAAAAATTTTTTAAAACAGGTAACAAACTAACATATCTGGCAATTACTTAATTCAAAACCAGAAATGTAAATAATAACAAACCAGACCCATCCACGAGATTTTTTATTTCTGTTAAAGCTTTGGTAAAATATTGCTTAAAATAGAATAATATAAGTAGATTCTTTTTCTATTTTTTTTTCTTAATTTAAAAATGAGTTCTCACTCGCATAAACATACTGGTAACGTCACCAGTTTCCGAAAGAAAGGTACAGAAACTTTAAATATCCGAGGTACAAGAATAGCAACACAAAATGCTCAACTTTTGACATCTACAGGATCATCCACATTGGATTTTTTCATTGGTATCAAATCTTTCTTTCAATTTGATTTTAATTATGTTTTTATAGTATTGAATAATTACTTATGATTTGTCTAAATTTTCTTAGGAGGAGGTCTAGCAATTGGCACAGTTTGTTTGATTGGTAAGTTTATTCTTATGTTTTTGCATTCTTTACTTACTAGAAAGGAATAGATGGTAATTTTTAGCGAGGGAAAGGTTATTATAAATTATTTTTTTGGTCATCAATTAAAACTGTAAAATACCTCCAATCGAACCAAATACGATAATATTTTAATTTTTATAATTATGTGTATGAAGCAATTTATTAAAAAAAACCTGGTTGTATGTAGTTTCATAAAATTCTGGTTTAGTTTAGCTTGGCATAGTTTTATTACTTACGTAGTGTTATTATTATTATTTTTTGGGGAAATAATTGTGTTAAAAAAAATTGAAATCGGGTAGTTAAAGTAAGTAGTTCTTAATTAAGATTTTGATGGTTTTATGAGCATTTTATACTTAAATAATAGCATATTAATTTTAACCTTTATTTATTGCTTTTTCAGAGGAAGATAGGTTTAGTACTTACTCAAATGTTCTTTTAAAATACTTTTTAACTGAAGGAGTTGCGAATGGACACCACCTCTTCCTATCTAGTGGAGAAAAGCCTTCAAAAGAAATTCTTTCAGTAAGACTAATAGTACTTGTTATTATTGGTAGAGATTTACTGTACGGTCCCCCTTGGCAAACTTTCCAAAATCGCGCCAAAAGTCCGTATTTTGGCGACTTTATTTAAAAACCATGATTCAAAGAAAAGATCATATGGGAATATTTCTTATGAAAACTCAACCAACGGTCGGTAGGGTTGCCGGAAAACGTCATCGGTGCGAAGTTATAGAATTCGAATCTTCAGTCGAAGTCAGACATGTTGCCAGAAAAAATATTTATCGCCAAATCCGAAAAAATCGCGCCAAGTGGGACCGTACAGTAAATCTGATCCGTTATTATTATTGCTTGTAGAATGTTATAAAATTAAATTTCCGCACACTTTCTTTTAATATTAAATATTAAGTTAATTTTCTTTAAATATTAAAGTTTTTTTGCATCAAAATTCACTGAATTAATATTGGAATTATAATTATTTGCATTTGAAAGAATTAATATTGTGTATTAACGCATGTATTTTGTAAAAACTTCATTTACATTTTACAGAAAGTTATGCTGCTTGTAGAATGTTATAAAATTAAGTTTTAGTGCAATTTTATTAAAAAAATCTAAAAGTTGCATGCAGGAAAATTCACTAAATTTATATTGGAATTATAATAATTATATTTGTAACAAATTGATATTGTGAATTGTGAATTAAAGTATGTATTTTTAGAAAATCTTTATTCACATTTTACAGAAATTGCCATCAATAAAAGTTCCAGACGTAAAACCTGAACATGCTCAGAGTGCTCCCATGAACGATGATCTAAAAATTGCATGGAGGTACCAAAGTCAGTCATCTACATTTGCTGTAAGTGTAGCTTTCTTTTAAAGCACCATTCATATTATATTTACAGATCGCTAAATATAAAAATTGTATGTTTTTTTTCTTCTATATGTATAAATTGGTTTCTTAATCTCATTAAATTGACTCTTAAATTTATAAATTTCCTTAAGATACTTTGATATTTTTTATTAGACTTTTTACTTTTTGTATTTAATGTTTTATTCATCCTCTTAATTTTACATTAAAAGGATGAACAAAACTTCTTGCATTAAAAAGAATTTAAAATAAAAAAATCGATAAATAGATTTAAAATGCAGTAGAACCTTGATTATCCGTCCCTCTTTTATCCGTAACTCTCTGTCAACCAGTTATCTCCAAGTCAACATGAAATTTTTTTTCTCAAACAAAGTCATTTTCTGTTGTTTACAAAAGAAACCAGTTTCAAATAATATACAGTGATTCTAAATTGCGAAATATCCAGTGATATTTAAACTGTCAATCTTCTGCGATTCAAAAATCGGGAATCTCAGGCGATTCAAAAATCGGGAATCCCAGGCGATTCAAAATTCGGGAAACCTAGGCGATTTTTAAATAGAAATCATACGGGGATTCTGAAATTGGAATTCTGCACCTATTCTCAAATCAGGAAATTATTGGGGTTTGCGAAATCGTGAAACTGCCATGATTTTAAGATATCAAAACTTCAGCTACTAAAAAAGTAAAAGCGAATTTCTGGCAATCTTAAATTTTCGGGAAACTCAAGAAATATTCTAAAATCGAGAATCTTTCCAGATTTCCACTCAGAAATTGAAAATAATGTTTTAGTGCTTTCATTTTGCCAATAAGTCTCAAAGATAACTTGACATTCAAATTCAATGTTTACTACTGCAAAAAACCTGCACGGATTTCGGTCGATGGCATATTTGAGGTCCACGGACTTCCGACGCTCCTCTGTACCATGAGTTTTAGCTTCCACACTACGTTTATAATATAAAAAGTGGAAGGTATTATAATTGTTCAGTCCGTCGGTCTGTCCGTCACCCACTTTCATATCCCAAATTACAAATGCTACGGACAAGTGTGATGCATCAAAAAATTCAGCGCATCGAAATTAGAATAGTACATTAAAAATTTCAGAGAAGAATTCAAATTCAAAATACTTCAATGATTTAAAAAACTGCAAAATTTAATGCTCATTTAAAAACCAGAAGAAGGCATTTTTAATAGAATTAAATCACCATTGCCATTCGCAACATTTGTTCGAGAAACTTTAATTTTTTTTTAGACAATAAATTAAAATAAATTTTTTGGCAACATCGATCAGTTTGACATTACGTCAAACATATTTCACTACGATATTCTTTGTATGTTGATATGAAATGTTTTCATTATATTTAAAAGCGAGGAATATTACATATTTATTCTTTGAAATATAAATTAATTTTTGCAATCGATAAGTAATAATTATTGAATTTTTGAAATAAAATAAAATAAACTAGCCAAATTTAGCATGTAAATGTTTAATATAGAATTAATGCGGTGTTTGCTTTTTACCTGTTGAATACAACTGTGTGTGGAAGTGAGTTAAGTGACAGATTCTGTTACAAACCTAGTTGTTATTACCTACCTCTAGTCCCAACTAGATCGCATAATCAAAGTTCTACTGTAGAACTAAAACACATCATATTGCCTGTGCTGACTGAGCAAAACTTGTATAAGTAATACTTAACACACAAAAAAAAAGAATAGCGATTTGAAAATTAAACTTGCAATGAGCTGATACCTTAATTAAACTTGAATGCCTCAAGCAGATAGCAATTGAAGTTTAAGTATAAAAGACAATTTTTTTAGCAAATGCAAATTGAATTTTTTTGTAAAATCTACATCAAATGAATTAGATAAATAAGGAAAACATTTTAGAATGGCTGTTCACATTTGTTTCACATGCAAATAATTTATTTCCACCAAATGGTCAGTATTTTTTTCATTCAAGTTTTTCTTAAAATTCACTGTGTTCTAAATTAATTGTAAGCAAATCAGAGACCTATCAGCGTAAAAATGTGTTATTATATTGAAAAAAGTGTTTCGACTCTATTTACTATAATATTTGTATATGATATTTTCTTTTTCTTAACATGCAAAGGCACATATGGATATGAAATTGAGCCTCAGTGTAGAGTTTGGTCAAAGCAGATAGTATCAATAACTTTTTCTCATATTGGTGTAATATGTAATTTGGTGCTGATTATTTGATTGATTTTTTTTTTAAATAAAAACCTCTGTGTTTGCTCTATAGTTAAATTTTTTTCATTGTGTAATGTTTTTTTTTGGTTATAAAGTTTTAAGCTAAAAAGAAAACTACTGTATTGTTTAAATGTCAGTTTAAAATTTTCTCTTGTGTTTTAGTCAGGAATCAAGGCCTCATCCCAAAACCATGGATATGACTTATCAAAAACCCTATCCGAAGAAATCCTGAAGACCTGCCACATATCAACATACGATCCCTCAGATTTCCTAAAAAATCCTACTGAAGTATCATTGAACTTTCTTCCATATTCGTACTATCATTTGCTAGAAAGGATAAAAGATGAAATCGATTCTGGAGGGTTTCAAACTTCAAACAAAGCTCCGGCTAATGTTTTGCGGATTGGAATATGCTCTCTTGGATCGCCTTTGTTTGACACTGATGCTAAATGTGTTCAAGATAAAGATTTAATAAGGTTTCTGTATTTATTAAAGGCCATTCTAAGGAAGTCGTTTGCAGTTGCTATGGTTACCGTTCCGTCTTATGTCATTCAAGTAAGTGTTTATGGTTTGTTAATGTAACTACCAAGGGTAATTTCTAGCAAGGGTTTGTCAACAAATTTTGTAAATAATGTTGGTTTTTATGCCACAATATTAACTTTTAACTGTTATTTTTTTGGTATTTAATTTTATGGAATTATACAATACATGTCTTTATTGTCTTTCCTCCTAACAATATTTTTTTAAAACTGTTTTGGCTGATTTTATAACATTAAATTTTACCTTAGGAATAAATATTTGATATTTAGTTACTTATTTCTTTAAGTTTTTGTTATTTATGATTAGTAATAAATCTATCTAATAGTACCGTGAAAAGTAAAAATTATCAACTTGTAACTTTTTTTGTCAATTTACTTAAGATCTTTCATTTTTTAGAATGAAGTTTTGAAGATCAGAATGCAACAAACCTGTGATACAGTAATTGGCTTGGAATCATTTGTTGGATCAGACAAGGAGTCAAATCCCCTTTTCAAAGAATTTGACGGTTTGTACTGCTGAGCTGCTACTATGTATTAGAATTAATTTAGTATAGTTGATTAGTAAAACAATCTAGTTTTAAATATATTTATTGGTATTTGCCTTTTTTACTGATTACTATATCGATTAGCAAAAGTAAGTTGAAACAACTGTTTTAGTTTATTGTAGCAGCTGTAAATGCAAATTTAGTCAATTTTGGAAAAACATTCTTTTTGGTTTTTAAAACTCTAAAGATTCTTTTTACTTCGTTCGGGATCTTGAAAAACAGTTTGAATTTTGTGTGACATAAATTGAAAATATGTACAGCAATTAAAAAAAGAAATATGTGTTATTCCATGAAATTAATTCAATGTTTATTTTAAATAGTACCTTCCTTGTAGAATTAAATGATACCGATTTTAAAATTTTAATCGTTGGAATTTGTTAGTAAATTGTATATTTAAGTAGTCTGGGTTTGTTATTGTTTGTTATTTATTTTGATTACAAATATAAAAATAATGTTGCATTAAAAAAGTGTATCAAACTATAGATGCTACTATAACATTGCTATAATTTTTTTTTCAAAAATGTAGATATGTTGTCAAACTAATATATATTTTATAATAGGTTTACTCCAAGTCATTAAATTACCAGTCTTGAATACTTTTATGTATCCAACTCTTGCCTCAGATTTAGCCTTTAAATTGAAAAGGAAAGATTTTATTATTGAGGTTAGTATAAAATCTTTCTTAAGAATTTATATGTTTCATTAAAGACCTTTTAAACATACATTCATTTTTTTGTGCTTAGACAGTATGAATAATTTTCTTTTTAGTATTCTTTTTCTGAAAATAGATAAAAATGACTGTTTTTGAAGTGCAAGATATTATTTTTTTAGCTATCAAAAATTACTGGTAACTAGATTTTAAAAATAGACAAATAAAAACTTTATTTAAGAGGTGCACAATTGTTCAAGACTACTATATGAAGCTCGAATATTTATTTGTATTTTAAAAAATATATATACTTTGTAAGAACTTGTTACTATAAACCTAAAATTTATTTAGACTTTTCCAAAGTTAATCACATTTTTTTTTAATGTAACTAAAATTAAGTACTACAAGTTTTTTCTGATGTCTCTTGATTGATTTTGATTTTAGTATTCTGTTTGAATTTTTTTTAGTAATTTGTTTTTCTTTTAACTAATAATCTTTCTTAAGTAATGAAATTAATCTTATTATTTATATTACATTAGCGTTTGCATTTACCACCTGATTTTGAAGATAGTCAACCTGACCCAAATGCATTTGGCTGCAGTGGTCAACCTAGCAAGCTTGATTTTTAAAAATATCTTTGGTAAGTTAATATGATATGAAATCTTAATTTCATACACTTTTTTTGAATAAGTCAATTTAATTCAATTTGAATACATTTTAAATGCTACTACATGAATTTTTTAATTCATGTAGTAGCATTTAAAAATAAAATTAATTTTTCTTTATATTATTCAAAACAATAACAATGTTCCAACTTACCCGATATTTCGCTATTTAAATAATTTGCAAATTTAATATCAACTGAATAACTAATTTAAATGATTGAAAACAAACATAATGAATATCTACATGTATTTTTATTATTAAAATCATTTTATATTAGAAAGAAACAAAATTAAAAAATAATACATCAACATAGTGTATTGAACTAAATTTGATCAAACCTATGCACAAATAAAATATTATACCCAAACAAAATACTTAATGAAACATATCTTCATAAAAATTACAGCATTAATTAGTATTAAAAATATACATTAAAAATAAATTTCAAGATTTTTATAATTTATTTTTAATACAGCACTGTATTCTACATTAAAGTCTATTTTACATACCAAAATTGATTTATGTTAACAAACAAGCATAACCACACTAATTTTTAATTGTTAGTTATATTAAACCAATAAGATAGAAGCCTAATAAGATTGATTCTAAACAAATATTCAAAACATAACTATATATACACATGATAAGAAATACTAAGTAGAAGAAAATGTGCAGAAACATAAACAGCTAAGTTATTAGTGTACCTAACATACTTATTGACAATTTGTCAGGTTTTAGCCTGTCTCAATTCAAAACGAGTCTCGTCAATTATAAAATATAGCTGTTTACAAAGTATTGTAATTCAAACATTTCATGAGTTTTCTATAAAGTGTACACAGATTATTTTAGATGAATACGACACATGACTTGTTTATAATGATGACTACCCTTTATGTTATAACCAATAATTATTTATAAAGGTAAATCAAACATTTCATGAATTTTTCTATAAAGTATACACACATAATTTTAGATGAATATGACACATTACTTGTTTTTGATGATGACAACCCTTTCTGTGATAACCAATCATTATAACTGAATAACTTTTTTTTATCATAATGATTATCCTCACCGTCAATGGCTAACTGTTCAGTTTATGTTGAACCTTATTTCAATAACTATTATAACCCTAAAACTGGCAATACTTGCCTCATAATCAGTTGAAAATAGGTTAAATATCTAAAGTTGATGTGTACTTAGCATAAACTTGCTTCAAATGTATTGCATCAAATTGTTTTTAAAAAATTATTTCTCTGATTTACAGAAAATATAATCTATTACCAAACAATTGGTTTATTGGACAATAAGTCAGACAATAAATCAATCCGTTTGAAAAGTACTATTTTAATATTAAAAAAACATTAATGTCCTGAATACAAGTTTTTTAATTGCTTAATACAAGTACTTGTTTTTTATTATTATTGTGGTAACACTTTGAGGTATAAACTATTTTGACTACATATCACTATATTAAATGATATTTTTGGTGGAAAGGGGCTTGAGGTTTTTGTTCCTTGAATACTTTTAAAAATATGCTGAACATATTTATTAATTTTAATAAATATTTTTTATAACTTCCGTAAGTAATATTTTAAAATTAAACTGTTTGTGGACAATATCAGAAAATAATCCAGTATTGCAGGCATAAGTATACTATCGAGGGAACTAAAAGTTTCCCCTAAGTTTAGACCTCAAAGTGTTAAGAATCATTGTAAATCTTGATTCATTCTTATATTGTGTTTTTTCCTATTTCCGTAGCTATAAACTATTGAGACAACCAGTTGCCTGACAGTTCTGAGATTAAAAAATGTTACTAGGCGTTGTTTGAAGATAATATACTTGAAATTTTATAGCAATTTGACAACTCCGTAAGATGTGACAGATCCAAGCATGAGGCCAATTCCAAGGAAGAGGGCTAGTTGAGAGCCAGCTAACTCCTGATGCTCTTGTTTGATTTGTCTATAAAGAAAATTATTTTAAAATTTGTTACAATGATTGCTTGTTAATACTTATATTGTTTTTGATATCTTATTTTTTTTACTAAAAATTCCTAAAATTTCAAATAAATATATATTATTGCTTTGACCTTTTTATTGTTGACAGTATTTTTTTTAATTTTAAAAGTTTTTAGGAATATGAGCATAGAAATGATGTGTATAATTAAACTCATAGTTTCCTTGCACAGAAACCACGACCACAGGCGGAGCTATAAAACATGTGGAGCAATCAGATGAAGACAAAATAAAACGGCTGAATTTTCTCTTCATATGATTGCTCCGCACGCTTTATAGCTCCGCCCATGGTCGTGGCTTCTGTGCAAGGAAACTATGAGTTTAACACTATAGTGTGTTTCCGAAGGTATTACAACAACCCGTGTCCAACAAAAGGAACTTCAAGGTGAAGACCAAGTTGCTTCAGCTTATATACTACAATATTTGTTATAACCTAGATGGCTGGTAGTAAAGCTATAAACAGCACCCTCTATCATGGATGCTATTTAAGGTTTTGTGTGCTGCATACCGCTACAAATGTATTATTGAAGGAAATTAAATTAATTAGTGGTGCAACTTGCATCTCAATCATTTCATGGCGTAGTATCTTATATATTTTTTGCTGCTGTGCAGATTACTGTTATAGTGTGTGTTTTGTAGTGCTCCTTGGCACGCACTAAGAGCAATCTACAGTTCTTAAATTAATTTATAATACAATATGTTATTGATTAAAATTTTCCACAATATGGAGTTACACCACTTTTTAAATAAGCTCAGCCCCCGTAAAAATGTGTGTTAATATACTGAAAAAAACCTGTTTTGACTTGTTTTACTATCTGTATATACTGTTTTCTTTTTCTTAACATGACAAGTAAATAAATGGTCTCAGGGGAGATTTTGGTCAAAGCGGATAGTACCAATAACTTAATTGGTGTAATATGTAATTTTATGCTGAGATTGATTTTTAAAAAATTATTGTCCATATTTATTTAGATAATTTTTCAAACTTTTCTTAAAATTAAAATTTTTAATGAATGCGCAAACCAAATAATAACATACTTAAACATTACAAATGCATTTTACACTTACTTTGGCCCTTGTGTGAGAGCGATTGTGCAAAGGTATCCTCCAGATAGCGCAAAGAAAAGCACAATCACAATGAATTCTGCATCACTGTGGAACACAATGGGCAGATGAGATCGAGGATTGGCGTTGCACAACATGAGAAGTGGGACGAACACGACTCGTAAGATGGTTAAAAATAGGGTGATGATCTTGTATCGGGACGGCTGTAATAGAAAAATTAAAACATTTCAAATGCCCTATATACAAGTCACTTAAAATAAGTAATGGGGACTACTAAATATAAAAGGATTGTTAGTGAACAACCATATTTATTCGAAACATCAAAAATTTCTCTAGAACAGCGTTTAATTTACCACTAAAAATTTTATATTTAGTTATGTTCCCCATGAAAAGTATTTCGAATCCTTAATTTAGTTATATTTAGTGATAAATTGTCATTTTGCTTTGTATTTTGGCTTTTCTTCAGTCAACTACTTTTTATAGAGAGTTAAACTCATGTGTGAGCAAAAATTAACCAATCACAGTACCAATCACATAGTTCAAAATTCACACATTCAAAAGTTACTTAGAAGGAATTGTTGGTCTAGAAGATAAACGTTGCCGACTAAACTTTTTCACTCAATGATTGTGATATACACAATGTATTAATTGGTTTGAAATAAAATTTGCATAATTTCACTTAAAACCTTAGTTTATGGTGTACTTAAACCGATTATGAAATGCTTGTAATAAAGATGGATTTAACACAGTTTTTCACTTTTTAAAGGAAAAATGTAGCTTGGATAATGATTAGTTAATTACTGTTACAAAACGATTGAACATTTGAAGAGAAAAAGTTGATTTGTGAAGGTTCAAGTTGCAAAACTACACAATCTCGAAAGTATAGGATTAAGTCTGTTCATTAGCGATTTGTCCATTGAATTCTAGATTGTCAAAAGTCACCAATGGCCGAAATCTTAGTTTTACTTTGAAGAATATGAGTTTTGCAATTAGACCCTCCATTAGTTAAATAATGTGCAAGAATTTTTTTTATCGTCTATTACAATTGTCAAGTGTATACTAAACTAGTGATTTGCTACTAAACTAACATATTTACATTGCACTTTGTACATCGAAATTACCAATCATGTATTTCCAAATAAACAAATCCATTTAATTATTTAAAAAAAATCATATAACCTTATGCTCAGTAGCTACAAAATAAATACTTACAATGGGTTTCCTAATAGCAATAAGTCGGCTAACAAAATCTCCAGCATTAAATAACAAAAAGCAAGAAACTGGTAAAAATAGGCGACCTACAAAAAATAATCTGTGATGAGTTTTTGAAATTCATATAATGAATCTATATTATTTATGATAGAGACATGACGTAAAACAAACACTAAACTATTTATTTATCATAACGGTTTTATTGTATTAGTTGTATGCTCCTTTTTTAATGAATAAAATTAAATCCTAAGAAAAAATTATTTATTCTGTTTTTTGTGACTAAAATGGATACGATTTTATTAGGTTTTGATTATTACATAATTTACCAAATTGGGACACAGTTGAAAGGTGGATAAAAATATAAATGTTTGTTCAGAATGACAGATTTCGTTTTCGTATATAAAATTAAAGTACAGCGACAACACAAAAGTCATTAGATTTACGTACCTGTCCATATTGTATGTGAGCTGGACGTTGATGTTACTAATACTACGACCGCCGGTAAAACTGATAGTGAAACCCAAAATACGAATACAACAGACAAGGCATACATCCATATCTGCAAAGGAAGATCCTTTTAGATCAAGATATTTTTTAAACATCATTTCACATTTCATTAAACATTTATGTATTTTAAAACCTATCCCTTAACTTAAATTAGGTATCTAAATATTTTTCTGTATACCACAACTAATTTTTATTTTATTTTCCAAAAATAATTTTTGTAATATTCTGTAAAATTTAATTAAATAATTTAATCACAATTCTCTCTCAATTTACTAAATATTCAACTATAGCATAATTGATAATTAAAAGCAAAGTACAGGGTGAGGCAAATAAAAGTGGCCCCGGTCTAGAGATAGGAATACGTTGAAATGATTGGCGAGAAAAACTATTGAAGCCGCCTGAAAGCTTTCAAGTGGAAATAAAATATTATTCAAGCGTGTAATGGTTTCACTTGTCAAACCTGTTTTTGCATTGGTTGGATTGGATTAGCATCACATTAGAGCTATTCATAGACTATTGGCCAGTTCAGATCGTAGTGCGTCAGTGAAGATGAAACTCACAGTACAGCAGAGAGTGTTCGTTGTAGAAAATTTTATTAAAACGAATTCGTGGAAAAAATGGGACCAGTTGTTTGTTGAAGAATTTTAAGGTGGAGAAGTGCCAAAAAAGAGTACTAGGCAACGATCAGTTACGAAATGGCGTCAGCCAGGATCTGCTGTCAACAAGTTAAAAAACATTCTGAAACGGGTCTTAACACCAAATTCTGGGTCTTGCAATCAATTTAAAATGTTTTGTATTAACAAAAACAGTCCGATTATCTACGATAAATAACAACCGAAATAATCACTAGTGGGAACTTTTTTGATCAGAGAGCTCTACAAACCTTGTTTATATTTCATTTCAACTAGCTTTTCAAACCATAGCGTAGCTGCCGGCAAATAAGTCGCCAAGCGTTTGTTTGGGCTTAATATTGAAGCGATCAATGGCTTCATGTTAGCAAATCTGTTTTTGTATTGGTTTATGACTTGGCAACATTTCTGTCGTATTCTTACTCCACGTTGGGGCCACTTTTATTTGCTTCACTCTGTATAATTCTATGTAGTCAGTGTTTTATTTAAGGGGATATTGAACAAAACGAAGCTTCAAGATATCGACTTTTCATATTAACGTTTAATTACTTAATACCCATTTTAAAATAAACCAATACAATGCATATCTGAATATGGGTTTGCAATGGGCGAGGACGCTAGTTAATTTCAAATTAACTTTGTTGCCAACTCCAAATATTATTAGTACAAATTTTCAATCAATTTCCATTATTTAGGTTCACTTTCCAAGATAACTATCGATTGTATCTAAAAATGTTTATTTAATATAAGAATAGTCCATTAAATACAATACATTTCAAGTTTGACGAAAAATCATAATTTTTTTAAAAAAGTTATTACCTTAATCAGCAACTTTGCGCATTTCTTAAATCTAAGCTAAACAAAAAATTGTTCCTAAAGGCTGAAAATTGGTATTTTGGAATAATGACCTTAAAAGCTGGCAACAAATTTATATAGAAATTAACTACCATTCTTGCAAATTCCAGTCTCTTATTGAATTGTGTGTCATGTAAGTTTTTTTTCGTAAAGACACAATTTTGTGATTAAAAGTTAAAATTCGATATTTTAAACCATTGTTTTGTTCCCTGTTACCTTAATGAAACTAAGAAAAAAAATTTGCTTGCATTTTAAACTAAAAACAGTTGAAAGGACTCAAACCTGTTTAAAAATGTCCCAGCTTGAAACTTGGTCAATGTGTTCTTTTGGAGTATTTTGTCGCATCATTGCTGTTTGAAAAATTTAAAAGAGCATGCTGCTTTTATTTTTAACCAACATAACCATAACATACAAAAAACATTAAATTTTAATAATAGCATTATATAAACATCTTAATAGCAGTAATTAATAACATTATGTAAACTTCTTTATAGCAGTGATTAATAGCATTATATAAACTTCTTAGTAATAGTAATTGTTACAAGTGTTTGCTAAAATACGTCATTCTGCTAAAGAGTTATCAAATCGTTGTCCAATTTATGATTTAAACTACGTTGACCTTATACAAAACTGTATTGTGCCATTTTTCAGTTTTAAATATTATTTATTTTTTATTTATAATTAGTTTAAATATAATTATTATTAGGCAATTCTTTGAACAGATATTACTTACGAAAAAATATTGAGATATCATAACAATTTAAGGCATAAATTTAAAAATAAAAATGGTAAATTGTACTTACATGTTTGTTTGGACATGTAGAAATGATAAAGTTCCTATTAAAAAAGAAAGAATAGCATTGTTTAAGTAAACATTCATAGCGACAATATACTGTCAATAGTGTATTTAACATTAAAAAATAATAATGACTAATGCTTGTCTATATTTTACCGATTTTTAAAAAATCATATACATTTTGACTCTGAATTCTCTACATTAATAGTATCTTATTTTGAATTTGTGTTAATTCCGATATAATTTAAAGTGCCATAGTTAAATTGTAAGGCAGGGGTAGGTTGTGCATATATATTCTGGCTTGTGTGCTTGATAAGAGACCCGCTTATAAGCCTTCGTCAAATAAGAGAGACACAAAAAGAATTTTTACTAACACAGAGAAAGGAACTACACCCAGGGCGAAGGTGGGAATCGAACTCGCACCCGTTACACTACGCATACTGCTAGCGTAATGGTCTGCGATCCAAACCACTAGGCCATCCGGGACCAGTTAAATTGTACTTAATTGATTTTTAAGTAACTCCAATAACTAACATTTACACATTAAAAACATTACAGTGAGCCCTACTTAAACGTTTTCAAAAAAACGAATCTAAAATTTTTTTAGAATGTTGAAAAAGCTTCCAAAACGGGGTAAAAAAAAGTGCATAAGTATTTTGTTATTCAAAAACTTAAACTCTAGTTAATGGGAATGCATTAAAAAAAATATTGTTATTTCAATAACACTATTTATTAAAAAACATCAAATAAATACTTACGCTTTTAAGGGTCAGAGAAAAGAATACGAATGTGATGATGAGAAAGAGAGTGGCTATGGAAAAGTAGAAAAATGCACTGTCAGCTGGGTTAGTGATTCCGACTAAAGACAATATTTGAGCCAGAGAAGCCAGCAAACCTCCTAAAGCCTGTAAAAATACAAAATGTTACAGTGCTTTTCTTGTAAAAAGAACTATATCAAAAAACTTAAGTTAGTTAAACTATTTAGCATAAGTTTACACGAGAAATATTTAACCAGATGAACCCAAAATATGCAAGTGCAGAAGGGTGAAATCTCGGGTCAGGTTTTATTTTTTTGAAATGCTAAGAGATGGCAGCACCGTCTTTTATTTAAGTGTATTACAATTTGCGGATTCTAGATGGCAGCACCACGACATTTTAACTATAAATATTGTACGAGAAATTATAATATTTTTTAGGTTATTGGGGAATCGGGGTATCATTATATATCTATTACCGGAAAATATGAAATCCGTTATTTTATAGAATACCTAGTTATTCCATGAAATTACTGATCGTGTCCGTTAAAGCGTATAACTCTCTTGTATTTCATGGTTTAACTAGTTTTTTCATAGAATAACGATCTGTAGCCCGTTAAAGAGTAAAATAATCTATATCTTTGTAATTCCAAGTGTCATTTTAGTAACCCTTGTTGTAACAAACAAACAAACAAACACAAACAAACAACAAAACAAACAAACCCACCCACCTAGCTAATTCATTTTAGATAAATTGATTATAGGTATTCTATGAAAAACTGTGCATTATATACTTTAACGGTAACATAACTACTAAATGATGTTTCGTACAGATACATCTGTTGTACGAATTTGGAACTAGTTTTGTTCTTATTCCCTACTGCTCATTTCGCCTCCATCCAATAATGCTCTCTTGCAATTTTACGTTAATCTGATAGGTGATTCTTTTTATAGCATTTTGAGGTTACAGCTTTAATTGTGGTCAGCCTGTAGATGAGTTTTCATTGTATTTAAAAATTTAACTACAGTAGAACTCCTATTGTCGGAATTGGCTTGTTTTAAATGGCGGCGTGTAGATTGATTCCCGGATTCCATTGGTGGTGTGACACGGTAAGCTCCACCTACTACATTGATTAACCAATCGATACCTTATTTTTATTCATGTGGAACTGTTGCCTCTCAAGACGTGAAACATGCTTGTTGGAATCGGTCAACATTCAAATATCCGGATAATTAGATTTTTTTTCCCTCGAAGAAAGTTTGAGTATTATTGAAGGCTGGAGCAGAATAATACCTTCAGAGTTCGGATAATTGGTATTATATTGTAGTTTTTTTATAACTTACCATGCCGTTTACGTTGTATCCCATGTATCTTTTGGGTAAACTGCCAGCAATGCCGGTCCCTCCACCTTGTACGAATCCACACATTGCTGTAAGAATCCCAAAACATGATATCAAATTACATAATATTATCAAAAACATGATATTTGTGTTATTTTTATTACTTTAAGTGAAACAGTGAGTTACATGTACCATTAAGAAATATCTATTCTGGTAAAGTAAATAAAAATGATGTAAACAATAGTTATAATAAATATATAGCAGTTTAGAAGATATATTTAAAATTTGTTTTATTATATAAAAAAAGGTTACTACGTCGGATTATTCTCAGAAACTAGAAAGTTTAGCTCTAGCCGATTTTGATTCCATATTAACAAATGAAGAAAAATTATCTCTCCATTAGTTCTCTTCTTTCCCATGTTAAGTCTATTCTATACTAGTATTTCCATATCACTTTTTCTTTTATTTTATGTTTGTGTACCAGCATTTTTTATAAAGACAGTCATATGGTTTTCTTTGTATCCTAGATGAAACTTTTTTTCTTTTACACCGACAGACTTTTAAAAATTGTATTGAGATTTAAATTACATATTTTCAAACCAAACAAGATTAAATTAAAAGTATTTTCTAGGGGTAAAAACACTTCTAGATAAAATTAAAACTTTAAATCAAAAGCATAGTAATCCAGAAATCAAACATCGACAGCTTTCATTGACTAAAAACCAACACGTTTTGCACTCATCTTAAAACTTTCGATCATCAAGCATCAAATATGAGAAGAGTACAACTTAGGACAAAATCCATTTGTCATATAACTTCTTAAAAATCTTACCATTATCGCTACAACGTCACGATGGTTACAAGTAAAAAATGTCGTTTGTCCTATAAATAAAAAACGAAATTAATTTGCAAACAAAAACGATGATCATTATAATATATTATATAATTATTATTAAATATATTATTATTATTATTATTATTATTATTATTATTATTATTATTATTATTATTATTTATTATTATTATTATTGTTTTTGTTATTTAGTGAATCAATTAGTGATCGTAAACTCTGCCGGACGTGGATTGTCGAATCAAGCCTTTTATAAAAAAAAACTTATTATTTTTTTTTAAACTTTCAATTACCTAATGTGAAATATAAAGGTAATGAAAGAATTGCGATGGGGTCGAAAATCATAAATGAAGATTTCGTGTTTTCTACTCGTTTTTAAGGGTGATGAGTAAAAATAAGTCGTATTTGAACATTGGTCCGTCGGTTTGAAACCTCTCTACAGCTCGAACTAAAAGAGCCAAGGACTTCAAATTCAGTAAACGAGTTCCTAGTACCTGTTTGATGCCATAACAAGGTTTTCGAGAAAATACCACATACGCAAAAGGTAGCTGCTGTAGAATATTTTTTAGTTTTAAAGATATTGTTGAAAACGAAAAGAGATACAGACTTGAAATTTAGTACACGAGATAGACGTTATTAGGTTTTTGAGAAAATCAAGGATGTGCAAGTGCCAAAGAACTTTTTTTGGTTTTAAATTTATTGAAATCATCTTATACGGTATATAATTGCCTTGAAATGTATTGATTTATTGAGTAGAAATTAAAAGTCACTTAATGTTACACACCCGTTGTTTTGTTTTTTACTTGAAGGTCAATAACTTTTCCCATAAAAAAACAACTTCGTCATTTGTTGGATTTGACAAGAGTTGTAAAGAAGTAAAGATAACATGGATATCGCGAAAGGGCTGAAAAAACCTTACTGATATGGGTCAAGCGCATGTTTACTTCTGTATACATGCGCATTTTTCTTAAAAACATCAACACTTTGATGTATGACAATGGTCAACATTACAAACCAAATGAGTTTAATTCTAAACCGAAACGACGATAATTTCTCCCCACCTTGTGCTTTTGATTATATTTAAATGACGCAACAGAAAAACAAATTTAATGATGTTATTGTAAAAGGAACATCAGGGACATTTACAAAGTTGTAGTTATGTGTATTGTCTCAATATTGCGGTACCTTTTAGTGCCAATATAATATAAAATAATAAAATTGCTTTTATATGTGATTTTTACGGCTGTTCATGGACGAATCCATTAAACCTATTAGTAGGTTTCAAAGTTACTGAACCATTTGTTCTACTGCATACGAAAAATAAGTATTTGTCCACTTGTTTTAACCAATGGACACTTTTAAAATCCAGGGCTCATCTGAAACCTTCAACCTTAGAAATAAAATTCATCTATTTCAAGATTCAAAGATCATTGACCTTTATATTGAAGTATGTTTGAAAATAATAATTTTATAACACAACATTTGTGATTTTGACCAAGAGACTAGAAAAATGTCGTGAAATTTGTTGATATATCTATAAGAGCGTAGTCAGCTGAAACCTTCAATTTCAGAAATAAAACTATCATTACTTTTTTCGATTCAACAATCCTTGACACGCATTCCGTTATGTTTGACAATTATTTCGCGTTACCATGTTCTTTATGACAAAAGAACGAGGAAAATTTCTAGAGTTTGAGAATCAATTATGGACAACGTCGCAGAACCTCTGGAATCTTGTATGTAATTACTTTCAAATTCAACTGTAAACGAATACTTCTTAAGGGGAGTAGAAATGGTTCTATCTTGCCCATGTTAATTTTTCTAACTTTAGGAACATTTATCTCACGGACTATATGAGATATCATTATGAATTTTGATAGATTTTGTTCCTTACATACAGCTATTTTATTTAGACTGAGAATATCACAAAGTATGAAAAATACTTTTACAGTGATTTTTAAAAAAATATGTCATAAAAAAAACCCCAAAAAATCAGATTTATAGTTATATAATGTTTTTTGAGCAGATATATTTAAAATTCCTCAGTTAAAATCAAAGAGCTATTAACGGTGAAGATATAAAATAAAACATGTTGATATATTGTATAGATACAACTCAGAAAGAAATTCGCCAAACAGGGCCTTTAGCTTGTTTTAATTCAAACTTTTAAAAGCCAAAATTAACTATTTTCATTAACCTTCTTTATCAGATTTATTAATTATTCTTTATTATTTGCTAAATTTATGTGAAGTTCGAAGAAAAATGATGTAATTTTTTTTAATAAATATCTTTGAGTCGCCCACAATTTCCCATTACATTTCTTTGGGAAATTCAGTTATTATTTATCGTTTGTTAAATTAATTTACATTTCGAAAAATATATAATTACTAAAATTGACGCTTTAAAAATAAAAGCAAAACTTTGCATATTTTTTATGCAAAGTTAGAATTCTCTATGCATCTTCCTTCATACATTTATAATGAACCATCGAAAGAATTCTATTGTGATATTACAACAATCCAAACTGAATTATATCTCATAAATAAATATTCTTTCAAGAGTTTTATTTTTATTTTAAATAAAGTTTCTAGTACGTTTGAAGAAATAGCAACATTGAAAATATTGAATAAAACTGGATGTTAGCATGTTATTTCAATGTAGATTACATTTTTAGTTATTTCATTTTTAAATAAACTTTTAATTTAAAATTTTTAATGAAATTTGGAATGCAGCCTAGTCTGATTTTTTGCTTTAAAATGACGTATCGCACTTGTTGGTGAGACTTACGGTTCAGTCTGTGAAAGTGGGTGACAGACAGACGGACAGGCGGACGGACTGAACGATTATAATACCTTCCACTTTTTACGTTATAAACGTAGTGTGGAAGCTAAAACAGAAAATCGACATTTTTGACCCAAACACCCATCCGACTCCCTTTAAAGAAAACATTTGTAGATTAGTTTCTGTCAATTTGATACGATGTCATTGTTGTGAACAACATAGCGACAGGTTCTGATAAAGAATTATGACGAAGTGATAATGGTCTTGGGGGGGAAAAATCGAATACGTTGATGCCTTTTTAAGTGTGTTCCAGAGCATTTCGAAACTGAAAAATGACTTTGATACCTTGACACATGTTGTATTGCTGTGTGACTATATTTATCAAGGATATGCGTAGGACAGACAAGTTAAGGGGCCGTCCATAAATTACGTGAAGTTTTTAGGTGGGAGGGGGGAAATTGAGTTAAGTTCAATTAAAACATGTTTATTGGCTTAAATATGGCAATATCTTGCACGATAATGTTTATCGTGGCTGTTCGTGCCATAGAACTGAGGTAAGAATATAACTGGAAACCGTACTCCTCCCGTGAAAAAGAGGAACAAAATTAATCACGTGGCGGAAGACGAAAAAGTTCATGAATATGATTTTAGGTGGTTAGTATAAGAGTTGCAGCTGATTTTACTGAAAAATACTAAATTTACTGATGCATAAATCATGTTGGCTATAATAGTCCTTCTTAAATCCCCATAGACTGTATTTGAATGAACATTCGTTTGTTAACTTTAGTAGTTACTATTTCAGTGTTTTATTGTTTAACTTTATTGCTGCCTTTCTAGACTACGATCTGTGCAATCTAAAAAAACTATTCTTAATTATTCTAATATGCCTAGCACCCCCAGAGTCCTTGGTCACGGAAGCTGAATTGGGCACGGCAGGCCTTGGCCCAGTAATGGGCTGTTGCGCTGAGGAGGAGAGAATAAGTTAAGTATTCTAAAAGGAAAGTGTTTTTAAAACAAATACAAAGCATTTATTTATAGTAAACGAATTTTTGAAAAATCCCATGTAAGATCCCATGTTAACCTTTAGTAGTTTCTATTTCAGTGTTTTATTGTTTAACTTTATTGCTGCCTTTCTAGACTACGATCTGTACAATCTAAAAAAAACTATTCTTAATTATTCTAATATGCCTAGCACCCCCAGAGTCCTTAGTCATGGAAGCTGAATTGGGCACGGCAGGCTTTGGCCCAGTAATGGGCTGTTGCGCTGAGGAGGAGATAATAAGTTAAGTATTCAAAAAAGAAAGTGTTTTTAAAACAAATACACAGCATTTATTTATAGTAAACGAATTTTTGAATGTGTGAGATTGGGAGGGGGGAGGGGGTACAGGCCAATCTCACAAAATCCCATCAGTATATGGATGTTAGGTTAGGGTTTAAAAACATCAAATGGCCTCATGTTATTTAAGTACGTCACCAAAAGCATATGTCATGAAACCAAAATTCTTCTAAGAATAAAGTTAACGTAATTGAAAAACATTCCTATGTATAGTTAGAGTACTGATCGAGCACGTCCTAGTTAAAATACATGCCGTATTAATTGTATCAATTAATACAAGAGTAAGATTATAGCTTTTCATCAATTAATGTGCAGTAGAGATGAAAATGTCCACCCAAACATCTGTTTCGAAAGATCTAAGGCGTATTCAACTATTCATAAGTAAATTTCAAAGTGACAGAGTTGGTTATCACGTTTTATTTGATAAATCAAACATTTGACATGAGTGACAAACCGAATGAAACAACGTCGTGAGCAACGAGAATAGTTTGTTATTAAAACTTATCGTATTCGAATAATGTACATTTTTGAAACATAAATCTGTTATCTCATGTGTGCTAAAAGATATTACGAAAAAAAATCTTTAAAATGTTATAACTACACTAGTTAATGGATGAGTTAAAAAAAATATTGTATCGAAATCACAGCGGCATTTCATAGATCTTTTTTGAGAGTTAGGGCAGATAATTAAAATAAAATACTAAAAATTCAAATTCCGTTTTGAGTTTAAAAATAACCTTTTTTTAAAAACAATCATAAACAATAATTTTGAATAAATTGCAATAATTTTCGTGATTTCGAGGCATACAAACTTAACCGAATATTATTAGCTCACTGTCATTTTAGAATTCGAATCAAGATCACATAAAATATTCTTTTGAAACTAATTACCATAATTATCATTCCTCTTCAATAATGCTCTTAAGAGTCCATCAGAAGTTTGAGTTTTGTCAGCCTGATCTATATTTGATATGCGCTACAAGCGGAAATGTTATGAAACCCGCTAGTATGAAACGTGGTCAACACTAATCAAGCTATATTTTACCAGCATTAACTTATTTATATATTAGCAATGATTTGGAGAAGAAATACAATGTCTATAAAAAATAATAATCAATTCTTATTTAAAAAGATTGAAAAACTAAGTATTTGTAAGTTCTATAAAGTTTCATGATAAGAACTACAATTTAGAGAAATCCTTTTCCTTAAAAAATAGTATGTTTACCCTTCGCTATAGGTACACATACGTGTACCTTTGTAGCGGTCACTTCACAGCTTCATTTTAGAATTTTTTTCGTAATACTAACTCTTATAAACTAGTATGTTCAAGATTTTTAAAAATATCGATACCAAAGCAGCTGATTTATTAGTTGTATAAAAATGGCGTAGGAAGAAGGTCAACCATATTTCGGTGGTCTTGCAAAATGATAATAACAATAACAATAACAATAACAACAATAACAATAATAATAATAATAATCAGCCGTAGATTTATAAGGCATTTAGCATAAAAAAACAAATATTAGGATGAACAGTTAATTTAAAAAAAAGCTAACAAAGCTTATTTGAAACTCCATAGCACACAAAAAATGCCTATTTTCACCACTCAATTCCACTAAATTGAAATGCTCCTCAGAAAACGTTAAACGTTAATTTTTCAAAACTACTTGCAAAACATATAATTATTACACACACAGTTGTTTGAAAAATATATTTATATGAAAAATTTATCATTAATTTTTGGGATTGAAGAAGTTATGGATCGGTTTTCAGCTGACAAGTATGACATCAAACCAAACTTCATTCGGGACTTTTATTATTTCATTATTTTCTTTCTCTCTGAAAACTCGAAGCTTAAACGATTATTTTCCCAATATCCTTGTAAATCAGTATCGATATATTTGTTGTCGTTGTAGAAAACGTGCTACACTCACGGTGGTCTGTGTTTACAAACACGATGGCAGTTGTGAAGAGGAACAGCAGTATCATCGCCATCAGAGGCCACTTTATCCTCTTCGAAGGTTGCATCCTGGAAAATAAAAATATTGCTATCAAAATCGGTCAAGAAAATAGCCAAGTGGCGTTATCGTACTCTTTGGTAGTGCGTATGTGAAGAATTAGAAGTATTAAAATACGATAAATAAGTAAAATTATAGAATTAATTGTAAAAAGTAAGAGTGCGAGAATTTCTATTACCGTTCAATAAGTTATTACACACCATTTCAAAGTAATTATATAAGGGAACCTGTGGATCCTTGGCCATAAGGGAGGCTTGGCCCACCTTTAAATTTTAGTATTTAAAAATATTTTAGCATTTTCTCAATAGATGGTACTCAAAGCTACTGTTGTCAGCAAATAGCCACCTTAGTTTCATTGAGAAACTTCTTAGCAGTGAGGAGAAAATAAAAAAAGAAAGTTTCTCTTACCAAAAAGTAACATTTTAGACATAATTTGTAAGACTTTTTCAGACTAACCAATTGAATAAGGTTTAGTATGTGGTATTTTATGAATACTGTTATATATTAAGGTTTCATTTAAGTTTAGTTATAAAGTTTTTGCAATGAAGTAGGCTTCATATCACCATGTGAGATTCTTTACGAAAAGGCTAGGTGGGGAGGCTTGGCCCCCTCTATATAAGAGAGGGTTGGCCACTGGATCAAGGCCCCTTAAGTTAACTAGTCATGAAAATCTATAAATAATGTTTATAATAAGGTATGATAATAACTTTGTAAAGGTAATAGATTGATTATCAATATTTGTACATGTTTAGAATAAAACCAAAACTTCAACAAAACTAATTTATGTCAGCTATGACCAAATATCAAACTTTTTCTGCAAACACTAAATTATTACTTCAAGTATAATAACACTCCAGAAAAATATAAAGATATTATCTGATTTTTTTTTTTTTTTTTTTGGGGGGGGGGGGGCTACTGAGCGAGTGAACGAGGTAGCTTTGAAAGTGCGCTTTGATTTTGACTTTTTCCAATTTGTACCGTTAAAATGAAAAAAAAAATAAAACTAAGGCAGTTATATCTTGTGCATTTTAATGTGTGTACAGACTGAATAAATATATTTAACATAAATAAAAACAATTACTTGATATGGACAATTTTAGAATTTTAAGTACAGATAATACTATAAAAATGTATTACTCTAAATATTAATTATGGTGAACATGATTTTTAAATGATGTCAGAGTGTCGAATTATAATATAATTTTTTTGACATTCAATGCTTGCAAAAATAATTTGAAATATTTATTATTGTGCACTTTAAAATTATGCATTTTTGTATGGGCCAAGCCACCCTTACCATGGGCCAAGCCTCCCTTATAAAGGGAGGCTTGGCCCAGGTGTCTATGTTTTTAAAAAACATAAATTTTGAAAGAAAAAAGATATTTATATTATACCATTATATCCTTGTTGCCAATAAAATTTCCTTTAATATGAGCTATCATATGAATTGTTTAAGGTAAAAATATTTAAAAAAAATAAAATTCTGAAACTATGGCCAAGGCTCCCCAGGATCCCTTACCTTGTAAGGTAATTTCAATAACTTTAAAACTTAAAAAGTTCTATGACAGCAACCCCATGGCATGCGTAATTTTCTCGAAAACCTTACTATGATGTCCGATAAGTGGAAACTCGTTTACAAAATTTGAAGTCTGTAGCTTTTTTAATTTCCAGCAATATTTTTAAAGTCAAGATAGTTGTATGGCAAATACTCCTTGATAATGCGCAATTTTCTCGAAAACTATTATTATGACGTCCGAGGTACTAGAAACTCGTGTACCGAATTAGATGTCCGTAGCTCTTTTAGTTCGAGCTGTAGAATGGTTTTGGACAGAAGGGTCAATGTTCGAAATCCACTTTTTTAAAATCAGCACCCCGCAAAACGTGTCGACAACATCAAATCTCCTTTACGGATTTTCGACTCCATCGCAATACTATCATTACCTTATATATTTTACTGGTAGTTGAGAGTATAAAATTGTGTATTGCCGATTGTTGTTACCAGTATTATGAGTATTGCATCACATTGTAAAAATTTGGTGAAACGTTACTTACTCCATAAATTTGGTGGCAGGTCTCTAGCCTAATGGAGTAACGTTACATCACAAACTATAGGGAAAGCTTCAAGCTCGCTCTCATTTTGTGTCGTACAGTTCCAACAAATTTTTACGCTGTGTACAAAAAACTCTATAATAAAATAATGTTTTCAGTAGTTATTATTCTTCCGAAATGCTTGGAAATGGGCAAATATGTATGGTTGTTTTCAATGTATAAATTTTAACTTTAATTTACTTAAAACTAGCTGACCCGACAGACGTTGTCTTGTCTTTACTATGAATATTGAATTGTAATTGAAGGTTGATCGAAAAATCCATCGATCCTTGGCAAACGCAGCCCAAAAATGTCCAAAGAATAATACCCCATGTGGTGGGAGTGCACGTTAAATATTTTTCAAAGACCCGACGCTACGTACGATGTAAAAATTGCATTGGGTGCCTAATCAGGTGTTGGCTCGTCACATGACTGTGGTTCTAAATAAAGACGCCCGTGGCCAATATCCCTCTTGTATAGCTCTAGTGCGACGATAATTCGAACTTACCCTAACCCATACAACTGGATGGGAATAGCTACCTTATGCTAAATTTTTAACTTCGCCAAAAGCCGCCAATGCTAACATTCAATTGGCCATATCATAGCTGTACCAAATTGACAGTTTCATAAACATAAAGTTTTTACGCTATACGTAGAGGGAATTAACATTTCTTAGAAGTATTCATCAGATCTAGAATAGTAATCACCTTTACTGCCATGATACATTGTAGCAATATCTTCACTTCTTACCATTCTTAAACATCAATTAAATTAAATTCGGAAACAAAAAAAAATCAAAAATTTCAATTCAATAAATAAAATAATGATATTCAAATAAAAATCCTACAAATTAAACTCACGTGCTGATTTTTTTTTAAATTGAAATAAAAAAAGTATAAATTCTAATCTTACAATGCTATTCCTATGGAGAAATCGGCTCACGTTTTGCACTCCTACGCCCGTTCGGGTTCGAATTTAGAATAACTCATTCATTAAGAACCTTCTCCTGACAATAACAAACACAACGAAAAAAGAATTAGTGAAATCGATCCAGCCGTTCAGGCGTGATGCCGTGACAACGAAAAAATTGAACTTTGTTGTTGTTGTCGTCGTGTCCATGATGTGTGCAAAAACTAGATGGATCCGAAGCTGTCGTAGACAGCTTTCGCTATCGGACTTTAATTTATATATAAGATAACATATTTATTTTAATATCAGAATTTGGTTTATTTTTTAAGATATGGTCTTAAAAACATTTCCAAATGAAAAAAGTACATCATAAAAAATAATTAATTGTCAATAAAATTTAAGTTGAGATAAGATTCCTGAAAGTCACATAAAAATTTATAATTCATTTTAAATTTAGGTGGGGGGGGGGGGGGGGGTAACGTTATTACTGCATTGTGAGCACTAGTGAACAGTTTTTTGTAATATTTAGGTTTCGATTTCCTTAAAGCTAGTTTCCACTAGTTTTATGGAGTACAGTTACACAAAACTTTACAGTGCAGCAGTGATGAATGCTTAGTTGGTAAAGGGGTAAATCTTTTCGATTGAAAATTAGTACTTATAGATTTTCAAGAATGTACGAATATAGAATGTACGAACAGCGTTAAACTTTTATTAACTAAAATCATACTTCAAATAAATTTCTAAAACGCTGTAGCTTACCATCTTACTAAAATCACATTAATATACTCTATTGGATATAAAGCTTAATTGCACATCAGAAATTTGGTGTTAAGTTATTCCGTAGAACCTTTGGCAGAATGTCGTGCATCCACCTTTATGATACTTCATCAGATCAAAAAATAAGGGAAGCTTACTCTTATTTTTTGGTGAAACTTTACACTAAATTTTTACATTGTGTGCAAGGAACCTTATAATAAAATTATATTTTGAGTAGTTAATGTTTTTACGTGAGTATTTGTAAGCTCACTAGTAAATTGTTTTTCTAATTTATTACTTTCTCATACAAACAAAAATGGCAGCTTCTATTTCTATAAAACAGGTTTTTACCAGCTTTATGGGAAAAAGATTCACCAAAATTTTACAGCGTGTTTTTTCAGTGATAATGATTCCTGCATTTTATGCAATTATGCTAATTTTGTATCCTCAATCATTAAACAAACCATTCGAAAGAAAGTCTTTTGTTAACTAGATAAGCGGATAATATTGAAAGGTTTTAAAATAAACATTAATATATTTGGAAAGCTACCTAATGGAGATATTAAGACACGTCTTTTGCATGTTCATAAACATTATTAAAAAAATAATATTTTGAAATAACTGTGATTTACGTCTTTTAACTTTTTACTTATTAGGTGCTTAAAAGGACATCCTTTTGACATTTATGTAAAAAGTAATTTGTGCAATCAAATGAAGACGTAGCATTTATTCCATCAAGGATTATTTATTATACACATTTTTTATAGCCACGAATAAAAAGTAACCAAATTTCAATGTTACGACACTTTTACGACGCCTTAAATGCGCCTTGTTCTACCGAAGATATCATTTCTTTCCAAATTCAAATGATTCCTTTGAACTTTGGGATTCCGAAACATATATTATTAGTGAAAAGTATGAATTTCTGCATCATTGGCTGACTACATTGGAAATTAGATTTCTAAAAACAGAAAAAATATCATGGCACGAGTACAAGATACATGACTTTATGACCTTTTGTTCTGATATAACAATGGTATGAACTTGATTGTGAATGCGTATGGACAACTAGACAAAGGGAAGCATGTCCAAATTGATTTTGAAAGAGCCCGACGAAATAAAAGCAGAAAAATAAGACTTTTATTACTGTAAATGACATTAGTTATTACGTATGCAATCATCAGAGACGAAGAAAGCCCTAAAACAACTTACGAGAATAGAGGAATAACTTTAATGAATTACAGTACTTTGGTATAGAATATCATTTTCTTTGGTCTTTTTCATAAAGTAAGTGGTTTAAGTGTAAAGTGGTTACCGGTGCGAAAAATTTTATAATTAAAAAAACAAATTGTTAATTGTTAAAACAAATTCATTTTTTTTCTAAATATCTTTAAAAAGTAAAAGAAATACTGACAAAGCATTATCTTAGTTTAAAATTCTCGTGGCAGTCCACTCAGCCGAATGAAACTCAGCCGAAACCGCAAAAAGTAGCCAACTTGGTGAAAAAGTGTGGTTGGGCTTGGCGAAGAGATCCCCTTCTGCTGATAAGGGTTTGTGGTTGCTTTTCTCCTACGAAAGCGTTAGCGATAAGAATTCAACCGAAAGGTGCTTGCAAAGCCAAATCGGAGCCGAAAGTTGTACAATTGGTGAATGCCCCCTGCTCATGATGTGATTGCGAATACAATGCGATCACCGTGCAGACCAGGAGTCATAAAAAAGGCCCCACGTTCTAAGAACTCAGACGGGTCCTGTTTCAGGCGACAAATATAACCAGATAACAGGCATTTAAAGGATGGACTTTGATGGTTTGAACTTTTGAACTTGTTCTCAATGTCTCCACCTATCTCAGTAAAAGAAATTTACAAAATAATGTTTAAATATAAAGCTATATTGAAGGATCAATATTAACATTTTATTTATTAATTAGTAATTTACATTTAGCAAAAAACTGAATGCAAGTAGAGAAATTGTTATACTATTTTATTTCGATTGATATATATATACACATATAATGTTTCAAAGTTAAGTTGTGTTTCTTTACTTCCGTATCGTTAATTTATATATCGTAACTTTAAAATATCTTATAACTTGGCCGCTGTTTACACTGATAATTGAATTGTTTTGTCATAACAACTTGTGCTTTGTTCAACTTTTTCAGTCCTCAAAATTCTTCATTTGCTGTAAAACACAAACTCTCAAGTTATATGCTCATTTTGGGTGGAGCATAAAAGTTCGATGATGGGCATTTTTAATATTTAAACAATTGTGTCTATAACAGATTTTGATATCATAATTTAAATAGTATTAAGTTCATATGTCAATATTTCATTTACTTGAAAGCGCCACGCCAGCGTGAAGCGCTGTGTTAAGGCATCATGGCACCGTCGATACCTTCGCATGTTCTGTATCCGTCTTAGTCATCTTATTAACGGCCCGTTTTGGACCAATAAACGCCGTGTATATGTGACTGGTGCACGTTAAATCTGTTGACGTTCAAAGTTCTGACACCATGTACGACGTCTCTATAAGATTGCGTGGAGTCTGCGCACAACAGTCTGCGCACTGTACCGGGTGCGGGTTCAATTCCCACCTTCGCCCTGGGTGTAATTTCTCTTTCTGTGTCAGTAAAAATTCTGTCTGTCTTACTTGACGAAGGTTAATAAGCGGGTCTCTGATCAAGCACACAAGCCGGAAATGCATGTACACAACCAACCATATATATAGTTTTAGAAGTTTTTATACGTGACGAACGACAATTGGGTTTGGGCTGAATTAACGTCGCACTAAAGCTACAAGAGGACTATTGGCCACGGACCTCATATTTAATCAGGGTCAAGTGACGAGGCCGAAACCCGAACTGGCACTTAGGCGGCCGTATCGCGACTTCTTACGCGGCGTCAGAACTTAGGACTACGGCAGATTTAACGTGCACCAGTCTCATATACACGGCGTAATTTAATGAGATTTTTTTTTGCAAAATAAAATTTACTTGACCTTCAAACACATTCTAATTAACTAGCCGATAATATCAAAAGAAGTTGTTTTTAAGGGGTAGGGGGTGTTAGGAGTTAAGACATTTCTAATCGAAAAAAATATACATATGTATTTTGAACATACTCGCATTGAAGCACACTCATGTCTGCTTAATATAAGGTATCATATCATATGTACAAATCATACATCTAAATTCAAACAAGTTTTTGAAATATTTACAAAAACGTCGTGGTATTTTAATGATATTTGACCAATACTCGGCTTTTATAATTGCCCCATTCTGAATTACATGTTTTTAGAATTTATTGCTCACGAAAACCCCATTTCTATTAAACCAAACCATTCCAAATGAATTGAAATTTTTTACTATATGTCAACCATATTTATATGCTTGTTTTTAATGCCTTTACCTAGCTCATGAAAAAAATTACAGAATAATTTTTATATAGGGAGCTATATTAAAATAAAGGATCAATATTAATATTTAATTTATTATTAAACAAAACAAGTAGGGGTTTGTTACAGAATCCGTCACTTAAACCACTTCCACACAACATTTGTGTTCAACAGGAAACAAACTATTTATACACCTCAGAAAGAAATTCGGCAAACAGAGCCATTAGCTGTAATTAAACATTTAAACGATAAAATTAGTTATTTCCATTAATCTTCTTTCTCAGATTTAATAATTAGACTTTATCGTTTGCTTAATTTGTTTGAAGTTCGAAGAATAATAATGTTATCTTTTTTAATAAATATCTTTGTGTCGTCACAAGTTACCATTTACATTTCTTTCGAAAATTCAGTCATTTATCGTTTGTTAAATTAATTTACAGTTCGAAAAATATATAATTAGTGCAATTGATGCTTTAAAAATAAAAGCGTAACTTTGCATATTTTTATGCCAAGTTAGAATTCGCTATGCATCCTTCTTCATGCATATAAAATGAACCATCAAAAGAACTCTATTGTGATATTACAACAATCCAAACTAAATTAGAGATCACATAAATAAATATTCTTTCAAAAGTTTTTATTTTTATTTTTGATAAAGTTTCTTGTACGTTTAACGAAATGGCAACAGTGAAAATATTGAATAAAAATAAAAATGGAATTTGCATGTTATTTCAATGTAGATTAAATTTGTAGTTATTTAAATTTTAAATAAACTTCTACTTAAATTTTTTTTAATGAAATTTGGAATGTAGCCTAATCTGATTTTTTGCTTCAAAATGACGTATCCCACTTGTCTGTGGGACTTATGGTTCTTTCTGTGAAAGTGGGTGACAGACGGACAGACAGACCGACGGACTGAACGATTATAATACCTTCCACTTTTTACGTTATAAACGTAGTGTGGAAGCTAAAAAACAGGATTGGGGATAATTTTAGCCTTTTCAATGCTCAAAATTCTTTATTTGTTGTAAATGATTAACACTCTCAAATTATATGTTCATTTTGGGTCTAACATAAAAGATCGATAATGAACAATTAAAGACCAAATATAGAAATGACATAGCTTGTATAAATGAAAAAAACATATGATAATTTTAATTCCATATATTCTAGATTCAAATTTGCAAACATTGATTTATTTCTAAATCATTTACAGTATTTTTTTTTTGCTTGATTCTATCTTTATTTTCATCACTAGACTTCTATTAATTTTAATACTAGATGATATGTACTCTTTAATTGATTTCAGTCATTCCCTGTCAAATCAACCAATTGTCTTAACCTTGACATTTCAGAAGTGGATAAGTGGATAAGGTTTGATACATAGGTCACAATGCGCCAATCGAGACCATGTTTTCATTCCTGAGGAACTGTTGCCACTCAAGAAACATGCTCCATTGACTGTCAAAAAGTCTCAGATTGGCCGAATTCGGCAACACTATGACGTCTTGAAACAGCTGTAGAACATTTTAATGCTTTTTAAACCGATATGCTAAACATATATTTTTTTTTAGAAAAACAAGTTTAAAATTCCCAAAACCACCACTTTCAAATATCTATATTTGTTTCACTGACTGTGATTAACTATCAATATGGGCCGTAGTGAGCCTAGTGGTCAGCGTCTCGGTCTCGGGATCGGAAGGTCCTGCGATCGAGTCCCGGTACCACTGAAGACCTACCGAGTATATGCGGAGTACGTGCTCGTTAAATCTGTTGGGTCCGAAAGTCCTCTGAGTTCCCATACCAAATCAATAGCTCTGGGGGTGACAAGCCAATTCTGGGGATCCTCTAGTTGGCCTCTGTCTCTAAAAATTAGATGGATCCACTTATGTGTGTGTGTTGTCTGTTGTGTCTGTCTTACTTGACGAAGGTTTATAAGCGGGTCGCTGACCAAGCACACAAACCTGAATATATATGTCTACCAACCAACAAGCACTATCAATATGCTATATTTCATAATAGGAGGACAGTATAGGTTTGTATCAAACTATTCGCGAAATCGTTCCATTGTAAGGTAGTGAGTTTTTTAATTGGTCCTTTCACAGGAAATTTCGCTGTTGCGTATTTGTGTATAACTTGAAACAAATAATATTTATTTTTGCCGAAAATAGAAATTATAAGTCTAGCAACTTTTGAAACCAAATCTTAACTAATAATAACTAATACCTTTTAACCCTTTAATGTATGATTTTTAATTTTTGCTTAAAAAAATATTTTTTGATCTTTGATGATCATACAGTATGGGAAAAATATTTTAATAAAATCATTTTACCCTGGAACTTAATTATATATTTTTTTTAACTTTGGCATCGCCATAGACTTAGCATTGAGGACGATGTATTAAATTTGGAGAAATTGTATCCTTTTGATTGTATGCAACATAAATATTTTTTTAAATTTAAATAATTACCTTATTTACTCTAAACATGAATATAGCGTTTAATGGATGACATATAGCTAAAGTTGCTCAACATCAAGAATATTTTAAAGTAATTTTTAAATGGATTAAACGTGTGTGTTGCCAAATTGCAACAGTATGCACTAGTGGGCTAAACTTGAAGTTTATTATAACATATCGCTAAAAAATAATGCAATTTACTCATTAAAATATGTTTATTTTGAATATATTTTTTTATCAGAGAAAGTCACAAAAAATGGTAGTAATAAGCATTTAGTTATTGGTTTCAGCTCTAGACAATATTATCAGCTACATTATACACTATGGTATACTAGCAGGAGTATAAATTATATAAATAAGTTTAAGTACAACTCCGCTACGTTTTAACTTTTAATATTAACCTATAAACTACTTGCTGATTTTGCAACAATAAATATGGTATGCGCTTAAATCGTCTCGTAGTAGGATATTTGTTGCGGAAAAACGAAATGGCTCTATTCGATAAATAAAATCTTATTTTATTTTTAACATTTTCGGATCCTCGACAAATGAAATATTGTAGGGTAACGAGTACAGTGATTGGCCCCCCTCACAGTGATTGGCCCCTCATTCATTATTGAAAATAATAAGATGTTAAAGCCCAAAATAGGTGTGACAAATGTTTTTAAAATTCCCGCCATTAACGTTTGCCATGTTGGCAACAACATTTTGGGCTTTAATTATTTGGGCTCTTATTATTTTCAATAATGAATGAGGGGGCCAATCACTGTGAGGGGGGGGGGGGGCAATCACTGTACTCGTTACCCTAATTCGTTTTTTCCCCCGAAAGAACCTTAAAAATAATAAGAATAATAATTTCGAAAATGATAATTAAATACTATTCGAAGAAGTTATGGTATTTTCAGATACTAATATCTTTCTAAATAGAGACAAGATATTGTGTATCTTTCAGTTAATGTAAAACAATTCATTATTTATTATTAAAAAGTATTTTTTTTTGTTAAAACGTTTGTTTTTGGAAAGGTTAATTTCCAAAAGTTTAGTAGATCACTCCTTCATCATGAAATCCCATGCCTGATCTACATCACACCCTTATTGTTATGAAAAAATAGGTTTACATTTACCTATATCTAAATTAATCACGTAAAAAGTAAAACTAATTTAAGCATTTAAATTATAGCTCACAGCTAATATAAAAACAAATAGTTGATATTAGGCGACGAACTTAGCAAAATGTAACATATTATCCTCTAATTCGACATTAATTAAACTTAAAAAATAAGATTTATTTGTACACACATGGCTACTTTCGATTTTTAGCAACCAAATAGCTTTGCTCATACAACTTTGAATGGTGGACACTGGCCTCCCGCAGAGCCAATCCATCATTGTGACAGCCGCTCTCTTCAGTAAAATTCCCAGCCCCTTAGTGAAAAGCTAGTATCAGCTATCTTCGGAGGGGCCGTATATGTTGGTTTGTTTTCTTAAACACAATTGCTATTTTAGAGTGATAAACCAGCCAAATTGTTAGCCATATTGAAGTGCAGGATAACGAAAGAAAAATCTATGTTGAAAACATTATCGCCATAATGGTGAATATGTTGCCATGAAATTTGGCGAGCTTTTGCGGTTTAGGGCGTTCGGCTGAGTTTCATTCGGCTGAGTGGACTGTAACCAAAATTCTAGTTAAAATACTTTTTAATTATTTAAAAATCGTGTGCATTGATTGGTAAGAAACTTCAGATTAAAACATGCAACGTAAGGCTGTGTCCTGACTACGACATCAAATGCCACAAATGCAAAACACTTCGCGACTTGGCAGAGTCAGCCACATGCTATTGCATCGCTTGGCGCCCTTGGCAGTCGCCAAGTTTTGTTGCATTTGTGGCATTTGATGTCGTAGTCAGGACACAGCCTTAGGATTATCTTAACGCAAGGATTTCCAATTTCGGCATTTCCAATCGAGTAAAAACCTTAACGTTATCTTGGGGTTTTCATATATTGCCAAGTAAAGCAAAAAAAGTATGTAAGAGGAACTTAAAAAAAATTCCAAAGCTTTACTATGCGAAAAGATTTACGTGATTGGTTTTATTTACAATGCTAAAACATAAGGAAATATAACTAAGAAAGAATAACCCGATCAGAGTAAAAGTTCAAAAAAAGTAAACTAATCTATAATAATAAAAATATCTATAATATAAAGAGTCTGTGTGTGTGTGTTTGTCTTCGGATCGTAAAAGACCTACTTATACTGCCCTCTAAAATTCGAAATTTTTAAGATAGATTTCCTTTAATACCAACGTGTGCACCTGAGGCTTAGTTTTTTTTTATATTTGTTCAATTTTTAGAGAAAATTCAAATTTTCTGAAAAAAATACACCACTTTCGCTCACAACCATCATTTTTTCTCTTTCCTGATGCCATCAGCTGAAAAAATTAAATAAAACTTTTAACGAAAACATTTAAAATTCAAAATGTTTATTTTATTCTTTTGCCATTACTTTCAGAAACTAAATTCATTATTTGAAAAATAATTGACATGTTTCAAGTGACGTAATTCCGCCAGTCTTCATTCCCCGGATTTTATTGTGGGTTTATTTGATGATTTTTTCATTGATTTTTCTGTTGACTGCATGTATGCATATTTAAGCAATAAATGTATAGTTAAGCTATAACTGAACTATGATGGTTAATATAAGCCATCACACTAGAGCTATTAGTGTTTTATGTCTTTATTTTTTCGCCAAATACGTTGCCAAACTCGCCAAATTATTTACTAAAATTTGCCAAATAGGCAATTTCTTTTATAAATAATTTATAAGCTGGTCGGTTGTTCGAAGGTCATTGTGTTAGAGCTGTATAATGGGTGTGGGTAGCTATATCTATTTTCTCGCCAAATTATTTCCCAAAACGCGCCAAATGAGCTAAAAGGTTTTATGTATTTATGAGGGAATTGTAATGACATTTATGAGTGCATTTTATAGCGTATTTTTCATTTTGGAATTTTAAGGCAATGAAATGGGATTTTATAATTTATAACGAGCGGAAACAATAATAAGTTTATTATCCTAAACAGGGTATATGGTACACATATTTGGAATCTATTTGATATTTTTTATTCCATGCGAAGAACGGGTATAAATTTGCTAGTCATTAATAAAAAGTCAAATACACTTTTATCAAATAAAAATTGCTAATTACTAATAGTTTTCAGAATTTTCTTTATGGCAAGTAATGCATAACCAGTCTTGTATTAGTATAATAGCACAGAAGGATTTAATTTCAACAAAAATATTTTTTAAAAATATAAATAACATAATTCTTTAAAAGTTCAAAGTAAAATACTATTTATTGCTTAAAAAGTTCTTAGGTAGCAACTGTTTTAGATAAATAAGCAAATAATAAAAAGAGTCATTCAAACTTTTGTTAAACTTCTAAAAATAGTTTTTTATTATTTTACAATAGGTTATCTAGCATTTAATAAAGATACTCAAATCAGTAGGTATTTAAAATTGTCATTTCATAAACTTTCATATCTTAAGTGACTCATTCATGACTCTTAAAGATTTAATCTTGACATATAATAGCTTTCAACTTTTTCGAATTTTTATAATCGCAATACTTAACACCATACTGCGACTTTTACTTTTATCTGTTTTACCTTAGCATACATTTTATCGAATATAATTGAATGTATTAGGCCAGTTTCATACGCAGCTGTTCCGGTAATATTCGCCGTACTAACGGGACTGAAAACCGTACTTTTTATACAGGTTTTACCTGTGGACTTATTTACGGTTTTACTTGTAGACTCAGTTAAGTACTGGTATAGGATGAACAGACGGATTGCTTTTCACAGTACAGTTCAGTTAGTCATTCAAATATACTATAGCTAACAAATTGTGCAAAGTTTCCGTTTAATTTTTTTTATAGTTTTTTTCAACAAAAAAGAATGTTAATAAATTACTATTTACGAAAATTTAATGATTATTTCATAGAAATAATCAAAAGTTAATTACTGAAACAAATCTGGCCAGGTTAAGTAGTGGCATGCTAACATTTACTGCCGTATACCACCACCGTAGCAGCATTTAAAATTATAACTATTTGATTGAAAACCGCATTTACGGTTTTTTCTTCCATCGTATGTGATAGACCAATTGGTTTAACATTTCCACTGCGATCATCCAGCACCGTACGTACGGCGAATATTGCGGGTACCATCGCATGAGAAACTGGCTATAGTCATTTAATTGATGGCATAATTCTTATCTCTCACACAGTGCCCAAGTGATTTAATGTTATCGTATCTTGAAAGTAAGTATAACCCGACATTTAATGATTCAGATTCTGAGACTTTTATAATCCAAAAGCAGGGCAGAAGCCGAAACCGGTTTTGACTAAATACTTTTGTGTATCGGTTTATAATGCAATTTAATGTTTTAAATCGTAAAATATTTTATCACTCCATTAATTTTATGCGAGATTTGCTGCTGGGCAATGAATTTTAGTATTTCAATATGTTATAGTGCTGCTTTTTTGCCTTTGAAATAAAGCGACGTAAGATTTCAGATAAAATGCACGTAAACTGGATTGATAGAAATTAATCATGCACAGCGCATATCAGAAGACATCCACGGACATCTTTACATTTGTCACTTCTATGTATATGTAAATTAAGGTTAAGAAAAGTTACTCAATGTAAAATTATGTATTGACTCTTTTATTTACTGCATTCTTTTATTTACTGCATGAATCTTTGGGTATTGTTAGATGTATGAAGGTGATGAGTACTGGAGTGGGTCGTTTATACATAGTTTGTGATGTTTGCGAAAATTTTTGTGATGCTAACGTACATGGTTTGAAAGAGGTAAAAAAGAATGAACGAAAGTTGTTTAAGTGCAATAGTTGTGTTACCTTGGCTGCAATGAAGGAAGAACTTGATGCTTTAAAAGCTAGTATGAAAGATTCAAGTGAACAGAAAGGGGAGGGAGTTTGTGGTTTAAATACTGTGAATACTGATGGTGAGGTGTATTCTCTGGTTGATGAGGTGGGTGATAGTCGTGAACTTGATGTGAGTATTATAGTGGAAGATAGTATTCATGGTGTTGTTTTGGGGGATTCTATGGTGGGGATATTGGGTACAAACATACAGCGTAAGTTTTAAAACATGGTACGCTGCTGTTTGCCGGGAGCAAAAGTAGCAGATATCACAAAAACAGTGGAGAAGACTGTTAAAAAACAAAGCAAAGTTGTTGTATGGGCTGGTACTAATGATGTTTTAACGTCAACAAACACACAATTCACGAATGAAATAAAGGGTTTGCTAAGCGAAGTTAAGAAACTGACAGGGGATGTTAGTGTAATAAGTTTATTACCTAGATATGGGGTCCAGGATCAAAAGTTTTGGGAGTGGAACAGAGTGCAGGTATTGAATAGCATATTGAAAAAACTTTGCGGGGAAGAAAATGTGACATATATTGACCTATGGTCACCATGCAGGACCGATTGGATTTCCAGAGATGGTTTACATCTTAGCAGAATTGGGAACCTGGTTGTGAGTAGACTGGTCATAGATAGTTTGATTGCAAAAAATTAATTTCGGGGGTCTACCAGGAACAGAGAAAATTTTCTACGTTGGGAAATCATGTAGTGAAGTTCAACAACAAAATTATAAAAAGGTCTGCAGATGATGAGAGAAAGACAATTGAACACTTAAAATTTTTGTACTGCAACGCTAGAAGCGTCAGAAATAAATTAGATGAATTAAAGGGTATAGTAACAAGTGAGGAAATTCACGTCATTGGGATTACAGAAAGTTGGACCGGTGATGATGATCTTTCGACTTTCTTGGACATAAATGGTTTTATTTTATTTCGAAAAGACAGAATTGGTAAGAAAGGAGGAGGAGTTTTGATTTATATTAGGGAAAATATTACTTGTTCAGAATTAGTTTTGGGGAATAATTTGCAGGGTATTGAAGCACTATGGGTTAAGCTAACGAATAGCAAAAATTTCAGTCTTACTATTGGTAATATCTATAGACCTCCAAACTGCACAGAAGATCATAATAATACTATGTTTAGCGCTATTCATGAGGCTTGTCAGGGGAAGAGTGACATTGTGTTGATGGGGGATTTTAATTTTCCTGGTATTGATTGGAAGAATAATTTGGCTTGTGACGTTAAAGGGTCAAATTTTTTGGAGTGCACACAGGATTGTTTTTTACATCAAATTGTACAGGATAACACTAGAAATAATGCCTTGTTGGATTTGATTTTTTGTAGTAATGACAATTTGGTGGATAGTTTGACAGTAGGGGAGCATCTGGGTGACAGCGATCATAATATCATTAGATTTAATTTTGCTTTTCATTCAGCAGAGATAGACAATTTTAGGATTGTACCAAATTTTAGGAATGCCAATTTTCATAAGATTCGGGTAGATTTGGCTAACATTTTTGGAAAAGGTTTAACATCGAATAATACAGAACAGCAATGGGATGAATTTAAGGAAAAACTAAATATTGTTATTAATAGACATATCTCTTTCAGACGAAAACGCGATACAATTAAATTTTCACCTTTGTGGTTTACTAGGGATATTAAGAAGGCCTTAAAATTGAAGCAGAAATCCTATAGGTTGTTTAAAAGTTCAGGCAGTGATACTGATAGAGAGACTTATGTTATAGCCAGAAAAAAGTTTAAATATATGAAAAGGCAACAAAAATTGAGTTTGGAGGAGAGATTGGCAAGGGGAATTAATGATAATCCTAAAGACTTCTTTGCATATGCTAGGGGAAAAAACATTTCAAATGTTAATTTGGGTCCATTTGAGGACAAGTTTGGTAATTTTATCTCTGATGAGGTGGGTATGGCAAATATTCTTAATGATTTTTTCTGTGATGTTTTTAACAAGGATTTTAATTGTGAAGGTATTCAGCTGGTTAAACAAATAAGTAATTTTCACGAATGCACCTTCAATAGGGAAAATGTTATTAAATATCTTAGAGGAATTAAACCTCATAAAGCTCCGGGGCCTGATAATATCTATCCAAGGATACTTGTGGAATGTGCGGAAGAGTTGGCTGACGTTGTTTTGACAATTTTCATTTCATCATATGATTCGGGATGTGTACCTTTTGATTGGAAGCTAGCAAATATTACCCCTCTTTTTAAAGCTGGATCAAGGGGGATCCTAGCAACTACAGACCTGTTAGCTTAACTTCTGTCTTATGTAAAATTTTTGAAACTTTTATTAAACATCATCTCACGGCATTCCTTGAGGGGGGGAAACATCTTTCAGATCTACAATTTGGTTTTCGAAAAGGAAAATCTTGTAACACAAATCTTTTAAAATTTTACAACAGGGTTACCGAGTGTTTGGATAGGAAAGATAGTGTGGATTTGATTTATATAGACTTTCAAAAGGCATTCGATAAGGTCCCTCATGAGGCACTCATGATTAAATTGGAGAGGATTGGAATTGGTGGGAAAATTTGATTTGGATAAGAAATTGGTTGACAAATAGGAGGCAACGAGTTCAAATTAAGGGTAGATATTCTGAATGGGCTGACGTGGGAAGCGGTGTCCCTCAGGGCTCTGTGCTAGGGCCAATTTTGTTCATTGTTTTTATTGATGACATTAGCTGGAGAATAAATAACCATATTAGTATCTTTGCAGATGATTTAAAAATTATGGGTAATGTGAATTCTGAGGAACAAAGGGATGAGCTACAGAGGGATTTGGATAAATTATCAGATTGGGCTGATAATTGGGGGATGTCTTTTAATATTGGGAAATGTCATGCTTTACACATGGGAAAGAATAATAGGATTTTTGATTATTTTTTAAAAGGTGCTGAAATTCAGGTTAGTAATTCAGTTAAGGATTTGGGGATTTTGGTTTGTGATGATTTTAAAATGGGGTACCAGTGTTCAGTTGCTAGTAAAAAGGCAAATAAATTATTGGGTTATATAAAAAATAGTATTTCTTCAAGGTCTAGTAACGTTATCCTGCCACTGTACAAAGCGCTGGTAAGGCCTCACTTGGAATATGCCGTACAGTTTTGGTCTCCATATCTGCGGAAAGACATAGATGTGATTGAAAGGGTGCAGCATAGGGCCACTAAAATGGTTGATGGTTTTTGGAATTTGAGTAATGAAGATCGATTGAAGAAGTTAAATATGTACACGTTGGAGGAGAGAAGGGTTAGAGGGGATTTGATTCAGCTTTTTAAATTTATTAGGTCATTGGATGCTGACCTGCTTGTTTTTTATTCTGATAACCGGACTAGAGGTCATAGTTTAAAACTGAGAAAAGCACATTTTAATAGGGATTTGAGGGAACATTACTTTTATGTTAGAGTTGTGGATAAGTGGAATGGTCTACCAGAGGATGTTGTGAGTTCTGACAGTGTTGATATTTTTAAAAAGAAGCTGGACAGACACTGGGATATAGTCGGGGGACTGTAAACAGGACCAATCTTGTTGGGCTTCGTGCCTGTTATTGGTCCTTTATTTTTGTATTTGTATTTGTATTCTACATAAGTTGAAAGATATTTCACTTAAAAAATAATAATCGCAAAACTTTAGAAAAACCCTAAATTCTAAAAGCATACTTTATTTTTTTTTAAAAGTCTTCAAGAAAAACAAAAAAAAAATTCTATGCTTAGATAATATTTTAAAATCGAACATTTAAATTTTATAAAACCATTTTGTGCTAACCCAATAAATAATAACATATGTATAATCAAAACTAACGTTCAACAAAACCGTAAAATGATAAAACCATTGTTCCGCATTATTTAACATTTGCAATAAAGCTAGGTGACGAAGTTAAGTTTTACAATTATCTATAGAATAATAACTGGATAATGGCTCTATGGATAATACATAATGTTCCATTTAACTGATCCGTGGTTTTATATTTTACATTTGAAGTTTATAATCAACGTTAGTTTTTCAACGTATTCATTCTAAGTGCACTGTACCAAAAAAGTATGTTGTTTTTACAGAAAAAAAACTGTCAGCTGGTGCGCCAGAAAAACACCGTAAAATTTACAGAGAAAATCTGTTTGTTTTATACGGATAATTTGTAAATTTAATGCAGTCTGTTTTTTAACAGACAAATTATAAAAAAACACAAAACGTTACCTTCCTCCAGTCACCCAAGTGACAAGCAACCATGCTAACCACAGTACTAAAGAGGATTAAAAAATTCCCCAACCCGGATCTGAACCATAGACCTATAGATCTTCAACTCAACGCTCTTCCAACTAAGGTAGTTCAGCACGCAAAAAAAATTCGCAAACAATTGGATGCCTCTCCGATTGCAGTCTAATACTTCTTATGCGGTTAAAAACAAAAACAAACTGTTTTTACTTAAAACGGTTTATTTTTACAGAAAAAACTGGCCCAGTCGGTTAGACATTCGCCTAGCATGCGAAAGGTCACAGGTTCTGGTCCTGGCATCGCCAAAATAACTGCCAACCTATAAACGGCCCGTGCAGCCAAAAATGTCCGACGAATAATACCCCTTGTAGAGGGAGTGCACGTTAAATATCCTTCAAAGTCCTAACGCTGCGTACGATGTCGCCTTTAACGGTTGCGTTGTGTGCCTACTCAGGTGTCGGCTCGTCACTTGACTGTGGTTCTAAAATACGACGCCCGTCGCCAATAGCCCTCGTGTAGCTCTAATGCGACGATCATTCAAACTAAACTAAACTAAACAGCAAAAACTGTTAAATGAAAATAACAGTATTTTCCTGTAAATATACGGTATTTTTCTGTAAAATAAACAGATTTTTTTTACAGTCTGTTTCTCACCTTTTGCTGACGTAGGCGTTCACCAGCAAGAAAACGACGTATGGCACTTTGCTCGCGATGGCCAGGTAGCTGGAGAAGATGGCTTGCAGATCGGTCTTGTCCTCCGAAACGGGGTCAAAATGGTCGCTACTCACGTTGCGGAACTTGAACATCCAGTACTGAAAAAAAATATTAGTCCGTGAGAAACAGTGTTCAAAATGGTTGAAAAATTTTAGAAGCAATATACGGTCCCTGGACAAAATATTAGACGCACTGCAAGATTTCATGTAAAATATTAATTACCGGGTGATATTGTACCGTTTTATTATTTTAAATTGATTTGTTTTTTTTATTTTTATATTATCCAATCAATTACCGATTTATTTGACATAAATAAAACAGCATTAATTTAGAAAAGCATAAGGTTATTAAGTTTTAAAGAAATGTAAAATTAATGTTAGTAAAAGTCAATATTGAGTTGAGCCACCTTTAGCCGCTATCAAAGCTTTAATTCTGCGCGGCATGCTATCAATGCAAGACTGTACTGTCTCCTGCATTTGAGGATGATGACTCTACACATAAATAATCTTATAATAAATAATTAATATAAATCAATCTTAATCATAATGAATCATAATTATCTTAAAATAAATACAAATATGTAGTCTACAACAATTCTTTTAAATAAAAATCAATAATATTGTAGTTCAAATATACCATTATTGCATAAAAACTCTTAAGAAACATAAAATTACTAAAAAAAAATACAGTGCGTCTAATAATTTGTCCAGGGACTGTATGCTACTAACTTAAAAAAAACTAGGAGAAAATCAGGGCCTCCGAGAAGAAGAGAGAAGAAAAAAGATAGTGTACCTAATTTGAAGTTCGTAGCTGTAGCTGTTTTAGTTTTAGTTGTAATGTGGTTTCAGACAGACAGTCAATGTTCAAAAACTTCTTTTTTAGAATCAACACCTTTTAAACATGTGGAAAACACAAAATCTCCATTTGGAATATTCGACCCCATAGCAATACTTTCATTACCTTATATCTCATAGTAGGTTATTAAAAGTAAAAAGGCCCCGAGCAAATGCCCTTTATCTGGGAGCATTTTTAAAAAAATATTTATTGAAAACAAATGCTATTTTTATGTAATTTATCCATAAACTTTAAAAGTCTGCTTTGACACTGTATCAATTTTAACCCTTTCAGTCCCAATGACAATTTGACTGATCGTCTATAGCCATTTATGATATAAAAAAGCACATCATTCGATTCTTCAAACTTTTTTCGATTAGAAAATATTTTTTATTAATCCCAATAGATGTCAGCCCTATTTTTTTTTAAAATTATGATCAGAATGAAACATGATGATGCCAAATGACATCACTGGGACTGAAAGGGTTAAGATGGCCTTATACCTTGTCTATCCAGAATGCGAGCCTCGAAAGCATTTTCTTCCCCCATCCCTTCGCTTGGTTTTCTAGGAAACGGGGGGAGCATAGCTTTTCTAAACTTAACGCGTTTGAGGTTCTGTTGTGAGGTTAACAATCCGAACAGTTCAAACTCAAGTGGGTTGGGGAAAAAACACGCTCATGCCGTTTCGAAGAAAACCACATGCGGGGATGGGGGAGGAAAATGCTTTCGAGGCTCGCATTCTGGATAGACAAGGTATAGTTGTGCACAAGTAAAGAATCATCGGAGTTTCTCAATTTCATGAGATCTTAAATTTGAGGAATCACAATTTACGATCACCGGAGTGTCTAGATATTACGATCGGCGGAGTATCGCGATTTTAAGATGATTATTTTTGCAAGATCTTTGAAAACCACATTAAAAAGTTGATAGTGACATTTAAAAAAAATAGTCACGATAACCGCGACTAAATTTATTTTGAAATCGCAAAATTGTAGAATTTAGTCAAATTTTACGACTAGCGATTGTTAATTTCGAACCCTGGTAAGAACACGCCGGGTGATTTCTGTACACATGACAGTTTTAATCCCCAAAGCATAGATTTCTTAACCATCGTAATCGTAGCGTCCTTTACTTCCAACATACAGCTTAGAAAAAGTTACTATAAATACGCTATAGCTATACGTTAATATTTCTGTGACATAATGTGAATGTGTCAGTCGATAACGATCGTTACCTTAAACTTAGGTTTCCTAAGGCAGGTTTCCTTAGGCCTTTTCAGCGATCCTTATCGACCGTCACACTCGCATTACGTCAGAGATATATTTTATGTTCATTTGGGTTAAAATATTTTTCGACGAAATTTAGATTTAAGTTTCAATCTCTATTTCATAGTTCATATAGTTATTATTCTTATTCTCTGATGTTTCAAATTCTGAAATTGTTCTTATTTAATATCTTCTTAGTTGGATCCTGAAACTCTTAATGATGGAATTAAAAATCATTACTTTTCGTCGAACATAAAAAATCGTAAAAATGCATTTGCGAAAAAGATATTAAATAAAAGAACATTTTTAAAGTTATTTATTACATAAACGCATTTTCAGTCCGGTTATAGGTGATTTAATTTGTTGTTAGTAAAAGTGTTAACTTCTTAAAGCAAAAATTTAAGAAAAAAGTCAATAGTGCATTTTTCTGTCAGTAAGAAAAATACATTTGAATAGAATAAAAAAAAGATTTTTATGAATGTGATAATAATTATTAAAAATGACAATACTATTATGGGCTACTTACATCATTGGCTTGGATGAAAAAATTCCATGGTAAAAGAGATGTTATTCCAAATAAATACATGGTTATTCTTACTATATGATACCTAAAAAATCAGAAATATATAATTGTTTTAAGGATGATAATTATTTAAATACTTTTCGTTAGCAAAATATTTGATATTTCAATAAATTGCGACGAAACGTGAATTATTATATATTTTAAATAGTTTATATCAATAATTCACATTTTGCCTCAAGGTGTACTATGAAATAAAGAATTAAGATTTGTTTTGTAAAATAAACAATGAGTTCTGTAAGAACTAAATAATCAGAGAACTAAATAACAATAGGAAAGTAGGCTACTCAGTCCCTGCACAAATTATTAGTCCCTGCACAAATACAAATTACAGTCCCTGCACAAATTATTAGACGCACTGCAAGATTTCATATAAAATATTAATTACCGGGTGATATTGTACCGTTTTATTATTTTAAATTGATGTGTTTTTTATTTTTATATTATCTAATCAATTACCGATTTATTTGACATAAATAAAACAGCATTAATTTAGAAAAGCATAAGTTTATTAAGTTTTAAAGAAAAGTGACATTAGTGTTAGTAAAAGTCAATATTTAGTTGAGCCACCTTTAGCCGCTATCAAAGCTTTAATTCTGCGCGGCATGCTATCAATGCAAGACTGTACTGTCTCCTGCATTTGAGGATGATGATTCCACACAGAAATAATCTTATAATAAATAATTAATATAAATTAATCTTAATCGTATTTATCTTAAAATAAATACAAATATGTAGTCTACAGCAATTCTTTTAAATAAAAATCAATAATATTGTAGTTTAAATATACCATTATTGCATAAAAACTCTTAAGAAACATAAAATTACTAAAAAAAATACAGTGCGTCGAATAATTTGTCCCAGGGACTGTAAAATAGCCTGTTTTCCTGTTATTTTAATACTCATCGAAATTCTTATAGTACGTATAGGCAGATAGACAAAAAAACGTATGAAAGATAATATCTTATGTCCTACCTTTATTACAAAAAAAAATGAAATCGAACTGTTATAACTAAGTTAAAACAGGACAGAAAAGCATTTAGGCAGAAGGACAAAAAGTATTTTAAAAAATTGGATTCCGCTGTCCTACCTTTCCAACAAAAAAGTCAGAAAATCAGAACAGAGATAAAATAAACCGCCGTAGAACAGATGGACAGACGGATGGAAAAGCGTACAGACAGATGAATAAAAAGGAATAAAAGGATTGGTCCTGTGATGACATACCCTTCTAATAAAAAAATACTTTTTAAAACTTACTTCTAAAATGGAATTTTCGGAATGAGGGTACAGACAAACGGACGAAAATCCCCATTTCAACACTTACGCTCCATATTTTTTTACAAATAATGAACAATAAAAAATGACATTGTGTTTTAAATTATGACATCCTTCTTAACTGATTTAGATTACAAAAAAAAAAAAAACGATTTCCTTCAAATATTCGTTTTAAATAAAGTTTCTCATGCAATTGTCCATGTATTGTTTTTATTTCTAATGCAGCAGGCGATACAGACATTATCCTAACGCCCGTACAGAGATCAAAATAATACAAAATACAACAAATAGAAATATACAAAAACACTAGCAAAACATCAAACACAAGAATTGAATAAAGAATTAGAATATAAAATAAAATAAAAAAAAATCAAAAGGTCTCTGGCCTCCCAGTAATGGAAGTATAAAAGTAAGTCAAGTTCGTGTATGGTGACAGTGATTTAAATGAATGAAAAATAATTTTTAATGCTATTCAAATGAGCAAACCGTCGACAGGCAGGTAGACAGATGTCTGCCAGGACGTATAAGGGTCATTTTCTGTAAATAGGACAAATTGCACTTTTAAAAACTTTTTGAAAAATATTGCACTAATTGATTATTTTTTTATTATATGTATTGCACACATTCATATGTAGTAAAAAAATTGGTTCCGATTAATTTGATGATTTTTTAAAATATATATATATATATTTATTCCATACTAGACAACTGGCGTAAACTAATTTAGACAGTGAGCATGAGCAACAGACAATATATGTACATGCGACACCGAACACATTGCATGCTGTTTTGACTTCCCCAAGTGTTACGCATGGTGTTTTAGTTCAAAAACTCATGATTCAAATCTTTGCAGATTAGGTTTGGTTGAATAAAAGACGCTGAAACTGTTCAACAACTTTGAGCTTTAGAAATGTGTATTTAATCAACTACAAATCTAGTTACGGCCACAAACTCATTTTGATTGGATGGGTTTGTATAGGTGGTTTATTGCTTCGCTCGGGGCTTGCTTACACTTGGCATCATCCGTAGTAGAACCCTGGTCAAGTGACGAGGTCGACACCGACATACTTGAATATTGGTATTTTGTCATGTATAATTTAATGGAATATTTTGTGTTAAAGAAGTCTGACATGCGTATGATGTGTTTAGAGGAAACGAATCCTGATAGAGAAGAGCGGATTTAAAAAAATGTCACCGCATTTTATTTTACAGTTATTCGTCCTAAATCTGATCATAACTTGCCTGTGGTTCTAAATTATGATACCCGTCTTCAATAGCCCTCGTGTAGCTGTAGTGTAACGATAATTAAAACGAACCCTAACTCTTGATCATAACGTAGAAGGAGATAGTAAATGAGATTGAGGGAGTGACGACAGTAAAAGACTCGCAAGGTATTTTTGATACTAAAAGTACTGTAAAAACGGTATCACTCATGGAGCAAAACAACTGATGGCTGATTTAGAAGCCACAATCCTTTAAGAACAACATGGCAATTTAAATTAGATTTCTTAGTCGTCTTATAAGTTTTTAATTGAACTTGAAATCAGCGTTGAAGGAGTGACTCTATAACCCAGGGACATTACCTTTTCATAATATTACAAAAAACAATTGATGGTAGAAAAACATAATATACATTTTCGGAAACTACACAAACTAATTAACCATAAATAGTTCCACCAAAAAGGATTATTTATTTAAAACGTCCTTTTTCATGATGTTAAAAGTTGTAAAAGCATCTAGGGACAGTGTGAGGGAGGGACAAATCGGATATTTAAACGCAATTTTCTATGAGTAAATTATAATTATTTGATATTGTTTAAGTGAGACTAGTTAGATTGTGAGCCTATTTAAACTAATCAATCACAAACATGCATGTAGTAGAAGAACATCTACTACACATGAGAATATAATTCTTATTTAGTTAATCTAGAAATGAAGAAATATTGGACGCCCAAAGAGTGGTTTATTGTAAAGAAAGCATATTTTAGAGTTTGTAAAGAACGGGGCCGGAGCAGAAGTTCGGCGCGCCAAAAAACACACACAACTTTACATCTCGAAGTCTAATTAAAAAGTCACACTATTTTTAATAGTTGTGAGAAGAGTGGATCATAAGTCAAAACAAATTCTGCTGCGTCTGCAATTTCTCTGGGAAAGAATGTATTGACACCTATTGAAACGTGGGAACTGTTCGATGGATCGGCAAGACATTAATCGAGAGTTACTAAGAAAGGACGGAATATTAAAATATTAGATAGATTTGTGTGGTTAATATTATAACTTTATAGAGATTTGTACGATATATCACATGCATATATAATTTGAAAATAAACAGCAGAGTATCCCGGCATCAATTTGCCTCTTTTACAGAGAATCGCCCATAAATGTCAGACAAAATGCATAAAAGATAGGTATCTGATATCATACCTTCCTAACAATAAAAAAAGGATTTGATCTGACGGCTAGACCAAAGAGTTCTACTATAGAACTCTTTGGGCTAGACCTGAATTTTTAATAGGAAGGGGTATAAACGGACGGAAATCTCCAGCATATCAATACCTAATTTTCCAATTTTTGTTAAAAAATTCCTTTGAATTAAAAAAGTTAAAGTAATCTAAAAAAAAAATTGGGCTTGAAAAACTATAACAATGTCTGAAAAATACATAGTTTAGAATTTTTTTTATCCAATTTAAGGAAATATTTTTATGTTTGAAAATGTTTTTTTTATTTGTTATTATAAATACTTACCAGGAATAACAAATTACAAATTTAGTAATGACTTGACTTTCTTGGTGGGGGGCAAGTTCGCCGAGCACTGCGACCTCAGGTCTATTGTACTCAACCCCAGAAATGATACAGGCACAAGAGACAATTTAGTAATAGCAAATATATTATACAATTGTAAATCTGTATAAATTATCCAATTCAAAATATCACAGAATTTTGTTTATTAATCGCGGAAACTGAATAAAAATACATAGTTTCAGAGAAATATGATTCTTGACAAATGTTGTGAGAAAGTAAAAATATGAATCTTGGTATCAAAACAAAAATTATTTAAAACATGTTAGTAAGGGAGAATAGGGAATGTTTTCCAGCTTTTTATCATTTTGCTTGATTGATTTTCAGATTTTTATCATTTTGCTTAATTCATTTCTAGCTTTTTATCATTCTGCTTGGGAAATTTTTTACAACCTATTAAAAAATTACATAGGACTTGTTCATAGTCTGATATCAAAACACTACTTGACTATTAAAGTAGTGTAGTGTTTATAATTTATTACTCTTGAATTGTATTAGTCTCTCTGATTTATTTTTATAACTGAGAATTAAAAAAATTTATATCACTGTCTACACACATTTTTTTAATAATAGGAATAGCTGATGTGGGCCAAGACAAATTTTTCCAAAATTATTAAGCGAAATTTGTACCTAAAATGTTACTTCAGGCCTAGTTTTTTTATTAAACTTCATTCAATAAAGACCTAAAACTCAAAGAAGACATAGTGAGAAATATTCTTTCCGTCAATATCACAGCAATATCAAAACAATCAATTTCAACAATTACAAAAATATTATTAGATGTCCTACTTCTTCAAGTCCGATTTTAAGGGATTTGTATTATTTTGAAGTTAATTTTTTGAAGCATTTTTTTCTTTTACACATGATACGTTGATAATTGTTTTGCTTTAATCAACAGAGAATCATGTGATTTCAATCGTGTTTAATCGATTATTAACTCTATTGACACTAATATTCAGTTTGCTCTTGAAACAGAACCAAATAAACAGTTAGCGTTCTTCGATGTCTTGATTTCTCGTTTTGATGACTATTTCACCACCACTGTGTTTCCAAAATCTTTCTCTGTTTCTCTACCTCTCCAAAATTTGTCTTGTCACCATCGTAAACAAAAACGTGCAGATTTTTGTACATACAAACATAGGGCTGTCAATATTTTCTTCATTGACAATTATTTGTCCCAAATTGAACTGAACTACATTAAAGCAGTCTCTATTGATCGGGTGTATTCTCCTAAATAATACAGTCCCTGTAATAGAGTCCCGTAAAAAATTTCGTTCTTATTTGTCTAATCAATAGAATCGAGTTAAGCACATATAGGGTAGTAAAAAAAAACTTGGGTAGACATCACCATGTGGTGGAAGAAGTTTTTTAGACGCCATTTTCAAAATGACGGACGGCGATTTTGTTTTGTATGTATTTCTGCTTCTGTGGCAGTTATACTCATTTAGGTATTTAATTATATGTTTTGAAGGCAAGGAATCGATTAAGAAGGTTTTTAAAGTTACCTGTCTAATATTTATCAAAGAAAATAAGCTATTTGGCATTTTAAACAAAATATCCGAACAAAAGTGATATACACGCAATATTTTATTTGAAAGGTAATCTTTGCACTTGACAGCTCAGTGTCTGGGAGGAATTACTTGCCTGCATCATAAGCCCAAGTTCGCGGATTCGTGCCCCGGCTGAGTCAGCATATTTCCAGGATGGGAAAATCGTCGACAAGCCTGTTACATGATTTTGTGACATGTAAAAGATACATCGAGTGCTTATTTGGCTTTGGTTCTCTGGGAAACATTAAATATCAACACAAGTTTTACATAACTCCTCAGCCAGTTCAGCCAGCTCACTCGCTGTTGTAAAACCTGTCTCTATTGAAAATGAAGGACTACATAAGTACTTCTGCTACACACGGAGTTTCAATTTTTATTCATTTGTAATATCTCTCATCCTTCTCGATTCTCCCCAAAGACTGGAATTTGAAAAAGAAACCCGATTTGTATTTATTTGTAATAAAGCGAAATTATATTTCCACTGAACTCATAAACACACTGTCATCTTGTGCAATCTGACAGCCCACCAAAAACGTTCATCATCCGTTAAGAATTATCTAGTAAACACTGGGGAAAATTTTCCGGAATCATGTAAATACAGTGTGCGAGAGGGCGCGGATTTACTATCTCCGTGGTAAATATCATAAATACCTCATCACCTCATTTTTTCCATAGACAACATCATCTTATCGATAGCCAAGAAACAAGTTGCGATAAACCGTGCCTACCGTATTTATCGAGAAGTACGCAATTATGATACGATGATTGAAAAGAAGTGACCTCTAAGTTCTAGTAAGAGTAATATGACCAGATTGTCAAAACCAAAAATCAGGACATTCCCTACACTCCCTCCCCCTTAACCTCTCCAACATTTTTATTTTATTTTTATAATATACCCTCTTACTGGGCAAATAAGTAGTAGATAGTCATTATCCTGAGTAATCAAATATAAAATTTAAGGACTACTAATAATTTTAAGAATCATTACAGTTTTTATCAAAAGGCACTCACAAAATTGTTGTAAAATTTATATTTTATTAATATTTCCCCCGTTTTTTTAGGGACTTTGAAGAACTGTAACAGAAGAGCGGGACGTCTTGGGAGGGACATCCGATGTGCGGGTCAAGTAAGAGAGTATTAGTGTTCGGTTCCTGTCACTTCATAATACAAAAGAGAACTCCAGTTATCCGAATCAATTGGACCCGGTTCCAATTCAAAAAATCAATCGGACAATGTCTGAATTTTTGCGAAAATTGTATATTTTAATCACTTACTGTAGGTAAGTTTAAAATGCATAACACAGTATTCGTAAAAAAAGTTTTATTTAAATAAAAAAACAGTTATCGTATCCAATTCGCTCATGTAGACATACGTGGACCTTCATACAATTCACTTCACAACTTCAGTTTATAATTTTTCATAATATACAAACTTTTTATTACTAGCTAGAATGTTCAAGCCTTCCAAAAAATACCGATACTGATTTATTATTTGTATTGAAAAATGAAGTTTTTTCAGCGGTAAATTTATCAGACATGCTGGATTAAGAAAAAAGTTAAAATGGTCTATTAATCGCAAAAAACTGACAGAGCTTGTTTTTTTATTCATAGCACACCAAATACGTGTATTTTTAACCTTCAAAATCTCAAATTCCACTAAATTGACATAACCCTAAGCAAATACTAAACGCAATTTTTTTAAAAAATCACTTGCAAAACCTACTCCTAAGTACATAATTGTTTTAAAAATATGTTTGTATAAAGAAGATATGCATGTTATAGAATATATTCAAGAATATATGCATGCAAATGTTGCTACTTGTAGTTACTTTGTGTGACCCTTCAGGTATCAACCTCGGCATTTGACAGTGTTAAAAAATAAAAAAACAAATCACATAGAGATTAAATAACTTGGTTTTGTAAAAAGCACGATAAAGATTGTAAACAAAAAACTATGGGTGTACAACACTACACGACTTTCAATTATGATTCAATAAAGCAATTATTTACTAGGTAATTTCAATACCTTTAAAATCAAAAAATGTTCTATGACCGCTACTATTTGCGCATGGGTGATTTTCTCGAAAAACTTATTATGACATCTGACAGGTACAAGAAACTCCTGTACCAAATCTGAAGTCCGTAGCTTTTTTAGTTCTAGCAGTAGAGTGGTTTAAGACAGACGGACGGAACAATCTTCAAAAACCACTTTTATTGAATCATCGCCCTCCAAAAAAGTGTATAAAACACAAAATCTTCATTCGGATTTTCGAAAACATCTCAATATACTAATCTCAAATATACTATTCTCATTACCTAATATTTCCTATTAAGTGATTGAAAGTAATAAGCAGCTGGAAGGAAGAAATGTCGATAAGTTAGTTTCATTAAACACTATTTCCGAAGGCTATGTCCTGACTACGCCACAAAGGCAACAAATGCCACAAAGGCAACAAAAATTGGCGACTTGGCAGAGTCAACCACCATGCTATTGCATTGCTTGGAGCGCTTGGCAGTCGCCAAATTTTGTTGCTTTTGTTGCCTTTGTGGCGTTTGTTGTCGTAGTGAGGACATAGCCATAAAGAGATGAGAGCTTTCTCATTCAAAAAAATAGAATGACATACGAGAATTTGATCGAACTTTCAAGTTCAAGCATTTTGAGATGAGAAAATGCGCTTGTTCGACAATTAACCGATCATAATGATGAAATGTTGAAGAATAATAACGAATTGAAATGTCCTTCACACGTTTAAGCTTAGCAATTTTTTTGGCATTAAATTACTTTAAATTAGAAATTTTGTTCCACATATTTAAATTTTCACTAAAAATTGTTTTTCCCATTCTTCTTTTAAATTGTCATTCGCTAAATTTTAAGCCCATGAAACCTTGTTATAAGAGTTAAAATCTAAACCCTATATACGAGGCAAAATTCAAACCCTCTATGCGCTATTGTTAACTTAATTTTAATAACTGTTTTCGAACTATAACTACTACTACTTATTCATATTTTAATAATAACTTGCTTTACTTTCATGGAAAAGACTCTTTTGTGACATACTGTCCCATACACATCATTTTGTCGATCCGTATTTGTAGGTGTTTTTTCTATTATGTTTTTCGCTAATTATATGATTCATATTCAAAGGTGGATTGTTATTGAGAAGACCTTGAGAAACAGCTGGGATATTTCTATACCTAGGACATACAAAGGAATAATTGCTATGAATATGTATAGTAGAGGAGATGCGTATATCTAGGGCCACCATGTATCTCAGTTCACTGCACATAAATTAAAAAAAAATTGGTTCCAAGAGTTGTTACATATTTTGATGAATGCTTACTCAAATTGCCTTAAGTTAAACTATTTTTAAGTCTTGTGTAAGAAGCTTGTGTTAAGTTTAATGTGAAAAAAGGCTTCCAGTGGGCATATAAGTTAAAATATTTAATTTTTAAAAAGTAATATCAGTAATTGTTGAATTATTGAGTAATGTCAATTAATTGTCGAATTCTACTAAAAACATGGCTAGTAAGCTAATATATCAATTCATATACTAATTAAAACTAATTTCCTTGTGAGGTTTCGCATAAAAGATCTTTTTCTATAAAATTGAAAGTCTTATAACACTATAAAATATACTATTACAATTTGATTGTCGATCGTAAAAAAATGAACGCATTCTTACCATACCTATCGACTATCCAGTTGTGTTGAAAAAAAAAGTTACATAAGACTTTTCGGTTTTGTTGCTTAGTAAAGAAAGACAAATTTTCTTAAGTTTTTATTTTATTTATATTTGCTAACATGATCGTGTCGTTTGATCAATTTATTTTAAATAAGCATACGGTATAAATAGTATTTTTTGAGCTGTACATTAATTCTAACGCCTTTTTGAAAATGTATTTACAAAGACCCAGACAAGCGGGTACTGTTAACTCGTTTCATTTTTTTTTAAATGTCGACTATAACAAAAAAGTGCATGCTTATTAATATAATTCTTTCAAAAATGATTTCTTCAAAATATGTTTTTAATCTATATTTGAATTAATTGTGTGCAATTTCTCTTCACCGAACAATATTATTTTGCAATCCAATTTCGAATCGTAACATTCTTAACCAGATAATTAAATTGTGCTAAATATATTTATATACGTATTATATTACCCGGTAATGAAATAATTGATATCATGTTTCTTAAGTATGCTTCTAAAAAATGTGGTACTCAATTTACTTGTCATAACTCAAATATGTCTAAACGGGTTACTTAATAAGGGTGTATTTTATCAGAGAAAAATATCTTGTCACGTAATCAGTTTTACAAAGAAATTATACAGGGAAAATGATCGTTCAAAGGAAACTGTAATTTGATTAAGGGTCAAACTAATAAGGTCATGTTCCTACTTGGATGTCATAATTGAAAATTGCTGCTTGAGGCTTTTGTGTGTGATTGTGTTCTTAAATATGTTCGTAAGAATATCTATTTTCAGTAGCGTATCTTTTTACTTTCAATACCTTATATGAAATACTATTAGGTAATGAAGTGTATTGCGATGGGGTCGAAATTCGAAAGGAAGATTTTGTGGTTTCAACACGTTTTTGAGGGTGCTGATCCTAAAAAAAGTGGTTTACAAACATTGGTCCATTTGTCTGAAACCATTCTACAGCTCGAACTAAAAGAGCTACGGGCTTCAAATTCGGTACTCGAGTTTCAAGTACCTGTCGGACGTCATAAAAAAGTTTTCAAGGAAAATGCGCATGCGCAAGGACTAATTGTCATAGAACTGTTTTGGTTTTAAATGGTATTAAAATTACTTTATAAGGTATTAATTGCCTTTAAATGTGTGAATAGATTTATTGAACGGTAATTAATAGTCATTTAGTTCCCTAGTTTTTCTTCATATTTATACTGCGACCTCATAGACTTCTTTTTTATATGGTTTGTCATTTGGGTTTTGCAGAAATTCATTTTAGGTGAAATAGTGCCAAATGAAATGATTTGATTTTAAATTTTAGTAGTAATGTGAATGTTTTGGGAATCGCGGATAACGAAATTAAATATCACAGAATGAATTGAGAATATTTTAAATCTAAAGTTTGAAGAAAGCTAGTTAAAATAGTTGGCTGAAAATGTCGAAATGATTGTTTGGATTCAAAATATTGTAAAAATGAAAATTTTCAATATATCCATTATACAAAGAAAGCGTTTCTTTAAAAACATTTTTATATGGATTTCCGTATATTTGATCCTACAAAATTTCGTCAACTGCAGAACATGACAGAAAAAATTAATCTCTCTCAAAATGCTATTTTATTAATGTAACCAAATTTTAAAAGTTGTGAGCAATTATTTCCAGATAGCATTTTTTTCATTTAACACAAGTTTTATTTTTGTATTATTTTAAATAATATCATTATTTATAATTCGGTTAACATCGGTAAGTGGCAATCATTTAGTTACTGGCAGTTAGCTAACATTAAATAATGGTTATTGATGCTTAGTTTGCAATGAATGAAAATTATCGGCTAATAACAATTAACAAATTAAAATGCTTAATTTATAATGTATTATAGTTGTTTTAAAAAAAAAACCCAATTTTTCTGAATTTAAGAGGATCTTCAATCCTAAATAATGTCACTTCTATCATATTAAAATGTATCTGTTTCTGACGTTTAACTTTTTTTTACCCTTCGTATACTCAACTCAAACGTTTAGGCCACACATTAGTCAATTTATCTCTTTATTAATGATAAGCAAGATTGAATACGTTAGTGCGATAAGTACGTAAGATAAGATAATTATTGAATGTCCTTATGATAACAATCAGATGATTATTGGAAATTTGATCTCACTGTTAAAAGAAGTAATTCCTCTTTTTAAAAAACCTCATGAGTGTAAGGTTTCTATTTCAAATACTTTTTTTTCACTTGAACAGTAGCAGTGATATAAATTATTAAATAAAATTTTAATATAATTTGTTATTGTAATTGGTTATTAAAAGGATCATGTTGTCTGAAGGAAGAATGAGCACGATAACCAAATCTCCAAACCATAGTGCCTATGTGTTCATCAGATGGAGAAAAAAATTATTTTCTAAGCCACATTTCTCCGGCTCTATTAAATATTTTTACAAATGGTTTTAGCTTCCACACTACGTTTATAACGTAAAAAGGGGGAAGGTAATATAATCGTTCAGTCCGCCCGTCTGTCTGTCTGTCTGTACGTCACCCACTTTCACAAAACGAACAGCAAGTCGCACAAACAAGTGGGATACGTCATTTTGAAGCAAAAAATTAGGCTAGGTTACATGCCAAATTTCATTAAAAAATTAAGATTAGAAGTATATTTAAAATTTAAATAACTTAAAATTTAATCTACATTAAAATAACATGCAAATTCCATTTTCATTCAATATTTTCACTGTTGCCATTTCGTCAAACGTACGAGAAACTTTATTTAAAATAAAAATAAAACTCTTGAAAAAATATTTATTTATGTTATATCAGTCAGTTTGGATTGTTGTAATATCACAATAGAGTTCTTTCGAACCAATTTCAAAACGTGGGATTATATAGACCCGTAAATCAGCTTCATTTAACATCGTTTGTAAAAATATTCAATAAGCCGGAGAAATGTGGTTTAGAAAATATTTTTTCCCATTGGATTAACCCAGAGGCACTTTGGTTTGGAGACCCGCGGTCTATCAGGCTCATTCGCCCTTAAAAGAAGTGGCTTATGTGTGTGTTTTAGAAACACATCACATAATGTCCAAAATTTTCAAAATGATCAAGTTAACATTAAGTGGCACTATGCCACCCATTAGTAATATTACACACTCAATTTTAAAGTATAAAAATATTTTTAATAATTTATTAGTAAGAGATTAAAAATAAATTAAAACTGTTTCAAGTATACATATTCAGAATTTTAAAAATTTATTATACAAAAAAATGCTACGTTATTTCTTTACATATTTATTACACACACAAAAAATCGTTTTTGTGTGTGAATCATCATTGGGGAATATATTTAAGTGACTTCTGTTGAAAAGAAGTTTCAGCAGAGTTTTAGAGAAACGACCAATCATTTTATCAGATTATAAATCTTGTATTTATGTACATTTCATAAGACTTTTTGCAATAAAAAAAAACCTAAGACCTGGTTATTTTTAGTGAAACTTAAAAAGAAAAAAAAGTGTGAAAAAAATAATAAAGAGTGGAATCGAAAATGATTAGAAGTTGCAAACAAGATATGATGAATTTGTTAGTTATATAAATTACTAAATACTCTGTGCTCATAGTGGTATTATTATTGCTATAAGACCTTACAAAATCTTGTAAGTTTCTAGTATTGCTATCAAAATTGAGGTCGTATAAAGAATAAGTTATAACCTCCTCATTTCCAAAAGAAATCTTACGCATATTATCTCTATATGAGCATATTTTTCAAACAATTATAACTTTAAAAGTATATTTGTACGGAATTTTGAAAAAAATATCGCTTAATATTTGATGAGAGACCATTAATTGAGTGGGATTTGAGGTTTGATGCGGTAAAGATAAACATTTTTGCTGTACCTTTAAGGGGGAAAGGGCGTGATGGACCGCGGGTCTCCAAACTCAAGTGCCTCAGTGTTAATCCAATGGCGAAAAAACTATTTTCTCTGCCACATTTCTCCGGCTGTATTGAATATTTTTACAAACGGTTTTTTTTTAAATAATAAATGTAGATAACTTACAGGTCTCTATCTTCCCACTTTTTGAAATTGCCCCGAATATTTTGTGTAAAATTATTTATTGAAAATTAAAAAAAATATTCGAACCAATTTCAAAAAGTGGGAATGTCGGGACCTGTAAGTCAGCTATATTTATCACATAAAAAAATCCGCTTGTAAAAATATTCAATACAGCCGGAGAAATGTGCGTGAAAAAATATTTTTTCCTCCATAGGATTAACACTGATGCACTTTACTTTGGAGACCCCCGGTAAAGCGCGCTCATTCCCCCTTAACAAACAAGCTCTATCAGTTTCTTTCAATTAATAGTCCATCCTGACATTAGTTTCATGCGAAATGCTTCATAAATTTACCGTTGAAAAAACTGCAGGACTTCCGAAATCTGTTCGGCCCTTTTGTTGCGTCATTTTTTAATGCAATTAATTAATAAATCGGTTGCTTTGATGTCGGTATTTTTAGTAACTTGAACATTCAAATTCATAACATAAAGTTAGATGTAAGAAAAATTGTAAAATGAAGTTGTGAAGTGAATTGGGGCCCGGATGGCTGAGTGGGTTTGGACCATTACGCTAGCAGTCTGTGCGCTGTAACGGGTGCGGGTTCGATTCCCGCCTTCGCCCTAGGTGTAAATTCCTTTCTCTGTGATAGTAAAAAAATATTCTTTCTGTGTCTGTCTTACTTGACGAAGGCTTCATAAGCGGGTCTCTGATCAAGCACACAAGCCGGAATATATATGTAACTACCCCCCTAACCTCTGAAGTGAATTCTACAAAGTTTCACGTATGTCGCATGTGTACCTCTGAAGCAAAGAGGAAAAGTGTATAAAATCCATTGTTATAGAGATTTTTGGTTCATCTGAATTAATAAAACTAGTTTAAATGCCGTAATACAGTCATCAATTATCATATTTCGTTTTGTAAGGAAGTTAAAATTATTTTCCTCTATTCGTGATAAAAAAAAAATCTGTTTCTTATATTTATAGAATTTTCAACTTTTAATTGCGATAGATTATAATTATATTCGCTGCAATACAACTTGTTACTGTTATAACTTAACTTTATTGTCTCAATGGCATTTAACATTAATTATTCCGAAATCCGTTCGGCCCTTTTGTTGCGTCATTTTTTAATGCAATTAATTAATAAATCGGTTGCTTTGATGTCTGTTTTTTTAGGAACTTGAACATTCATATTCATAACATAAAGTTAGATTTAAGAATTTTTTTTTAAATGAAGTTGTGAAGTGAATTCTACAAAGTTTCACGTATGTCGCATGTGTACCTCTGAAGCAAAGAGGAAAAGTGTATAAAATCCATTGTTATAGAGATTGTTGGTTCATCTGAATTAATAAAACTAGTTTAAATGCCGTTATACAGTCATCAATTATCATATTTCGTTTTGTAAGGAAGTTAAAATTATTTTCCTCTATTCGTGATAAAAAAAAAATCTGTTTCTTATATTTATAGAATTTTCAACTTTTAATTGCGATAGATTATAATTATATTCGCTGCAATACAACTTGTTACTGTTATAACTTAACTTTATTGTCTCAATGGCATTTAACATTAATTATTCCGAAATCCGTTCGGCCCTTTTGTTGCGTCATTTTTTAATGCAATTAATTAATAAATCGGTTGCTTTGATGTCTGTTTTTTAGGAACTTGAACATTCATATTCATAACATAAGTTAGATTTAAGAATTTTTTTTTAAAATGAAGTTGTGAAGTGAATTCTACAAAGTTTCACGTATGTCGCATGTGTACCTCTGAAGCAAAGAGGAAAAGTGTATAAAATCCATTGTTATAGAGATTGTTGGTTCATCTGAATTAATAAAACTAGTTTAAATGCCGTTATACAGTCATCAATTATCATATTTCGTTTTGTAAGGAAGCTAAAATTATTTTCCTCTATTCGTGATAAAAAAAATCTGTTTCTTATATTTATAGAATTTTCAACTTTTAATTGCGATAGATTATAATTATATTCGCTGCAATACAACTTGTTACTGTTTTAACTTAACTTCATTGTCTCAATGGCATTTAACATTAACATGCAACAAAAATAGAAATTATTTGCTATTATTCATGTAAAAAAAGGTTTTGACCTTAAAATGGCACATAAAAATGTTTTCATTTCTCATCATCTAATAACATGAATTTACTATAATTGGGAACAACTGCGATATAATTTCCGGTCTCGATTTAGCGATTATCGTTATGTTTCCAAGCAACTAAAATGCCCAAAGGTGGTAAAGATTCTACTTTAAACTTCATGCAACTAGATAGGTATAGCAACCCAAGTAAAAATTTCATTGACCGTACCGGCCATTATATCATAGCTGTACCACTAATTGTTCTCAGGATATTAATCCACATTGAGTAAAAGATTTTAAATAATATGCATACCTATCTTTTGGCTCTGTTTCCGACGTTGCCCTTTCCATAGCCGACTGGTAGTTGGCGACTTCTTTGGACGCTAAAGCGTCTTCCATTTCCGCGAATTTTGGTTTTTTCGTTTCCATGGACCACTTTTAAAACGGCTTCTCTGAATAAATGTCTGGAACTGATTATAGGTGATTTTCTGTAATTGATGCTTTTAATTTTAAAGATTCTCTTTTGGTAAATTTCAGAATAGTTCCGCTGGACCAATTTCCGGAACTAGTTCACTGTATCCTTTCTGGAACGGGACTCCTGAAAGAAACAATTAAATTGATTTCAGGATTCATCTTCTATCGTATATTATGACACAGGTGATGGGCAAAGCGATAAAATATAGATTGTAAAATTGTATCGTAATGGTTTCGACACAAAATAAACTCAGCTGCAGTTTTCGGGATATCAGTTTTTTTTAGAGATAAAACTTGATGCGATAAGGAATTGTTGATTGGTTATTTAAAAATTTAAAATAATTCAAATATTTTAATGAATGAAAAATTCGGAATGATTTTCAGTTTTTACGTAAATAGCAGATTGTTACGAAAATGTTACAGTTTCACATATGGCCAATTTACGAAAATATATGGATTCATCTATAAATAAAAAAGCCATGTTTTTTACCTGTACAATTCTTTAGTTTTAATTTTGTTCCTTTTAAAATTCGACAACCTTAAGCCTAGAGTAAAATGTTACAGAAAACGTTTTGTAGTTAAAAGTGTAAATTAAAAATTTAGAAGTACTTAATGAAAAGGCTCTACTCTTAACACCATTTTACTTGAAAAAAAGCCGACTGCTTCTGTAAAACAAAGGGGTGTGCAACACTACACGATTTTCAATTACCTCTCATTAAATCAATACATATACATTTGAAGGAAATTTCATACTCTAAAATACAATTTCACTAACGCTCAAACCAAAAATATTCTATACCAGCTACTATTTGCGCATATGCATACCTATGCGCATATGCGCAACTGAGATTTTCTCAGGAACCCTATTATGATGTCCTCAGGTACTAAGAACTCGTGTTCCAAATTTGAAGACTGTATCTCTTTTTGTTTTTCATAAATACCTTTAAAGCCAAAAAAGTTCTAAGGCAGCTACCCCTTGTGCATTTTCCACCAAAAACCTTATTATGACGTCCGACAGGTACAAGGAAAATGTACCAAATTTGAAGTAGCTCTCTTAGTTCGATCTGTAGAGTGATTTCAGACAGTTGGGCCGATTTGAAGTAGGTCAAAAACCACTTCTTTTTTTCGAATCGGCAAACCTCCAAAACAAGTAGAAACCACAAAATCTCCATTTCGGATTTTCTACCAGATCGCAATTATTTCATTACTTTATATTTTATAATAGGGCAATTACATATGTGACGGAATGACATTTTGAATTGTAGAATTGAAGTAAAACCATTACCACGAAGCTATTTTCAAAGGAAAATTGGTTTTTTAGTTTATATATTACTGTTAATAATTAAAAGATAATAATGAAAAAAAATTTAAGTATTATATTATTTCATTTTTGATTCATTTCTTTTTGTGTGACGGAATGACATTTTTGCAACCACGACTGCATCCTGGTACTTAAAAATGGAAACTTCTTTGAATTAACAATAATAATACATTGAGTTTTTAAACTAATGCATATTTACCCCACTCATATATTTTTCCCCACTCATGTTTTTTGCTCCAAAAATTTAGTAATTCCCTTTTTTCCTTTCTGAATTTATTTTTGAACAGCCTCTGTACACAATAAGTTAAAAATTTAATATACACGTACTTCTACAACAAGTTTTCTACAGCCAGAATTTAAAGTTTCCCAGATGAAGACCTATAATGGCAAAAAACTGTAACTGCACAGTAGAATTTACAGTTAGTTTTGCATATAAAATTATGAACAGTATCAATAAAATATAAAACTGGCTTCAGAAGAAGAAAGACTTATTATCTCATTTGTTTTTAAGGAATTTTGTTTTAAAACTGACCTATTTTACCCCATGACTTATTTTACCCCACCTGACCCTATATTAAAACAAATATTCGAACATACATTTTGAGAGAAATTTTTTTGTTACAAAATAATTTACTTTGACGTAAAAGTGAATTTAGATGAAACACGTCTCTTTCGAACACAAATTAAAGTTTATTTAACTTAAAAAAATATTTTTACTTTTACGTGCGCACGTTGTTCCCATCCGAACGGCCTGAAAATGGGCGAAAATGTATAGTTGTTTTCACTGCATAGATTTTAATAGTTATTTAAGCTACTAGTGCCGAAAATAATACATTATTAAGCGAGTGGTTTTTATTTCACGAGACCGTAGGTCAAGTGAAATAATGACAAGAGCTTAATAAAGTATTATTTGGCACGTGCTTGCTTACAATATTTTTTTTATAATAACGTGCAAAAAAGTATTTCTACCAATGAGTGATTTTCATTACATCATTTTGTTTCCATGGCGATATTCGAAAATGCAAAGTATAGTAAAAGAAAAGTTGTAAAATAATTTTCTATTTTACTATAAATATGCATGTTAAATAAAAGTATTGTTTGGTGTGAAATTTGTCTTCTTACTTTGGTCTTATTTATTTTCCTTTAATAATTTTTGTAGTACTTGTAGTTTCCATGGAGATATTAGAAAATGCAAAAGTAATGAACCAATAGAAATAAGCGAGTTTCATGACATTTAGTTTCCATGGAGATATTCATGACATCATTTTGTTTTTCTACCAATCAGATACTCTTATTTACTTTACAGCACTAGTGCCGAAAGTACTATTTTCGGCACTGACTGTGACGTAAGCACGTAAAGTGTCATTCGCAACGATTTATGAATAAATATGATATAAAAAAGTGAACTTTTTTTGCACGTTGTTATAAAAATTCAATTTATTTTAATTAAAATATTTGTTTTAAGAAATTGAAATTGGTTTTATTTTTGAAGAGATGATCTTAAAAATATTCCCAAATGAAAAAAGCACATTATGAATAAAAGTTTATTATTTATAAAATTTTGAAGTTTGGGGCTATTGTAAGAAAGACTGTTGCTTAAAATATGGAAAAAGCCGTGTCTAATATTCGGAGGGTTTTAAACGTTACCTGTCATGCATTCTCATTACCATTTTAATTCAAAACATACATTTCATTTAAGTACCGCCGATTGAGGCAACTTTAGGGCTTAAGGGGGAATGGGCGCGCTTTACCGCGGGTCTCCAAACTCAAGTGCCTCAGTGTTAATCCAATGGCGAAAAAAATATTTTCTGTGCCACATTTCTCCGGCTGTATTGAATATTTTTACAAACGTTTTTTTTTAAATAATAAATGTAGATAACTTACAGGTCTCTATCTTCCCTCTTTTTGAAATTGCTTCGAATATTTTGTGTAAAATTATTGATTGAAAATTTAAAAAAAATATTCGAACCCATTTCAAAATGTGGGAAGGTCGGAACCTGTAAGTCAGCTACATTTATCACCTAAAAAATCCGCTTGTAAAAATATTCAATACAGCCGGAGAAATGTGGAAGAGAAAATATATCTTTCGCCTTTGGATTAACATTGATGCACTTTGCTTTGGAGACCCCCGGTTCAGCGCGCCCATTCCCCCTTAATGGTAACTTTGATAATGATCGTATCAAGATTTGTTTTGTTACATCTATTTTTTAAATGGAGCTATTTTTAACTTGAATTATATAGAAAAAAATGGTTCTATTTTAACTTAATGGGAAGGTTTCTTATGATGTCACGCTCCCTGCACTGCGATTTTATTGGTTGTTTTGTTTTCTTTCCGTACTACGTGAAACAAGCCCATTCATTTTTTTTAAATTTATGGCAACGGTACAAATTAATTTCAACTTAATTTAAAGTTTTACTTTTTAATTTCGGCAAAAGTACAAATAAATTTCATATTTCTAGAATCTTTTAACGATAAAAAGTTATTTCGTCAAACATTTATCTAAAACATCTGAAAAATATTAACCTCTTTGGGATACAGACGTATAAACAGGTCACCTGAATGTCAGGTTTTCCTGCAACACATATAAGTTATAAAAACTAATTTTTTTAAAAAAATAAATTTTAAAATGTTAAGTATGGCGGAAACATTTTAACCATCTGTAAGAAATATATAAATTTTATATAAATACATTCAATTTTAAGTCAAAAATTTCATTTTTAAACTCGTGCAGTTAAAACAAGTTTACACTTCAGCCAATTTGATTATTCTTCAGATTGTTAAAAGTAGCTAACACTTTGTACTTTTATTTCATCTATTGGATGAACAATGCACCATTTATTTCAGCTATGTTGAATACTTTTTATGCTATGTTCAATTTTGATCTTCGATAAACTTTATGAAACTAATTACAAGAAAAGTTCATCACCCAATATCGCTAATGCCTACTATTTAAGCATGCTAAAATGGTAAAATGCTTGAGCCAAAAGTTGCCTCAATCACTCGTAATACTATAATATTTTTTTAAACAATTATAAACGTAATAGTTAACTTTAAGTTAAGTTTAAAACTATAAATTTTCTTCTTAGACTGCGACATTTAATTAAACAAATTTGAACCATTTGTCATTGTTTTAAAGTAATTTTTTCCCTTATTTATAAAAATTGTGCATTTTGTGACAAAGTTTCTGCAATCGTTGGCACTAACAATACACTAAAAGTTTTATTCTAGGTAGATACTTTTTTAGAATAGATAGGTAGATAAATTTTAATCACTAAATAATAGTAGATAGTAGCTAGCAACTTGATACTAAAAATGCTGAATTGAAAGTAATGTCACTATAAACTATTATAATATTCATAACTTTTTTTAGACAATGCTCCGAGCAATAACGAAACATATCCCTTCTCAGAAAAAAATGTTTATTATTTCATCATCACACTAATCTGTCTCGAAGCCCTCGAAGCTATGTAATAAGTATGTATTTCTTACCACTATTTTTTATACCTCTTTTGGCACTAATGAATTCATAAAACTTTTTCGACTTCATATTGGTTTACTGGAAGTATATCCAATTACTTTGCTTGCCTGTAGGCGATGCGGATAATAATCAATAAGTTTGGACAATATTATTACGTAAGAATTTTTTTCTCCTATAAACTTTACTGAAAAATGTAATCAGATAAGTTCCCTGAACTATAAAACTATAAATAAGTTTAGAAAATTGAGATATGACGATATATTTTTTCCACCAATATACTTGACTCGTATCATTTAATAGGTGTGCAGTAAAATTATTAATAATAATATGTATATAATAACATTGTAATCTTATAAGTTCCCTGAACTATAAAAAAGTTTTGAAAACTGAGATATGACGATATATTTTTTCCACCAATATACTTGACTCGTATCATTTAATAGGTGTGCAGTAAAATGATTAATAATAATATGTATATAATAACATTGTAATCTTATAAGTTCCCTGAACTATAAAAAAGTTTTGAAAACTGAGATATGACGATATATTTTTTCCACCAATATACTTGACTCGTATCATTTAATAGGTGTGCAGTTCAATAATTAATAATAATATGTCTATAATAGAATAACATCTACTACACATGAGAGTATAATTCTTATTTAGTTAATTTAGAAATGAAGGAATATTGGACGTCCAAAGAGTGGTTTATTGTAAAGAAAGCATATTTTAGAGTTCGTAAAGAACTTGGCCGGAGCCGAAGCTCGGCACGCCGAATAGCACACACCTTACATCTCGAAGTCTAATTAAAAAGTGACTATTTTTAAAGGTCATGAGAAGAGTGGATCAGAAGTCAAAACAAAGTCTGCTGCGTCTGCAATTTCTGTCTGTGGGAAAGAATGTATTGACGCCTATTGAAACGTGGGAACTGTTCGATGGATCGGCAAGACATTAACTGAGAGTTATTAAAAAAGAACTGAATATTAGAATATTATAGAGATTTGTGTGGTTAATATTATAACTTTATAAAGTTTTGTACGATATATCACATGTCTGTAATAAAAATGTAACCATGGTAAGTTCCCTTGCCGGTATTATGTTCATTATTCTTAAACAATGTTAATTAATTGGAGAATCGCGTCAAATATCACGTAATTTTATCCTGTGAAAAATCAAGGTAAAATAGCGAGAAAATATAGTTAAATTCTAATAAAATATGTTTCTTTACTTAAATTTGGAAAAATCTTACATGATAATATTAATCGTGGCTTTCCGAACCATATCTCAAAATATTGGAGCTTTATAAAACTGACCAAAAAAAGAGATGAAAAAAAAACGAATTTTGAAAAATCTTAGCAGTCCTGATGAAAAAAAAAAAGAATTCTGCGTATAAATGGTACACTCAACCTATATCTGTGAAATCGTTCATAATTTCTAGAATATTCTTTTGCAGCACAAGTTATGACTAGTTTATAAACCAGAAATTAAATTCTATCGCACTAACCGGGCGGTTTTCGCGAAAAAGTGTAATTTGTCACATTACTTTAGTGATACTCTAGTACTCTTAGTGTCAACTTCTTTATAGTGATTTATAATTAGGGTTGGTAAATTGAGCTTCCCACAAAACAGATTGGATGTTGGGTTATGACATTTTAAAGAAATTTTATGACCAAATTTATTGATTATTGTCGCCTAATTCATGGAAATGTAGATAGAAAAATTGTTTATAAATCACGCTACTGTACCTCATTGCAACTCAGAAGTATGATTTTATGTCTCAAGTCATCATTAATGAAAAACCAGATTTGGGATGATTATACAAATACAAAAATGCAAACATTTTTTTAAATAAATATTGATTGATATTATTGTTGCTCAAAAATGTTTTAAAGTAACCTTTGAAACTCAAACTATCATTGATATAAAATATAATTAACTTCTCAATAAGAGTATCCTTTAAAGTTATAAAATTACAAACATCTTACCGTTATCACTGCATATATATTTAATATAGGACATTTATAGAAGGTATATCTATGCTGCTTCCTTTCTCTCTGTTTCTAGAACAATATTCTTAATTACTTATTTTCGCTTCTTCCCAAATCCGGATGGAATATCTTATTGTTATCATTATCAAAAAAGTATGCTATTGTCATCAGTTCATCGAAATGTTGTAAAAAATTTATGAGCCTGCCAGCTGCAAATGCTTGATATGCTGATAAACTTTATAAGCATGGTAGGATTGTCAGAAATATTCGTTTTGAAGACACCACCTATCTATATTGTCTTTTTTTCCTATCGTTATTAAATATCGTGGTTATATACTAATTTATTATTTATAGATAAAAAAAATATATTAAATGGAGGAGCCTTCATTTTTTATTCTATTTTTGTGTATTAAATCTATCAATCAATTGACCAGAATACAGGTTAGGTTGAGACGCTGTGACCCAGAGTTTATTTGTTGTTGTGCTAATAAACAAAAAGTGTTTCAAGAACTAAAATAACCTACTTTTACTTTAACTCATAGAAATTCTAATATACCAGAATGACAGAGTCGAACTGCCAAAAAGTATGAGATATGCTTCTGAAGTGATATCTATCAAACTACACGACTTTCAATTACCGCTAAATAAATCAATACACACATCGAAAGGTAATTATATACCTCTAAAGTAATTTCGAGACCTTTAAAACCTAAAACATTCTATGGTACCATTTTCACATGGGCGATTTTCTTGAAAACCTTATTATGACGTCCGACAGATACTAGAATCCGGATTTGAAGTCTGTAGCTCTCTTAGTTCGATCTGTAGAGTGGTTTGAGAAATACACAGACCAATGCTGAAAAACTGCTTTATTTAGAATCAGCGCCCTTCAAAATGTTATAATACACAAAATCTTGATTTCGTTATTTCGAAAAAAAAAGATGATTTTGAAAATTAGATGTTAGAAAAGAAAACTTTTCTTATTTCAGTGTTTTTTTTTTAACCCAGAGCCTTATTAAATTATTTTGCATTTATGCAGATGTTTTGTCTAGCTTGAGTAGTTTTAATATGGACTTAATTATTATTACTCTAAAATTGTCAACCTTTATTCAGAATGTTTTTCATAAAATAATGCCAATGTACACTTTGCATTTTTTTGTAAAAAATTTTCGCAGTTAGCATGAATAATATGAGATTTTCTTTAATAAGCTACAAATCAATTAACAATAATTAGCTTATATAAATAACAATGTTGTTTTTTAAGTGCCTTGGATTATTTAAGTTTCTGAAGTTATTGTAGACCAAAATTTACAACAAAAAAAACCGTTTGAAACAATTGCAAATTCCATTTCAGTTTTTTCCCCATAAATATCGGAATAAAATATTTATTTATTATTTATATATACCGTCAGTACAGGTAACTTTGGTCCAAAATTATAGGGGTTTTTTTAGAAAAGAAGAAAAATTGAACTACAGCGATTTGAACACTTAAAAATCATTATGCATTCCAAGTATTATACTTTTAGGAATAATTTCCAAGTATTTTTGTTAAATTTTATAAATTAAAAAAAAATTGGTGTTAGTTTAAAGAATTAAGACACGGTTAGGATCTGGGCGGGTAATTTTGGTCCAAGCATGAAATACATAAGAAACATACTTTTTAACATCCTTCAAGGCTGTGTTACAGAATTAAATAGTAATATTAAATTGTTTAAACATAAAATTAACAAAGTTGTAAGATACATAGTTATTAAAAATGGTATATAACTTAACATTTTCATTGCAGTGCATCAGAATGACATTACACTATATGAATACGTGTATTGATTGTCGCTTAAAAGATAAATAAACTTCGAATTTAATAAGGTAAAATAACTTATTTTTAGAAGCAAGAATTAATAACAAATATCTTTATAAAAAGCTAACGATTTTATTATAAAAAGAAAAAATTATATATACGTAATTATGAATTTTAAAATGTTTACATTTCTACATTAGCGGTTTTGAACGTTGTACGTTTCTTGCATTTTATCTTTATCTTTTTTAATGTTTAAAATCGTTTAATTTAAAAAAAATCATCTCGAAAATGGGTAATCATAAAAGTAAGACTTCTTCAAAAGTAGTTAAACAGAATACACTTTTACATACATTTTTTATGGTGCAAAGTTCCATAAAGAAATCCTTACATCTTGGACCAAAGTTACCCGCATTCATAGGCAAAAGTTTCCCAGTGACCAATATTTAAACATATCATAAAAAGTATTCAACTCAGATTAAAACAAATGGTGTAATATTCATCCCCATAAATAAAATAATAGTATAGGGTGTTTTATTTAGCTATTTTCAATATTTTTTAGGTGTTCCAGACAAAAGTTGGAAGAAATAGATTTTTGTCATTAAATACTCGTAAGAATACAAACGTCATTTGTAGTGTTGCCAAAATTAGAATGATACTTTTTTTACATGAAAAAACATAGACAATTTTTCGTGGACCAAAGTTACCCTCCATGACCAAAGATACTCGCTTTGACGGTACTCTAAATTTATATTCATTAAAATAAAACTTAATATTTTGCATTAATAATTTTTTAAGAAATTTTGATAACCTAACTAAATAAATTTTATTCTTTAAAAAAAGTTAAATCTTCAAATTGGTTTAAATATTTGTTATCTTTAACATTTCATTTAATCAGAATACTTATTCGTTTTTATCTTTAACAAAATGCTATTAAGCACTTCTTCCGGCATTTTAAAATGTCAAGTAAATGAAAAAAACAAGATAATTGCAATCGGTGTAAATCGGGGCATCTAAAAGTGAATGTTATGTTTAACTGCTAATGGTTAAAAGTTATTAAATTAAAACTAATATTTCATTATTCAGAATAATAACGAAAACAAATCTTTCTACTTACCTCTTTATTTGTTTGTCAAATTGACTTTGTGGCTGTTTCTACTCTTTATTATTCACTACATAATTTCGAAACTATTTTCAAACAACCGGTTTGACAGTAATTACAACCTATCGAGCCAAGAATAATTCCACAGTCAGATATTCTCCTGTAAAAACTTTGCTCTTTGTGACATAGGAAAAAACCTGCGACTAGACCATACCGTATTCTGGCCCTGATTGGCAGGATGAGATGACGTCAGTGTTCTATCCTGCGCTTCTTTTTTTTTGCGCCCGATCTTTTACGTCCCTGCTTTTTAAATCTTTTGCCGTTATCGAAAATACGGTTGTGGATATCTCTTGGGTCTTGATAATAAATGCAATTTAGTTCTACGAAGCGTAGTAGGCATTCTTTATTTTACAATGACCATTAAAGAGATGAAAACGGAATTATTAGTGAATATGCTTTACCACATCCTGAAGAAGATAGATGGCTCTTTTTTATATTTCATGATATGAACATAGTCTGTTTCGTCGAAGTTTCTGACATATAACGAATACATGAATATATAGATATGCATTTAATTAGAATAAATCTCATAGTAAAGTGTTGTGTTAAAAGTATCAATCGGCAAATTGCACCGTGCTCTAAAAGTGGAGTTCCAAGAGAAACGTTTTGAATATATTCGTTTAAAGAGCTGCTTTTTTATTATTAAATATATTCAAATATTATTGATTAATGTATTTTTTTTTCGAACTCGAAAAGAAATTTTTGTCAGTTAGGCGTCCATAAGTTCTGTGTGATCGTTGGGGGGGGGGGGGGGGGGGTCTAATCGAATATCATCTAATCTAAGTTCTAAATGGAGGAGAGGAGGGGATCTCGTTAAATATCACGCTATTTACCCCCTCAAAAAAACAGAGTAAAATTTGGGAAAAGTAGTCAAATTCAAATAAAATATTTTTCTTTGTCTTAAATATAGAAATTCAAACGCTATAATATTTATTATGGCTACCCGACCGATATAATTGATATAAGAGAAGAAGCGGAAAACACCATTCAAACAAAAAGGGAAACAAAATAAACTACATGGTGAAGAACAAAAGAACGTTGGTAAATGATTTTACTGAAAATCACTAAGATATGTTTTTTTCAAGTCAAAATAGTCACTCCTGAATAATGATACTCAATACTGAATAAGAATAAAATATTATAATTTTAATTAAATTTTTGTAGTATCTGTTTAAATATGTTATTGCCCAACTTTGGAGAAGGTCTATTTTTTACAGGAATTAAAGTCTATGTTTTAATTTTACCTGTAAAAGGGGAGGTCAGGTGGATGATGGATATACGAACAGAGAGCCTTTATAAAAACTTCTACTTTTTACGTTGTTGTTGTTGTCGTGTCCATGATATGTGCAAAAATTATATACGTTCGAAGCTGTCGTAAACAGCTTTTGCGACTTCAACTGCTTTTTCAGGGTAATTTAAAATTTCTGGGTCTTCAATACTGATCTTGAAGAGCCTAGCTTGAATTGCTGGGCAGTCAGGATATACTGCGGGGACACCAGGACAGTGTGTTGAGTAACTTCTTTGTCCTTCAGTTGAGATTATCCTTCCTTTTAAATGCTTTGTTTGCAGTCTGGCTATTATTGAAGCTATCGTACGGTTACAATTTAGAGCAGGGATGGAATATTTAAAATTATTTTTGATAAGTCTTTGGCTGGCAGCAGCATTGATGAGGATCGATTGATTGGGAAAAAGCTCTTGACTTACTTTTTTACGTATAAACGTAGTGTGGAAGCTAAAAGGTGACTGAGGGCCTGAGTTTAGGTCATTTGTATCAGAATGCATGCAATATAAAGACTTGCAGATCTGTTTGTATATGTTATGCATTTTTTTCAAACTTATAGTACAAATAAAATAATAAACTTTCAGTTGTTAAATGCATCAAATATTTTCCGTTTGTCTATTCGTTCGGATAGACATCTGCCTATCTGTCTGTCGACGAACCCCATTTCATTAAAATTGAAATTAATTTTTATACATTTAAATCTATGTTGCTACATAAACAATAGCATGAGAAACTTTAAATATTTAGAATTAGTATTCGAAAGAAAATTTATTTGTTTTATATAAAAAGTTCTAAATGGTCATAAAATGTAGCCCAATGTGATTTTGATTTGTTTGCTAAGAGAGCGTTAAGGCAATTTTACATAATATTTCTTCAAACTGAAAAGGAATTAAGCAAACGAAGGACAATATTAGTTAAATTTGAGAAATTAAATTAATGAAAAAGCCAAAATTGCCTTTCAAAAGTTTGAATTACATTTTTGTTAAGGTGTATAAAATCTTGCGTGGAAGCGGTTCTAGGTGACAGTTACAGTTACAAATCTGCTTGTTTTTCAAAAAGAATTTCAGTAAGTATTTAAGTAACAGGTCGGACAACAAGCTATTTTATTTCTTACAGAACTTCTTGTTTCAAGTCAATTTCCGAAAGGAATTGAGAGTTGGAGGGAAAACACAATACATTTCCTAGTCAGGTATTCTGTTTCGCTTTGCAAATAAAATACTTAAAAGTTACGTTAACTACGAGAATTTGGCTTTGGTTGAAGACTTATGTAGGGGAAATCGGGGTAGTTTTCCAATAGGGAAAGTATTCCACCTTGCCTTATATTAGAAATAAGCCGTAAGGGGGCGCCAACAGGGTGGTTTGGTTATGAAGCAACACTGCATTTGTCAACCATAAGAATCTTTGTTCAGTTGGTATTGTTATATTGTATTTAGAGCTGTTGTGATTTGTTCAATGTCAGTCAATTTTCATGCTTGTATTGAAAACTAAATTTATCCTGCGATTAATAAACTTATTGTTCTACTGTTGAGTGAACTAAGAGATGGTTCATTTCTCTACGTAACATGTATTTGTTTTAAAACCATTTTAGACCGATACTCGTCAAGGTACTATGTATATATAAAGATAAAAATATGGTAACGGAGCAGGTTTCCCAAAATTTTACGGGGCACGAATTTCAACAATACCACTTGGAAACGTGTCTCTACCTTTAAAACCTAAACTTAATATGAAAAAAATGTCATTATTTTTTTACTTGACTATTTATGGAAATTCGAAATTTTTAAATATAAAAAAGTGTTGCTGTAGATTAAAATTTATCTTCACAGTAATAAAAAAAGCAATGAATTAAAAATATTGCAAGAATTATTAAAAATGTGTAGGCTCCAAAAAATCATCAAAAGGAATTTCTAATAATTTTTTTTTAAAACCCACAAAGTGCATGAAAACCTATATTTTTAAAGTTAGAAACATTGACGACACCACAACTTATGCGCTTGGCCATAGCAGCTTAACCTGAGCAACCGTTTATTTGAGGCAATTTACATTTTTTAACACAATTTTCAATTCGCTACTGTGCATACCCTCTGCTGTTTTGCTCCATTCCTTCTATTTAATTTAGTTTTCGGCGATTTATAGTATGACTTGGTAGTTTAACATTGTTTTAAATAATGATTTTGATTTTGGAAATATATATATACTACAACAAAATTTGTAGTTTCATGATATTTAGTTATATATATTTATGTCTTCATAAATTCAACACTACAAGATTTGTTTTCACAAAATATGTATAGCAAAATTATGATTTGATATGGAAACAATTTAATGCTTTTTAAATACGCTGAATGTTTGATGACTTGATAACAAATAATTAAAAGTTAATAGTTTTATATAAAATGAGATTGTCGAAGTTTTTACATGACATCATTGCCTTTAAAAATCTAAAAATTATCGATTACTCTAAATTTTATCGATTATTTTGATAAAAAATAGGGATATAATTATTAAAAAAATTATTGTCATTTCTTTTTTAAAGTGTCTTAGTGAAAATAAGTAAAAAGATTCGGGGGTACTTTGGTTGCAAATTGCTATGCATGAAGAGCTGATTGAATTGTCCCTGTTTGCAAAGTAAACGCAATTTTATTGGGGAGTATTTTTAATTTACACATTTTTAATTTAAAGGAGAAAGTACTTAATTTTTTTAATCACATCAAACTATTTTAATTCTGATTTTTGATTTTCGGTTGTTGGTTAGTCTCAAAGTTTTAGGCGATCGGTGACTTTTGGGCAACATTTTTTGTTCTTTAGAAAGTTCCATAATGGGCTTTTAGTGACCTTCTGATTGTTCTAATTTTAAAACATAAATGTAATTCGATTAAAATAAATTAATTATCAGTATTTTGTTATTGATTCTTAAATTGCTCGATTATTGAATATAAAGAACTTTTTTTTATATTGATAGTTAAGTGTCTAATCCAGACTACCAAAAAATACGCAACTAAAATTTAATAAGCTGTTACTCGATTGTAATGTTGTTTATAATGTTTTAATTATAATATATGTATTCACTTTTTGCACGAGCACTTTCTTTATATATATATTATTTCTATTTGAATAGGTTTGAAGAAAATTGATGGTCTTTTTCGATGAAATACATTGTTGCTTCATATACAATACATGTACAGCTGGGGGGGAAAAAACGATCCACCCTTCGTTTTTCGGTTATTGGTCAAGGAATTTTGTGAAAGGTGTAATTTTTCAGGAAATAGCGTAAGGAATTGAGAACTGGCAACCAAAATTGTATAAGGGGTCGTCTACATATTAAAATGAGTATCAACTTTGAAAATTCCAATAGCAACACCCAATTTGTTTTATATAAAAATGTTTAACATCTTCAAAATACCCCAGATCCAAAAGAAAATTTATTAATTTGCTTTTATTTGTTGAGATATAAGCATTCAAACTTGAACGCCCATAATGTTAAAAAAGTTTCACAAACTTATTCATACCTCCACAAATAAAATGAATTAAACCAATTTTTTTTTTTCATTATATACTTCTTAATCTTCCAAAAACAAATCACACAAGTTTTTTCATCAATTTTTCATTATTATTATTTTTTTATTTAAATTTAAATAAGAAAAATAAAACATGAATAGCAACCCCAAATTTTTGTTACATAAATCGATAAAGTAAGCAAGTAGAACCAAAATCCCGAATTTTTTAATTCATACAACAATTATTTGCCGAGTTATTGTAAAAATACTGAAAAAAACAAATTGTTAGGGACCAGTGTAAAAATTTCTTCATCAAAAAGTTGTATTATAATTGCTTATCATTTTAGGTCGTCTAAAATTCGTTTTGGTAACAATGTTTTTATTCAAATTATTGATGCTTCAAATGTCAAAAATCTTTTCTTGTTTCAAGTGCATACAATGTATTTTGTTTGTATAATTAACATTAAATTATATCAAAAAATTATAACAAAAAATTATTAAAGATTACTTATTTATTTATTTACTTATTTAGTTAGTTATTTAGTTATTTAGTCAGTCCGTTAGTTAGTCAGTCAGTTAGTTAGATAGTCAGTCAGTCGGTTAGTTAGTCAGTCAGTCAGTCAGTCAGTCAGTCAGTCAGTCAGTTAGTTAGCCAGTTAGTCCGTTAGTTAGTCAGTCAGTTAATTAGTTAGTTAGTAAGTTAGTTAGTCAGTTAGTCAGTCAGTTAGTCAGTGAGTCAGTCAGTTCACTGACTAACTAATTAACAGTCAGTTAGACTAAGTTAGTCAGTCTAAACTAACTAACGGAGTGACTAACTAACGGACTGACTAACTAACGGACTGACCGACTAACTAACTGACTAATTCACTAACTAACTGACTGACTAACTAACGGACTGACTAACTAACGGACTGACTAACTGACTGACTAACTGACTGACTGACTGACTAACTAACTAACGGACTGACTAACTAACTGACTAACTAACTGATTAAATAACTAACTGACTAAATAACTAAATAAATAAATAATCTCTAATATTTAAAAAAAAATCGAGAAATGGACAAAAATCTATTTTCGGGATTTCGATCCATTCGGGATTTGACTCATTCGGGATTTCGGTTTGTGGGGATTTTGGCTTGTCGGGATTTCGGCTGTCGGCATATGTCCCAGACCCAGTGCGCTGAATTTTAAACAAACTTTTTTAGCAATATGAATGAAACAAAAATTTGCATAAAATGTAAAACATAAATGTAATAATCATGTTTGTCTATCTGATTGTAACTAATCGCATTTGAAAATCTGTTCGTTATAAATAATCGTATGTGTAACTTAATTTAAAATTAAAATATTTTCTCGTCCAACCTTTATTTTATTTCTGAATTTTAAAATCCAAAATTTAAAAAAAAGGGTAAAAACATTAAAAAAATCACAATATTAGTGAAGAAGGTTTAATTCTAGGATTCTTTGGCGCGATTATGGTAACCCTTTTGTTAGCTTGTCGTTTCGAAAAGACACCCTAAATATTACCTTTTTCAATTTGGAGATTTCCCCCTAATCGCGTTCAAAATTAATGCTTTAATATCTCGGCAAATAATGCAAAACAAATAATTCTTTTTTATACCTAGGGTATTTTGAAGGTGCTGAACATTTTTATGTAAAAAAAAAATCCTTAAGCTATTTCCTGAAAAATGACACCTTTCACAAAATTCCTTGACCAATAGCAGCCGAAAAACGAAGGGTGGATCGTTTTTTCCCCCTAGCTGTACTTATAAAAAACGAGTGAAGTTTATTAGATAACAATAAAATACATGACAATAAAAATGAGCGGTTAACATTAAACAAAACAATATGTTATCAATCAAATGTAAGACTTTAAACAATACCTAATCCTTGCATTAGGTATTGTTACAAAGGGTAGATATTTTTAGGTACGTGTTTACAAAGATTAGTTAATGTTTACGATAGTATTACTCATTAGATTTAATCGTACCAAGATAAAATCATGTTTAGTTTAAAGTCTTACAACTTTCAAAAAATTGCAGCGACTCTAAACTAAATAAAAAAGGAGTTCTATAAAACAAAAAAAAAGTAACCCTTTCGTGCTAAAACTCGTAACATTGAAGTTTTCTAAACTCACGTTTGTCAACTCATCATATAATTTTTCGCTTTGTAACTTTGCAAGTTGTGCAATCAATGAAATGATTCGACAAAATTACATCCTCGGAAGAAGAGAAAATGTCTCCGAACCTTCATTTTGAAGAAACGTAGAAACATTTTTTCAACACAAAAACCAACAATTTATTCAAAACAATGCTGACAGTTTTTTTTGTGTGTGTTCATGTGACACTTTCTGTCGGACGGTAGGTTTATTCAAGAGTAAAGAATAGCTGACATAGAACTTTTTTGGTTAAATTTAGTAAGGTTTTCAAGCAAATTGAGCATGCGCAAAGGGTAGATTCCATATAAGTTTTTTGATTTTTAAGTTATTAAAATTACCTTATATACCAGATACTGTCAAGGAACCCAAAGAAAACGTTAGTACTTGCTCTACTATCGAGAAGTTTGTTTGGTGGAGTAAGGGGTTGGTGGCGGGCTCATCGTTATGAAAAGTCTTTATATAAAAGAAAGAAGGTAGTATACCAGATACTATCAAGGAACCTAAAGATAACGTTAGTACTTGCTCTACTATCGAGAAGTTTGTTTGGTGGAGTAAGGGGTTGGTGGCGGGCTCATCGTTATTAAAAGTCTTCATATAAAAGAAAGAAGGTAGTATACCAGATATTATCAAGGAACCCAAAGAAAACGTTAGTACTTGCTCTACTATCGAGAAGTTTGTTTGGTGGAGTAAGGGGTTGGTGGCGGGCTCATCGTTATGAAAAGTTTTCATATAAATGAAAGAAGTTAGTATACCAGATACTATCAAGGAACCCAAAGAAATCGTTAGTACTTGCTCTACTATCGAGAAGTTTGTTTGGTGGAGTAAGGGGTTGGTGGCGGGCTCATCGTTATGAAAGTCTTCATATAAAAGAATGAAGGTAGTATACCAATACTATCAAGGAACCCAAAGAAAACGTTAGTTTTTGCTCTACTATCGAGAAGTTTGTTTGGTGGAGTAAGGGGTTGGTGGCGGGCTCATCGTTATGAAAAGTCTTCATATAAAAGAAAGAAGTTAGTATATCAGATACTATCAAGGAACCTAAAGATAACGTTAGTACTTGCTCTACTATCGAGAAGTTTGTTTGGTGGAGTAAGGGTTGGTGGCGGGCTCATCGTTATTAAAAGTCTTCATATAAAAGAAAGAAGGTAGTATACCAGATATTATCAAGGAACCCAAAGAAAACGTTAGTACTTGCTCTACTATCGAGAAGTTTGTTTGGTGGAGTAAGGGGTTGGTGGCGGGCTCATCGTTATGAAAAGTTTTCATATAAATGAAAGAAGTTAGTATACCAGATACTATCAAGGAACCCAAAGAAATCGTTAGTACTTGCTCTACTATCGAGAAGTTTGTTTGGTGGAGTAAGGGGTTGGTGGCGGGCTCATCGTTATGAAAAGTCTTCATATAAAAGAATGAAGGTAGTATACCAGATACTATCAAGGAACCCAAAGAAAACGTTAGTTTTTGCTCTACTATCGAGAAGTTTGTTTGGTGGAGTAAGGGGTTGGTGGCGGGCTCATCGTTATGAAAAGTCTTCATATAAAAGAAAGAAGTTAGTATATACAGATACTATCAAGGAACCTAAAGATAACGTTAGTACTTGCTCTACTATCGAGAAGTTTGTTTGGTGGAGTAAGGGGTTGGTGGCGGGCTCATCGTTATAAAAGTCTTCATATAAAAGAAAGAAGGTAGTATACCAGATATTATCAAGGAACCCAAAGAAAACGTTAGTACTTGCTCTACTATCGAGAAGTTTGTTTGGTGGAGTAAGGGTTGGTGGGGGGCTCATCGTTATGAAAAGTTTCATATAAATGAAAGAAGTTAGTATACCAGATACTATCAAGGAACCCAAAGAAATCGTTAGTACTTGCTCTACTATCGAGAAGTTTGTTTGGTGGAGTAAGGGGTTGGTGGCGGGCTCATCGTTATGAAAGTCTTCATATAAAAGAATGAAGGTAGTATACCAGATACTATCAGGAACCCAAAGAAAACGTTAGTTTTTGCTCTACTATCGAGAAGTTTGTTTGGTGGAGTAAGGGGTTGGTGGCGGGCTCATCGTTATGAAAAGTCTTCATATAAAAGAAAGAAGTTAGTATATACTAGATACTATCAAGGAACCTAAAGATAACGTTAGTACTTGCTCTACTATCGAGAAGTTTGTTTGGTGGAGTAAGGGGTTGGTGGCGGGCTCATCGTTATTAAAAGTCTTCATATAAAAGAAAGAAGGTAGTATACCAGATATTATCAAGGAACCCAAAGAAAACGTTAGTACTTGCTCTACTATCGAGAAGTTTGTTTGGTGGAGTAAGGGGTTGGTGGCGGGCTCATCGTTATGAAAAGTTTTCATATAAATGAAAGAAGTTAGTATACCAGATACTATCAAGGAACCCAAAGAAATCGTTAGTACTTGCTCTACTATCGAGAAGTTTGTTTGGTGGAGTAAGGGGTTGGTGGCGGGCTCATCGTTATGAAAAGTCTTCATATAAAAGAATGAAGGTAGTATACCAGATACTATCAAGGAACCCAAAGAAAACGTTAGTTTTTGCTCTACTATCGAGAAGTTTGTTTGGTGGAGTAAGGGGTTGGTGGCGGGCTCATCGTTATGAAAAGTCTTCATATAAAAGAAAGAAGTTAGTATACCAGATACTATCAAGGAACCTAAAGATAACGTTAGTACTTGCTCTACTATCGAGAAGTTTGTTTGGTGGAGTAAGGGGTTGGTGGCGGGCTCATCGTTATTAAAAGTCTTCATATAAAAGAAAGAAGGTAGTATACCAGATATTATCAAGGAACCCAAAGAAAACGTTAGTACTTGCTCTACTATCGAGAAGTTTGTTTGGTGGAGTAAGGGGTTGGTGGCGGGCTCATCGTTATTAAAAGTCTTCATATAAAAGAAAGAAGGTAGTATACCAGATATTATCAAGGAACCCAAAGAAAACGTTAGTACTTGCTCTACTATCGAGAAGTTTGTTTGGTGGAGTAAGGCGTTGGTAGCGGACTCATCGTTATGAAAAATATTCCTATTAAAATTGAAAAATATATAAGGTGTGAGATTCTATAAATAAAATTGTACAACCTCTGGATATTCAGGGTTTTGAAATTATACACTTTGACTGCTGGTATACCCAATCGATTAATAAAACTGTCTTTATTAAGTTTAAATTAATTTATCATTGTTTAATTTTCTTTTTAACGCGAACTTATACATTAAATTAATAACCGCAATAGTATTATGTAGTAAAGTAATCGGTCATAATAACTTTTTTTGAATTTAATAATATATACATCATCTTATCTATATATATACAAGGCAAAGTCCTGACTCATTGACTCACTGACTGACGTATCAACGCCCAGCCCAAACTACTGGAGGAACAGGTACCAAATTTTAGGAGAATATTCTTTTTATATCGTAGACGTCATTTAAGAAGCTGTTTTTCGAAATTAGAACCCAAACGGGTGTAGGAGTGCAAAACGTGAGCTGATTTCTCCATAGGCATTGTAATATTAGAATTTATACTTTTTATTTCAATTTAAAAGAAAGTTCAGCGTTTAGCGTGAACGAAAATTAAGCATAATTACGTAAGAGCACGTGAGTTTAATTTGTAGGATTGTTATTTGAATATCATTATTTTATTTTATTTATTGAATTTAATTTCTTTTAATTTTTTTTGTTTCCGAATTTAATTTAATTGGTGTTTACAAATGGTAGAAATGAGGCTATTGCTACAATGTCTCATGTCAGTAAAGGCGATAACTATTCTACATCTGATGAATACTTCCAAGAAATGTCAATTATCTCTACAGCGTACTTTATGTTTATGAAACAGAAAATTTGTTACAGCTATGATATAATGGCCGATTGAATTTTGGCATTGGCGGCTTTTGGCGAAGTTAAAAATTTAACGTAGGGTAGCTATTTCCACCCAATTGTATAGGTTAGGGTTAGTTTGAATTATCGTCGCACTAGAGCTAAACACGAGGACAATTGGCCAGGGCGTCTTAATTTAGAACCGCAGTCAAGTGACGAGCTGACACCTCAGTCCCAATTCTACTTTTATGGGCGACATCGAACGCAGCGTCGGGACTTTGAAAAAGATTTAACGTGCACTCCCACCACGCCGGGTATTATTCGGGACGAGACATTTTTGACTGCATTTTTGCTGGGCGGTTTATAGGTCGCCACATTTTGGGCATTAGATTGATTTGGGCAAATAGAAACTGACTATTATATCATATATATTCTGACAATTTTATTAGGGCCTATGGGAAATCCTTTTAGTTCCTAGAAAGGCCTTTATACACTCGGACTTTTTTTTAAAAAAAATTAATGCTGATATTACTCCATTGTACTCCATCAGTATATTATAATTTCGGAAAGGAAATATACTGATGGAGTGCTTTACAGTGGAGAGTGGATCAATTGGTATAAAATTAAAGTTTATACATAAAAAAAAAACAATCACCGTTAGTAAGGGTACAGCCGTGCAACGCCGGGTTTATAAAGCTAGTTTTAATATAAAATGAAACGATTAATAATAATCGTAGTTTATATAAAAACTTAATATACTATTTATAAAGGTATATTTTATTCATTTAATTTTTTAAAACGTAACTATTTAAAAAATATTTTATTTTGACAATTTTTAATATGTTGCTCAAAAAAATCATATGTGTGACTGCTAATAAAATTTAAATATACTAGGGGGCACGCCCCTTCTCACTATCGCTCGCCAACCCCCGGGAACTGCTTGCGCAGTTCCCTTTGGATCGATTCGCGAACCAGGCTCGCTTCGCTCGCTCACCGTTCATTGAAATATTTTAGTCTAGCCTTAAGGGTTAACCTAAAGGAGCATATCTCCGTCATTTTTTTTCGCCGAATGTGGAAACCCCGCCAAATTTGTATTATGGCAGCCATTGGCTACGAAAATCGCCAAAGATTGTATTTTAAGCGACTAACTATGAAATAGTTTAGTTTTTTTCTATGTATTCTGTTTGCATTAGAGAATTTATTTTGCTACTTTGTTTATAAGTTTATCCTGTCCATTTCTTTCATCGTTAAGAATTCTTAAATCGTATTAATATATTTAAAATATTATTAATCATTAATTATTAAAATAACTCATTTCTTAAATTATTGTTTGTGCACATTGTTTTTGAACTTGCAGCAAACTGTTGAGTTCTGATTTTCTTATTTTAAAATATCGCTACGATCGCAAATGCCACGATAATTTTTAATAAAGAAATCTTTCATGTTCTCTCAGCAGGCATTTTCAGTTTTGAGCAGCATTTTAAGTAATTATTTGTTGTCATTTCACAAACTTGGCAAACGCTCGGTTTGTCATTTGTCATTTTGACTTGGCGACATTTTTCCACTGGCGCCAAAGCCGGACATAGTCCTTTAGGTTAACCGCCTTTAGTATCATTTTAAAATAACATAATTACAAATTAATGCTTATAAATTAATGGTTATCATTGCGAAAATATGTCGCTGCTTGAATAAGATCCATTTGTAAATAAATTGGTAACCATGGTAGCCGTCAACGTTTAGAAACTATGTTAAAAACAATTTTAATTTTCCTTTTTTTATTAACAATAGTGTTTGGTAGTTCAGTCGATATCTATAATAATAAAAGAAAGAGTCTGTCTGTCTGTGTGTCTGTTATCGGATCGTAAAAGACCTACTTATACTGCCCTCAGAAATTCGAAATTTTAAAGATAGATTCCCTTTAATACCAACGTGTGCACCTGAGGCTTAGTTTTTTCATATTTGTTCCATTTTTAGAGAAAATTCGAATTTTCTGAAAAAAATACACCACTTTCGCTCACAACCGATCATTTTTTCTCTTTCCTGATGCCATCAGCTGAAAAAATTAAATAAAACTTTTAACGAAAACATTTAAAATTCAAAATGTTTATTTTATTCTTTTGCCATTAGTTTCAGAAACTAAATTCATTAATTGAAAAATAATTGACATGTTTCAAGTGACGTAATTCCTCCAGTCTTCATTCCCGGATTTTATTGATGACTTTTTTCATTGATTTTTCTGTTGACTGCATGTATGCATATTTCAGCAATAAATTAATAGTTAAGCTATTACTGAACTATGATGGTTAATAAAAGCCATCGCACTAGAGCTATTAGTGTTTTATGTCTTTATTTTTTCGCCAAATACGTTGCCAAACTCGCCAAATTATTAACTAAAATTCGCCAAATAGGCCATTTCTTTTATAATTTATAAGCTGGTCGGTTGTTCGAAGGTCATTGTGTTAGAGCTGTATAATGGGTGTAGGTAGCTATATCTATTTTCTCGACAAATTATTTCCCAAATCGCGCTAAATGAGCTAAAAGGTTTTATGTATTTATGAGGCAATTGTGATGACATTTATGAGTGCATTTTATAGCGTATTTTTCATTTTGGAATTTTAAGGCAATGAAACGGGATTTTATAATTTATAACGAGCGGAAACAATAATAAGTTTATGATCCTATAACAGGGTATATGGTACACATATTTGGAATCTATTTGATATTTTTTTTTATTCCGTGCGAAGAACGGGTATAAATTTGCTAGTATATTATAATTTAAATTTTCAAACCTTAAACTACCCTAATATTATACATGTTTAAATTTAAACTTACTAATTCTATCCTATAAAGTTGTTGTTTCAAACACTTCAAACACTTTTTTGTTGTTTTCAGTCGTCCATTTTGAAATTAGTAGTATTTTGTTCATTTCGATTGTTATCATTCCAGAGATATAAATATAACGAAATTTGGGCGCCGTATAAGAGTATCTATAATAACTACGGGGCACGCCCCCTTCTCGCTATCGCTCGCCAACCCCTGGATCGCTTCGCGATCCAGGCTCGCTTCGCTCGCTCACCGTTCATTGAAATATTTTAGTCTAGCCTTACCTTAAGGAACATGTCCGGCAATTTTTTCGCCAAATTCGTATTATGGCAGCCATTGGCTACAAAAATCGCCAAAGATTGTATTTTAAGCGACTAACTATGAAATAGTTTAGTTTTTTTCTATGTATTCTGTTTGCATTAGAGAATTTATTTTGCTACTTTGTTTATAAGTTGATCCTGTCCATTTCTTTCATCGTTAAGAATTCTTAAATCGTATTAATATATTTAAAATATTATTAATCATTAATTATTAAAATAACTCATTTCTTAAATTATTGTTTGTGCACATTGTTTTTGAACTTGCAGCAAACTGTTGAGTTCTGATTTTCTTATTTTAAAATATCGCTACGATCGCAAATGCCACGATAATTTTTAATAAAGAAATCTTTCATGTTCTCTCAGCAGGCATTTTCAGTTTTGAGCAGCATTTTAAGTAATTATTTGTTGTCATTTCACAAACTTGGCAAACGCACGGTTTGTTGTCATTTTGACTTGGCGACATTTTTCGACTGGTGCCAAATCCGGACATCTTTTAGGTTAACCGCCTTTAGTATCCTTTTAAAATAAAATAATTACAAATTAATGCTTATAAATATATGGTTATTATTGAGAAAATACTTCGCTGCTTGACTAAGATCCATATTTGTAAATAAATTGGAAACCGTGGTAGCCGTCAACGCTTAGAAACTATATTTAAAACCAATTTGAATTTTTTCCTATTTTATTAACAATTGTGTTTGGTAGATCAGTCAATCGAAATTATAATTTAAAATTTCAAACATTAAACGTCCCTAATATTATGCATGTTTAAATTTAAACTTACTGATTCTATCCTAAATTTTTTTTTAACTTAATAACGAATCTTATATAACGCTTAGAGTAAATCAAAATCAACTTCTCTTTACCGTAGTCGAAAGTGTAAACAAACTCGATTGTGTCGCCATTGCAGAGTTTGAAATATAAGGAAATTTGGGAGCCGTATAAGAGAATTATATATAGACGTTTTTCTGCCGTATCGAACTATGTTTTGTGCATAATATTTATAGTTATTTTTCCCTTTTTAAAGCCATTCCTGAAGAAACACTTTTTTGTTGTTCTCAGTCGGCCATTTTGAAATTAGTAGTATTTTTGTTCATTTCGATTGTTGCCATTCCAGAGATAGAAATATAAGGAAATTTGGGTTCCGTATAAGAGTATTATATATATAGAAGATAAAAGAAAGAGTCTGTGTGTGTGTCTGTGTGTTTGTATTCGGATCGTAAAAGACCTACTTATACTGCCCTCAGAAATTCGAAATTTTTAAGATAGATTCCCTTTAATACTAACGTGTGCACCTGAGGCTTAGTTTTTTCATATTTGTTCCATTTTTAGAGAAAATTCGAATTTTCTGAAAAAAATACACCACTTTCGCTCAAATCCGATCATTTTTTCTCTTTCCTGATGCCATCGGCTGAAAAAATTAAATAAAACTTTTAACGAAAACATTTAAAATTCAAAATGTTTATTTTATTCTTTTGCCATTACTTTCAGAAACTAAATTCATTATTTGAAAAATAATTGACATGTTTCAAGTGACGTAATTCCGCCAGTCTTCATTCCCGGATTTTATTGTGGGTTTATTTGATGATTTTTTCATTGATTTTTCTGTTGACTGCATGTATGCATATTTAAGCAATAAATGTATAGTTAAGCTATTACTGAACTATGATGGTGAATAAAAGCCATCGCACTAGAGCTATTAGTGTTTTATGTCTTTATTTTTTCGCCAAATACGTTGCCAAACTCGCCAAATTATTAACTAAAATTCGCCAAATAGGCAATTTCTTTTATAAATAATTTATAAGCTGGTCGGTTGTTCGAAGGTCATTGTGTTAGAGCTGTATAATGGGTGTGGGTAGCTATATCTATTTTCTCGCCAAATTATTTCCCAAAACGCGCCAAATGAGCTAAAAGGTTTTATGTATTTATGAGGGAATTGTGATGACATTTATGAGTGCATTTTATAGCGTATTTTTCATTTTGGAATTTTAAGGCAATGAAACGGGATTTTATAATTTATAACGAGCGGAAACAATAATAAGTTTATGATCCTATAACAGGGTATATGGTACACATATTTGGAATCTATTTGATATTTTTTATTCCGTGCGAAGAACGGGTATAAATTTGCTAGTTATATATATAGATATTATTTTAGACACGGATTTTTATTTTCCGTGTACGATATTTAGTAACAGCTTTTTGACATAGATGGTAGCACCAAATTCATCTTTATTGTTAAAAACAAGTCATTTTAGCTTCCATCTTTAATACTATCGACAAGTTAACATAATTCAACCATTAGGACACATGTTTTTATAATATTTTCCCTCCTACACTAGGTAAAATGATGCGTTTCTTTTCTATGTAACTATAAACGAATAACTTAAATGAACCGTTTATATAATATTTTTTTAAAATTGTTATACAAATAGGAATCTAGACCATTTGTTTTAGTTAAGTTAGGTTATATAATGACATTCGGTTTAATATACATCACGATCTAATAAGATGTAACTCAATCACTAATAAGATGAAACTAAATCACTAATAAGATGTAACTAAATCACTAATAAGTTGTAACTAAATCACTAATAAGATGTTACTAAATATTTTTTATATAAAATTAATAAAGGTTGCATTAGAATGAAAATGCTAAAAATGATGCAGTCGATTTTTTTGTGCAACAGTGATGCTGGTTTTTAATCATTTTGATAATTACTTATTTCGAATATCTTGAATAACAAAGGGTAGCTTCTGACGTTATATAGATATACACTGTAAAAAAACCTGATAATCATTGCTTCTGGTGTAAAATTTTGGAGTAACTTGACTATACTCAAATTACGAGAGAAAACTTCCACAAAACGCTGTGTATTAAGCCACTCTTCAAAGTCCGCCACTCTTTCAAAGTCTCAAAGTTCATGCTCCCTTATAAATGTCTTGAACCAAAAATTATTAAGAAAATAATTACGGTTAAGCAGGCATTCAGTAGAAGGTAAAGCTACGTTCTTGTAATCCAAGGATTGCAAGATCGAGCCTTGCCTTATGAAAAACTTCGACTTGGCTCAAAACTAAATAAAAAAATAATCACTAAATATAGCCACAGAGTTTCACTCTCTAATATATTTATTACACTGCTCAAAAGAATTAGGGAAATGCATGGTTTAAACCCTTTCACCCCCCAATGATTGCATTTGGAATCGCCAGCTTGCTATGAAAAACATTGTAAAATAAAATTCACTCTAAATTTATCCTAAATTCTTCACGCTTGCATTCTTAGATGTTCAAAAATTGATTTTAACTTTTTTTAACAAATAAAGTTTTGAAAAAATTATTGATATAATTTATTCAAAAGTTATGATTTAAATTTTTCTCCTTAAATTTTAGTTAAAAAATTAAGATTTTTCTGTTTTTTCATTTCATTCAAGATGCATAATGAATCTATTTCACAAATTTTAGATTTTTAGAATAAAAAATAAAACGTTGAAACTGAAAGGGTTAAAAAAATTACGCATAATTCTCTCCTAAATGTTTTGAGTAGTGTATTATGTTATATGTAGCAAAATCACATCGTACATTTGGATGCACAATTGATGCCACTTGTTTTTAACTTTTTGTATTTGTACAGCGCGTCCCAAAAGTTTATAGACAGCTGTTTTTTTCAAGTTTAAGAGATCAATAACGAGTGTGAATGACGAAATAATTTATGCAAATATCTAAGAGGGTATTTCAAATAATAAAACGCTCAAAAAATGTGAGATCATAAATTTATTTTTAAAAAATAAAAACGAAAAAATGCTGTCCCAAAAGTTTATGGACAAAAGGTGTTAAGATTTGTTTTTATTAATAAAAATATAAATTTGCATATTCTATTATCTGTACACGTGACGTAATAGCTTCCTGAGATAAAAACAAGTGGGTTGTTCCTTTTTTGATTGATTGCAAAGATGCCTGCCAACGTGCAATTTACAAAAATGAAATTTTACAAATTCATCGTTTAAAAGCTCGTGGGATGAGAGTTGTAGATATTGCTAGAAGAATTAAGCGTAGCAAAGCTGGAATTAATCAAATCCTAGCGAGAGTAGACAATTTTGAACCAAAATCTCGTCCTGGAAGACCAAAAAAGACAACAAAGAGGCAAGACAGAGAAATTGTGAGACTTGTTTCGACTGAAAATTTGTCTGTACGATCTACAGCCAAAGAAATTACAGCTTCAGTATCAAAATCTACAGTCCACCGAAGGCTAAAAGCAAGTAAGTTTTTAAAATATCATAAAATGCGCGCCGCACGCCAAAGCTACAAAACGCCATAAGGATGCTCGGGTTAAGCGGGCAAGAAATTACATGCATTATATACAAAGACGAATGGCTAAGTGTGGTTTTCAGTGACGAAAAAAGTTTAATTTAGATGGCCCCGATGGATGGAAGTACTACTGGCACGATCTTCTGAAGAAACAAAGGTCCTTTTTAAGCAAGCAACAAGGAGGGGGTTCAGTAATGGTGTGGGGAGCCTTCTCCTTCAACGGAACAACTGATAATGCTTTTTTGAAAGGTCGACAATATTATGATGATTATCAAGGAACTACTCTTGAAGCCCACTTACTTCCATTTGGGGAGTTGCTAGGGGGGAATTAATGGAAATATCAACAAGACAACTGCTCTGACCTGAACCCCATGGAGAACCTCTGGTTAATATTTTCGAGGGACGTTTATGCAAATGGCGCCCATTTGCAACAGTTCAAGATCTAAAGATGCAAATTGAACAAAGTTGGTTTAATTCAAGCCCGAAATTCTCCAAACTCTTGTTTTAAGTATGCCTGATCGAGTTTTTCAAGTGATAATGAAGAACGGTTTAAAAATTTAAACAATAGTGCAAAATTAACTGGAAAAATGGGCTTGTCTATAAACTTTTGGGATACCCAATTTTTTTTTTATTTCATTTCTCACGAAATCTGTGATGTTATTTTATTTGTGTGCAGTATTAATATCGTATTGATATTTTTGATAATTAAAAATAAAATCTTGCGAAGCGTTTTCCTATTATAAAATTTAAAAAACACAGCAGTCCATAAACTTTTGGGACGCGCTGTATAAACTTACTTCCTTTTAGTGTAATTATACTCCAGTTTGTGGTGATACGTTAATCTATATCTATGAAGACGCTACGCCAAACGATTTACATTGTAAATGTGTGGGGTATTCTTTCCAATTTTTTCTATTAAAATAAAAGTAGTCAATTTACTAGTCTAGCAATTTACTTTTCCCATAAAAAAAGTTTTGTCGTTAGATATTTCTTTTTATAAATATTTGCATTAATTTTATCTATCCAACAGATGAATCCAATGCAAATGTGTCTTGAGTGCACTTACGATTCATCAAGTCGGTTCAATTTATTTTCCCCAATACTTAACGGATTCATGTTTCTGGCGAAAAATTCGAAGATAGGGTTTAAGATAATATTTTGTCCATGATACAAACTGATATTGATTTAGCTTATTATTGCCTTTTCACCTTGGGATTACAAGTATAAAACAAACATTCTGTTTAAGATGGCTCTTTAACTTAAGAGAAGTGTTTTACTTGGTGTATTTAGTGGGGAAAATAAATATTTTGTGGTGGAATCGTCAAGCACCTGGTGATGATATTTAATCAAACGATAATTTCTGATGAGACCCTTTAAGTTTTCAAGTACCGCTTTTGCAATCTTAGGTAAGCTTAAGAGTTTGTTTAGATGGGATACCAATATATTTTTTTTTACTTAAAGAAGGTTACTTCTGGAGATAGGTTTGGTTGAACTAACATCGCATCGCACTAGAGCTACACAAGGGCTAAGTTACCTGGAGAAAATCATCTAAAAAAAAATTCAGAACAAACGTATTTTTGTACCTTGTCCTGTTGTCTTTCCAACTCCCACAAAATCAAACAATTAAATTTTATAATTTTAATAATTTAATTAGTGTGTCAATAATTATTATTGCATTTGACAAATATCGCAAATGTTTTTAAATATTCTTTAAATTTATTACTTTCGACTCTTTTTATTATTATTATCATTATTATTATTTTTGAAGGAAAGAGAATTACGATAAATCTTCCATTTATTCCATTCTATGCTGCGCAGGGTACTTGTCTTCCAATTGAACTATATTGAAAACATAGTGCTCTCCCGTTATGTTTTATTGGAAATGGAAGTAATTATATTTTTAAGTATGATATCTTGAAAATTAGTCACACTCGGTGATGTAAAGATATGACCTAATTTTAGTACATCAGAGCCGAAAGGGTACTATCCTTTTTATGCCAAAATTACATATTTGTAGATTGCTCCAGATAATCTGAAGAAATATTCCATGACCATCTCAATATTCTAGAACGAAAACAAATATAAGAGAAAGCGTGTGTCCCAATAGGTTCTCACTCATAAGTTTTCCCATGAGTGTTCCAAGGTAAACAAATTCCACTAGTAAACACACTAAACAAACAATAACTTCAAAAACACTTTAATTTACGAAGAACAATATAGGTGTGTTTGAGTGTTACTCGAATGAATAACCATTAATGAGACATCGAACATTTGAAGTGGAATCGGAATAAAATGAGTTAAAATTTTAAGTATGAAAGAGTCATTTATTATCCTCTGCTATAAAAATAAAGTTTTAGAAATTTTTTAAAAATATAAATTTTCAGCTAAAAATTAAAATTTTAAACCCATGCAGTGAAAACAAGACTGGCATGGCCATTTCATTCGCGACTTTGAACGATCATAGATTCCTACATCTTAGTTGAAATTTGGAAAATTAAGTTTTGCAACTCGACACTTTGCATTAGCATTAGGTCCATAGACTTAACATGGGGGAAAATTATTTTTATTTTTTTTCTTCACCATAGTGTTCTAAGTGATTTGTAATTGCATTATTGGTCCAAATCCCGGTCATTATACTAGACGTCAAAAATGATGACTTTTAACTTGATATGTCATAAAAGTAAATTCAATTTCAGCTAATTTCTGCTCATGAATAGTCTTCGCAAGGCATACCACTTTATATATTTTTATTCTCCTTCAAGATAAAAATGATGACTTTTAACTTGATATTTCATGAAAAGTAAATAATTTCACACTTTTGCTCATTTGATTTGCCCTCAAATGGGTTAAGTTATGCATACTTAATTTATTATTCCATACTCAGCAAAACGCAACACGTGAAAGAAAAACACCAAATGTGAAAAGTTTTGTTTTTATTTTCTTACCAAATAACTTATACTACAACTTTTAATACTTCGTTAACCAAATAACATAGAGTAAGGAAGTGTCTACAACAACTATAGTAAAAAAAAGAACAATTAAAAAATAAAAAGTAACAATAAATTGGAAGAACGCAACAAGACTAAAAACCGACCTCCTTTTCCCAGTGCTGCAAAAGACAACACCCCAAAAAAGGGCTAAAAAAAAAATTTGTACCGGAAAAAAAGTTCGGGAACGGTTTTAAAGTTTTTATTTCAGGTAGGCCCGAAATTGACGAAAATTTTCTTAAAAAGAATTGATAAGTTGTATGTTTAGCAATACAACACATTAAATAAAATTTTCACATTAACTAAATATTTAACATCACTTAGAAACAATCACAGTTGTTTTGATACATTACTGTCATATTTTCGGTACTAATTGGGATACAAGACAAATAGTAGTGAACAAGTTTTACATATAATTTTAACGAAATGAACAACTTTTGCAAAAATTTTCAGTTTTAGTACTTCAGACAGTACGAAAAAAATGTTTTGCTTAATAATTTAAAAATGATTCGAGAAAATTTTCAAGTTTTTCTATGCCTACCTGCTAAAACGTCCCCAAAAAATAATAAAGGTGTCCACAAGACTCCGCCATTCGTAACTATAATCGTTCCGCCAGCTGTAATCGGAATCTTTAACTTTAAAATTGTAACTTTAAAACGCCAATCACAGCAAAACAAACCATTTGGTTACGAACCTCAGTCCTGATTTGGAACCATGAAGTTAAGAAGAAGATGGAGATGCTTGGCGCGAAAGAGGGTGAAGCTCTCAGAAAGTCGCCAAGTAAATCCCAAGCAAACCCCGTTCACTCAACGTTAGTTCAATGTAAAAAAACTTAATTTTATTGTTTAAAAAGCGTTAATTAATCAAAAAATGACTGTTTGCACAGTTGTAGGATGTAATAAGATATCTGAATTTACACAAATGGTAGTAATTTCTTTCACAGGAAAGAAAAATACGTTGTAATTATAGGTTTTCAATATCTATGCAAAATCCTTGTAGAATAGCGCCAAATACTTCTCCGAGAGCGTTTGTTTGGGCTTACTACAAAGCGATCGACGGCTTTATTTGGCAAACCAATTTTTTAAATTTTTTTCTCGGCAGCATCTCCATCTTCATCTTAACTATCAACTGGACTCCGCCATTCGTAACTATAAGTTTTTTTTCAGCCAGCTGTAATTGGTTCTTTCAGGTCTGTAACCTTAAACCGCCAATCACAGCAACAAAAACTTCTGTTTACGAACCTCTGAGTCCTGATGTGGAACCACCTTATAAAAGGAAAACATTTTAATTGTTCCTTGGCAGCCATTCTCTCTACACATGGAATGCGAATGCAGGAATGTGCAATATATAAATTCAGCTGGTGTGTGTGATATGACACATGATGGATTCGAACGACTATGATAAAAGGGCTGCACAGAAACTAGTCGAATCTCTCGGTTGAGCAGAACAACTCTAATTAATAGGACCCTAACATTCACTTTATTGCTGTTTTGGATTGCATAGGCGATTGCAGTTTACCGAATCCTCCGATAGCAGCTATATCATCCTTAACAGGGAATAGTTTAGACGCATGAAACACAACTAGCAGTAAAACGTGAACTGGCCGGTCACTTAAAGTGGAAAGCTGGAAGCTGACATTTGACATAACTTTGGGTTCAATGTAAAGGACATTAGTTGTTTATTTTTAGTATACAGTTAGATAGGGGTGAATCGATAAAAAATTAACTAGGGATGAAAGCATGAACAACAAATTCAAGGAGATGAGACATTCTATTTCGTTAACTGGTGTGTCCTTCAATAGATAGAACTATGTTACAAATATATTCCACTAACTAACCCCTATCCACAGATGTCTTCAAGAAGTCCTACATAATTTTGCAATTTTCAGGTTTCCAAAATTAGTAAAAATAAGAGCAACAAAAGGTTGCTTTGCAATTTCAGATGTCAAGTTCAATCGCGAAAATTTTATAACTACCAATTATAAATAAACATTACTAAGCTAACATGTCAATAACATGATGATAAATGAATTATTTTGAAAAAAAAATCAAATTCAGTTTTTCTAAATAATGGTACAGGATATAAACCACTGTTTAATGCAAAAAAATCTACATAACGCAATAAATTAAGGCTATAATAAGATTGATACCTCCTCAACAACACTTTTTACTACAGGTTCAGATCTATGTTTTTCAAACTAATTAATCAATATACTAGTAATAGAGTTTAACTTACCACTGTTAAATGATAAAATATTTTCCAAACACTTCAAATTATCCTTCTAGATTTCATGTGACATTTCTTTTTTGATTTTTCTTAACCAAATTGTCTGTGTTTGGTTAGATTAAATCGCACTAGAGCTACAAAAAGGAACTGTTAGGGAAGTAAGTAGTAGTATAGAACCTTTTCTTCCCTCCTCAAAAGTAAATTATTTTTTTTTTAAAAAGGGGGATAAAAAAAAGGAATTCTTATTTTAACACCATTGCCAAGTATCCAGATATCCAGTTCACCACAGTAATGATATGACAGGCAGTCCAGATTTCACTATGTATAAATTTACACAGTTAAGTTTAGAACTAAAACATTAAACAAATTCATTATACATGCATACAAATATTAATTACACAGCCAAAATATTATAAAAAATTCATTATATGGCGCAGTTACATAAAGTTTGTGCGAAAAATCACTGAAAATAATAAATAATTTAGTAAATATACATTCAATAGTTTAAAAAGTTTTTTTTGTATAATACATAAAATAACATGCATAAAATATTAAAATGAGATTCATTAAATAATGCAGCAAATAAATGAGATATAAAATATAAATAAACTCGATTGCATAAAAATGGTAACAAAAATAAAATCATAAACATAAAATAATAAAAATGAAAGTCTTGTAAAATGTAAACAGTTCGAAAAAATGCTATTCAAGATCTTTTTTACTTTTAAATTTTACATACCAGAAATGTAATCATAAGATCAAAACATAATAATAGTTGGAAGCACATCACGACATAAAATTTTATAAAACTTTCAAGCTAAAATATGGATGCAAATATGATTTTTAATTTAAAAACTGTACAGTTTAATAGTTGAAATTTGTCATTGACTTTTTACACTTTTTTTTATGTTGTCATGCCTCATTTCATTATTGTTTAACAAAATAAATCAATACATTGTATATTTTACCAGAAATAAGTTTAAAAAATCCCTTCATAATTAATGAAATGAACTAATGCAAAACATTTCCTCAAATGAAAGATTTTGTACTTGATAAAACACTAACAGATCTTGTAGATTTAAATAAAGGGAAACTTTAATAAGTATTATAGTGACAATCATGTAACAAACTACAGTAGAAATATAAAATATCATTGAGGTCAATACACAAGTCACTTCTTTTTTAATGTTATTCATAAATAGTATTTATGGGGTATACACACATTTATTACAAAATGACAAATACAGTAATGAAAACTATGATGTTTTTAAGGACTGTTTAACCTACTAACCTTTACTAAGCCTGATATTACAAAAAATCTTTAAATATTGTACTGTAAACTCTTGTTTACTTATGAATAGTATATAAGTATGTTAATAGTTAGTTATACATTTTTTTAAGAGGGGGCGGTGAGGATTCTTTAAGGATTGTACAGACCCTAATAAAGGCATAATGTTTTGAAGTAAATATTAATAAATATATCTATTAATTAAATATTTTTATAATTAATATTCTTTAGAAATAAATCATTTATATTTTAATCTAAATTTTGATGTTAATGAATTACTACAGAACTGTTAGGCTAGGCAGTAAAAGTATTCATTAAGTATGATAATTTGATTAATATCTTTTCATTGAGTAACAATCAGTAGACCTGCTTTTCTCTACTCAAGCAGTGTGAATAAATAGTTGGTCTAATTAACAAGTCAATCGTAATTTAAAATCCTATAGCAACAATTGTTCAAGAAGGTAGTTAACACAACCAAAATGCATAGTTATGGAAGTATTTTCGTAGCCTTTGAGTTATATAGTGCTGTTAAGTAAAAGCCAGTGACCCATATTGACAAAATCATACGATGCAGTAAGCGAAAGAAGAATATAAATTTTAAGCTACTACAGCTAAGATGTTACAAATTGCGTTCGATATAAGTATAAAATAGGTTTTGTGTTTTGATATAAGTATAATATAATAAAAATTATTCTTTGATAATCAAAATTACATTGTGATGGCCACATAATTGTCACTCTAATATTTTAAGTAAAGATTTCACCCAACAGAAATGAATAAAAAACAAAAATAAAAAAGCACTACAGAAATAACATTTCTCCTAAATGTTGGCAGTGAGTAAAAAGTCAAGAGCTAAAATTACAATTTTACTTTAGAAACCCTAAGTCAGTTAAAATCTAATTTGACAAGTTAATTAAAATTAAATTACATTTACATTTAAAGAGTTAAATGAGTAGGTATATGTAAAAAAAATTAAGGACTAATTCACAAATATGATTGCTAATAAATGAAAAAATAAATTAATAAATGAGCATTCTTATAATCAAGTTTTAACTAGAAAAACTAGTTTTTAACTGAATCCAGGTTTTAACTGTAACATTATATTTCCTAAGAAATATACAATCATCGTCACATCACTGTCTTAAAATAATTTTATGTACATTTCTATGTACAACTATACATGAAAAAGGACATTTTTGATATACATAAGCAAAGCCAAAACACACTAGATATCTATGATAAACACCATACCTTGAAATTGATTTAACTAACAAGGATTTCACTGATGACATAGTAAATATACTAAGGCAAAGAACTCACTAATCAATCTCAAAACTACAACAACATGTCACATCAAAGATTGTCAGTATGTATTGGGTACTCGTACAATAGATTCATTAACTAACTATAGTTCACAAACAGGATCTGGTATATCTAATGAAGATAAAATAGTGTAATCAATATTAGTGCAAGTGTTACCTAAGAAAATCTTATCATATGGGGAAACTAAATAGATAAATAGAATATTTTAGACAGTAACCCCTTGCTTATTGATTTTCGAGAGGGAAAAAAAGTGTGATATGATAAATTGTGTGTGGTAAATATGGTACACTATAAAATAATGAAAAAGCAATTTTATTACTAGTAACTTTACTATTTAGTAGGTAAGCTGCGTTTGATTGGCATTTTCTTGTAAAAATGCTTTCTCATTCCAATGTCAACTGTGCTACCTTGTGAAACTGATACTGTAAATACTTATAAGTTTGAAAATTTTTGGTAAGAAAAATGAATGTAGAAAAAGGAGAGGGTATACTATATGAATGTGTGATATAATGAGACACAATGACAATACAGCAAGGGGTTACTAAATTATTTGATTTTTTACTTGGCTTTGCTAGGCCTTTTTGTAGTGGTCCATTCCAAATTTATGTACAGTCCCTGGACAAATTATTAGACGCACTGTATTTTTTTTAGTAATGATGAAAACATACCAAAGACTGCCATATCATTAAAAAAGATGTTGATATATGTATTAAGTATAGCAGATAGTATTTTCTATTCTATAGTTAAGTTTAGGAACACAAATGTCCTTCTAAAGGTATTTTGTTCATCATTGATTGATACATGAAATCTTGCAGTGTTTCTAATAATTTGTCTAGGGACTGTACATTGCAAATTTATAATAAAACTATAAAAGTTTTAAAACTTTTTCAGGTTTAATTGTAGAAGAAAAAAATTAATAGAAAAAGATATAATGCAAGTATTTAAAAAAAAAATTTGTTCCCATATTTGAATGAAAATTATTTGATACCATAGTTTTTTTGTAAGTAGAAGCAAACCTTCCTCGTCATTGACTTTTATTTTTATAATATAAGATATTCATTAGGGGCTGCTAAGCACTGGTATACTTATAGTTGACAAAGGTCATAGTAATTTATATAAAATGCATTTCCAGCAATTTGGAGTAATACTGTTGGAAAACCAATATGAAACCATGAAATAATTTGGAATTATGTAATGAGATACTTAACTGCTTAAATACATCATTGCTAATTTTTTTCAAAATGTATATAGCAGAAAATATAAAATCATTGTATAAGAACATAAAAAGCTAATTTAGTTAATACTACTCTGACTAGAAATGGTTTGCAGAAAAATTTGAGTCATTAAGAAGATTTCATAGTAATAGAGATGATAATTAAAAAAACCTAATTTTGCACATGCTTGGAAAAAATGTTTTAGTTTTAAAAACAGCCTAGATCAGTAAATACCACAACTTAAAATTTACAAAATTCCTGTCATTCAATTTCATTTTAAAATACTTTTTTTAATGGTAGATTTTAAAAATATTTTTCCCAAGTTCAAAATCAAGCAATTTATTTGTTAACAATAGTAAGTGTATTCTTTTTGTATAAACTCTCTTAAAGCCAACTATGTAAAATTTGTACGATATAAAAATAATATTGGCAACTACAACATCCGATATTTTTTAAAAGAATAGTTTCGGAATTACCGCTGAGTAGGTGCTTTTAACTTTCAGATTCATATATAGACTTTATAAGGACAATGTTATTGCAATTACAATAATACCTATACAATTACATACACTTGTGCAATAAAAACATTTAGATATGTAAATATGAAACACTGCAGGGATGATATTACGCTAACCTTTTAACATTTTGATTTTCACAAAACACGATAAATACCTTTCACAGACAAAAAGAAATGAAAATGTTTCAACAATATAAAACGCTAACCACATATTAATGCATAACATATCTTAAGAGGAAGTATGGGTCAACTTATTGCACTATAAAAAGGTCTCTGTGCAGCCCGAATGAACAAATAACATCAGGAGCATTCATAAAATGTGCTTTAAAAGGAAAAATGTTGCAAAATCCAAATTAAAAAGGGTTTATTTGCTTAAAAATTATTGTTAAGTAAAATATCTAACAGAAATAAAATAGCTTACCATATGTGCAATGAGTAGTTATATTTAAATTTATTTCATTTAGAAAAACACTCACAGAATTATTACTATGTAAGTGGCGAAGCTATAACCCTCTGGAACATATTAATACTGATGAACTTTTGAAAACTTTCAATATAATGAAACATTAAAATAAAACTCCAATAACATATTTAATCCCTGTATCTACCAGGGTTGGCATGGTTTTTACCACCACCGGTAAATACCATCGTAAAAACCGGTATTTACCGTCCTGAGAAAAAAAAATTCCCACCTGGGAAAAACCTAATTATTGAAAGAATTAATTATTAAACATTATTTAATAAGATTAAAATAATTTTAATTTTAATAAATATTTATCTTCTATCTAAGATAAACTTTACTATGCTTAAGCAAACTATTATGGCTATATATGTGATAAAGAGAATTAAAAAGCGTGAGCTTAACAAGGGATCCCAGACACAGATAGTGGCAATTGCAATGACAGCCAGAATACAAATATCAGGGTGTAAAAAAAAAAGAAAAATAAATGTTTACTTTTATAAAACTTTAATTAATTAAAAAGAATTTCCCAGATAAGGTATATTTTAGAAAGAAATGTATTTCCCAGTTTTCTCAGACAGAAAGAGGTATTTCCCAGTTTTTCCCGGTATTTACCAATTTTTCCCGGTAATTACCAGTTTTCCCCGCTGGGATGGGAAATATTAGTTTTGGACGGGAAAAACCTAACCCTGGTATCTACAGATGATTAAGACAGAAGTATGTATGTTCAATATAATTTATAATAGGTTAAACATTTATGCACCTTTTACAGCCTATTTCGTGAATGCTCCCCTTCACAATTTGGCAACCATCAACAAGTACTCTCCAGTTCCACGGACCTCTGCCGCTCTCGCTGCCTCTGCCTGAACCGAAGAAACTCCTCTTTCAAGGCAGCACAGCGGGCTTCGGTGTTCTCGTATTTGCCGGGACCCGCCGGATAGAGCCCGCCACACAACTCGCTGTCACTGAGGCCTCGCTCGCTCCACCCACCGGGACGGTTACGACTCCGGGTAAACCCGTCCATGATTGCGGGCTCTGAGTGCGGGGAGTCAGCCTCGAACAGCGACGACCCAATGTTGTGGTGTGGAATAGTGTGCACACCGTTTGGGGTCAGAGAGGCCGAGGCAAAGGCGGCCGAGTGGTTGCGGCTGACGAAACCACTGCTGCTGCCGCTGCGATTGTTGACCTCCAGTTCCCCTTGGAGGCTGGAGTGGGCGAGGGAGGCGGCTTTACTTCCGTGCCCTGAGCTGCCGCTGCTGGTCCGGCTCGGAGTGACCAGTCGGCGGTGGGATGAACCGTCCGCCTCCGGGAATAGCTCCATCCCGTGGAGCTGGCGGTGGTAGGCGGCGGCACTCCTCGCCCGCTCCACAGCACCCAGGAGTCGGTCCCTGGTGTATGTCACCTGCTGGACATCACTCCCACTGCTGTCACTCTCAGGAGGGGGCTCCCAGTGGGGAGGACTGCTCGTGGCCAACGGGGACATCCGCTGTTTCGCGAGCGGGGGCATGATGAACCCCCTCGGCCTCAGTGGGTAGAACCGAGGCGGGCCCGGGTACGCCTGGACCGGCAGCCAGTGCCTTGCACCAGGCCACCTAGGAGCGTCCAGGGGGACCTGCTGGTGGAGTATCCAGCTCGGTGGGGCGGCCGCGACATCCTGCGCACGGTGGATGGGCCGGAAGTGCATGGGGAACGAGGGCGGTGTCAGGTGGCTGGTGGATACGGTGCTCGGGAAGGAGCGCTCAACCGAGGAGGGTTGCCGCACGGAGCTGATGTCCTCGGCAAAGAAGCCCGACCCTCCGAGCCCGGGGCTGCTGGTGTGGAACCGTGAAGGGGTCAAGTAGGGCTGGTGCATGTGGTGGCTGCTCTGCCCGCTGCCGTCGCTACGGACGCTGCCCCTGGCCCCTGCATGGTTGGACGGAATGACAGGGACCACCACTCTGGTGGGGAACCCTCCTTCCTCGTCATCGATGTTGTTGCCACCGTGGAGGACAAACTTGCCGTCGGCCGAGCGACTGATCCATCCGAGAGGTTGGGAATATTCCATCTGGATGTTGTAGCGGGCAGTCCGGGGATGTCGCAGGTGAACGGGCCACCCGTGGAAAGTCCGAATGCGATCCTTTGGGTTCGTTGCTACGCCTATTCTACCTAAGCTTGCCAGAGATGGGAACTTTATACTCGGTACTCCGCCTTCTTCGTTTCTATGCAGGGGAAAATAGAGACATTAGATAAAGTATGTGGGTGCATTTGTTTAATTGAATTCATGTTACCATTCATTCACTAAGACAATCCACTGTGAACAGCAAAAACCTACTACTAAGAAACAAAACAATTCTGAAAACAGAAAAGTATTACAAGTTCACAAACATTTTAATAGAATAACTCTAATTCATTATTTGCATGCTATACATTATTACACTGAGATAACCATACAAATCATCTCCATTGAATGGTTTTTACTAAAAAAAAAACATATATTAAAACATAAAAAATATTCACAAAACTTGAATGCAATGCATTCTTTGCATGCCTCTAAAATTAATTATCACATGTAAACTATTTTACATGCAAACGTTTTAAAGAGAAATTCCTTGAAAACATAACTTCAATAACATTACTTCATGCAAATATCAGAATTATAAGTAAAAGTAACAACTAATGTAAGTAATCACAATTACATTCAACATTCGGAGGCATTTTCATTAGCACACTTCAAAGTGAAGATGGATGCCGTACCTTTTTTTCTTCTTTAGAAATTGCAGCAACAGTAAAAGAGAATGGATACTTTAATCATTAAGTCTAAAATATTTTTTGATAAAGGGATTTGGGGGGGTTGAGGTACAAAGACAATTATATTTAATAATTCAGTACAAAATACAAGAAGCATATTGTTTTACTTTGAGAAATGTGGCAAATGTTTTTTTAAAAGAAAAATCATAGTGTAAAACAAATTAAAAGCAGAATATAAGAGGCAGTCACGTTTTTTTCAGCGAAAGCATTAAATTAAAGTTTAAAATTAAACAACTTTAAATCTCAAATATAAAATACTTTTAAACTAACAGCATGAAGTAATTAAATCTGGTTTGCAGTTGCCTTTAAGAAAAATTACACTCTTTTCTATAATTTAAATTAAAACTAGTTGTATGTTAGGGTGAATTTGATCTTTTTCTCATTTCTAACAAGTGTATGATAGTTTTAAAATATCGAACTAGTTTTCAGAAAATATAAAGTGGACACATTTTAGAAAGTTTCAAAATAGGGTACTTTCCAAAATTAAGTATAAATTTATGGATATTTTAGTAGTATCTAGTAATTTCCTTTATCCGAAAAAGAAAAACTAAAATAAAATATTTTGACTGTTGACTTATTTAACAATTTAACCAAATTGAAATGCTGCAAAAATGTAAATATTGTAAAATTATGAAAACAAATTACAGAATTTGCGAGTAACACCTGCATTATGTAAATTATAATTTGTTAAAAATTGTCTGCAAGCTATTAAGATAAATTACGTTTTTTTTAAACGAAGTACATACTTTTTCATTGGAAGAGGAGACCCTGTATGAGAATGGCTTCCATTTCTTTGTTCAGGTACTGTCACCATCATATAAGCTAAATATATGACACACAATTAAAATGATTGTAAATTATTCAATAAACTTTACTATAAAAAATTAAAGTGTTTTGTTGACTTCAAAAGAGTTTTTAAATTCAGAAACCTACACATTTAACACTAAATAAATGCAAATAAATGTTTAAACATACTTCTCAAACTATAACTTTAATTTTTTTTTTATTTTAAAAATAGATGTTTCAATATTTTTTGTTATAGATATATTTTTATTGTGTTTCCAAAACTAAAATAAATTAATGTGGAAACACATAAACTCAAAACTTACAATGTTCAGCTAGTGCATTAAAAGGATTAAATTTCTATTCCATATAAGATACAATTATTTGAATTTCAAGTTACCTTTTTCTGCTTTCCTTCTCTTTCTTTTGTTGCATATCTTTACGGCACACATGGACAGTATGATTGCTGCAATGAAAAAGCAAATGCCGCCAACCACTCCTGCAGTGATGGCTCGATTCCTGATGTGGAATTCACTGTCCCCTAAGAAAACAATTTTCATTACTTTCACTACTAACAAAAAAACTTAATACTCTGAGAATCTCTATGAACTTAAAATACACTATACATATTAATATATCTGTTTTAAGTGGAAGTCAAACATCTTCCGTTCTTGTTTCATTTCCTGTGCTAAGTCTAAAGTGAAATTTTAGAGGCACATTGCCTTAGATTTTAAATCTATCAATTGGCAATTTTTTTGCATAAGAAAGTCCAGGAAGTTTTCTAGGAATATTAAAATAAACTTTTTCATTTTTTCCAAACAATTTTTTTAAAACTTTAATTAAAAGTTTAAATTTCACTTTTGAAAAATTCGGACCAGATAAAACGAAAAAGTGTATACTAAGATCCCTAGAAAACTTCTTGAACTTTCTTATGCAAAAAAACGCTAGTTGATAAACTTAAAATCTAAGGCAATGTGATTTCCCATAGAATCTGAAACAAGGACGGGAGTTGCCTGCCTTTTTAATAATAGTTTGCTATCAAAATTTACCTGTTGCATGATAAATGACTTCTTGACTAGCAGAACCCACAGACAGGATAGAATATGCATAAACACGAAAATGATATGTTTGGCCCCCGGTAAGAGATGGAACTGAAAAAAGAAGAGATGTAACTAATAACAAGTTCAAATTAAAAGATTTTGCAATGGTCAAACTCATAAATTGCCTAACGTGTGAACATGAACAATGTTTCCTCTTATTGGTCACAGCAGTTAGAAAAATAATGCAAAAGATTTGGTTTTAATTTTATGTTTCAAAAATGCAAAAAGTTCTTTTAAAACAAAATAGTGATTTAAAAGAAACCTAGTTTTTATTAACAAATACTTAAAACAAAAAGAAGGTGCAACAAATTAGGTACTAGCTAATAAAAAAAAATACTTACATTTAATTTTGCTAATAAATATAATTAACAGTTAATACAACATTTTACTAATGATGGGACCTTTCTAGAAAACTTAAATTTTCAAATTTAATAAAATATGCAAAAACTGTTTTTAAAAACATGGTACATTTCATTCAAATCATTCAAGTACAACAAAATTTGTTAACCAAGTTTAATATACTCAGTTATTTTAATACTAAGTCAAGCATGCATTTAACAGCTTTCCATCCTTACACTAACTTAAATTTTATGGAAATTTATTGCAATGAGTTCTGACTAAAATTCATTCTTAAAACCTTACCTAGGTAGAAGGTGTCATCGCGTATTGGGCCCCATCTCTGCCACTGCCCATTGTCCGTCCGATGTTCCACAAAATAAAAAGCGACAGGAACCGACTGATTTTTGGGTGGCTGCCACGAAATTACAACACCCAGAGGTCCCTTGTCCACAGTTATGTTCCTAGGCGGCCATGGCTTTGGACCTAATGCGATATGCAGATTGTCAGATGCAACAGTCATTTTTGGTTATTGTGGGCTATAAAGCATCTGAAGTTTTTTTTAATGGTTAGAAACACTTTATCAAAATTTATACCTCATAATTTTATGATTATCTGGACAGAAACTTAAGAGAATATGTAATACTAGGGGGCACGCCCCCTTCTCGCTATCGCTCGCCAACCCTTAACTTACTGATTATATCCCAATTTTATTTAAAACTAATAACGAATCTTATATAACGCTTAGAGTAAATCAAAATCAACTTAGGAATCACTTTTTTGTTGTTTTCAGTCGGCCATTTTGAAATTAGTAGTATTTTTGTTCATTTCGATTATTGCCATTCCAGAGATAGAAATATAAGGAAATTTGGGCGCCGTATAAGACTATTATATATATAGATTGTTCATTACAATTAGAATATTTTTGAGAAAAATAAAAAACTGGGGTTATTTGAAGATGTTAACTAAAACAGTTTTTGGTTTTCAAAATTTAAGTTTAATAAATGCAAGAATATTTCCTTTTCCAATTTAATATTTAAAAATCAAAACAGAAATCCTGCTTAAAACAAAGTGATTAGAGTATGTGGAAATGTATTTAAAAACTAAAGAGTTATGATCTTATTAAGCTTCCCATTGTTATATTCTATAGGGAAAACATTTGACAAACTTGTGTAACATCTACAAATACATTACTCTAAAATTTGAATTCGAAATCAGAACAAATATTTTTGCATTACAAATACATTTGCAAGTTTAAAAAACATTTAAGTTTATTAACTAGAAACTTGAAAGATAAAAAAATATCAACCTGAAGGTTTTTGAACAGTAGGAATATAAGTAGATCCATATGCATCAGTAGGATACAGTCCTCCTAAGTAATCCCAAGCTACAAAAAAAAAGTCAACAATTAATATCACATTACAACAACGATAAATCTTTTAAAGCATATATAATTAATTCATAACTATAAGCATTTTTTTAAAAGACATGTAAAGGGTCTAGCTGTAGAACTCATATTCTCCAAAGTATAATTAAGATATCGGTCCGTTCATTGGCGGCATTTGATAACCGCAAATTCAATTGGACGAAGTCGACAATGAGCGTACCCTATATCTTAGTTATTCTTTGGTGAATGTGAGTTGCGCAATTAGACCATTCATGTAGACCAAAACATTAATCCATATTAAAAGAAGTAAAGAGAGTGTAAAAAATTAAAAGTAGCAATATTAAAAATTCATCAGAGTGTGTTAAAAAAAGACATTTTAAGATTAAGCCTAATCTCTTTTTTTTAACATGGTCAAAAATTATTTAGAAAAGTAGATTTTTTGTCTACTTTTGGACTGCTAAATCATGTTGAGATATTGATTTGTGCCAGTAAAATTTTGCAGTTAGTAAAAAAAATAACTTTCAACCACATAATTAAAATGTATAAAAATTTAAGTAGTTTTAAGATTTCTCAAATGTTAATTTTCAAATATAATTTAAAAAACAATGAGTCTTCAAAGACATATGGACAATGTTCAAATAAACCACGTAAGAGAGAGATAGGCATAAACTTGTCAACTAACTCTTATATTTTCCAGCAACACTCATATATTAAAATAAAATATAAATTTTGTAATTTCATAAAAAAAAAAATTTAATGTCAAATACTGAAAAGACTTTTAGAACCATTTACTACAGAATAAAATTTTTAAAAAATATAATTAGATGAAATTTTAATTCAAATCTCTTGCAGTGAAAAAAATTACACTTCTATTTGCTTAGCCTTCAGAGGGTTAAAAACTTACTTTTTGTTCTAGCTTTTACAACTGGACTAAAGAGTCCATCTCCCAAAATATTCCTTGACAACACTTGGAATTCATATTCAGTGTCAGGCTGCAAGTTGTACAGAGTGACTGTTGTAGCTCCCTCAGGTATTACACGTACTGTTCGCCACTCACTCACACCTTGGTCGGCCAGTCGATACCTGTTAATCAAAAAATGTAATAACGCTTGGAAATTAAACAACTAACTTAATTATATAAGTATTATTCAGAGAATATCTTCAACTGTGTGCAGGATACGAGAGAAGATTCGTGAAGAAAACATTATAGATTATTGGCGCAAATAGTTTATTCAGTAGAAATTGACATGTTTTGGTGGGAATACTCAAGAAGCCCACTTTCTTCAGAATAGTATACAGCTCAGAGTCTGAGTTATGTACCATTCTGATGATGGGCCACTTGAGTTCCCACAGATACATGTAAATTTCTACTGAATAAACTACTTGCATCAAATATTCATGAAGAAAACATTTAAATTTGCTGCAAATAGTTTTCATAGAAATTTACATGTTTTTGAATATCAATAATCCCACTTCTTCAGAATAGTTAACAGCCCATTGGATTCTTTGAAGACCTTAGTGATACAATTTTAAAAGAAGCTACTAAAAGACTAAAAATACCTATTTTCCTAGTTATTAACAATATAACAATTTTCTACATACCAGAAACAGAATATATACAATAAGTCTGGTGTCATACCTTTAAACAAATTAAGTTTAAAGAAAAAATTAAGCTAAATCTATTAGCGACTTTATAAAATTTTAATTAAAATATTCTACAATTTACATTTTTCTGGGTATAACCTACATTACAAAGATAATAATTATTGACATCAATAGCTTTCAAGTTTATATACCAGAATAGTTTGTTCATATCATCATCGAGATACGTGGAGTAGCATCAATGACAGTGTTCATGTTACTAGTTAGCAGTGGTTGGTACCTGAAACTAGTACAAAATGGATTTCTACTGAATAACAAATTGCATCAAAAATTTTAGAATTATAATTATTGGGCAAATAGTCTATTAGTAAATTACATGTTTTGGGAATCCAAGAAGCCACTTCTTGAATTTTACAGTGAGTCTGAGTTATGTACCATTCTGAAGATGGGCCACTTGAGTTCCCACAGATACATGTAAATTTCTACTGAATAAACTACTTGCATCAAAATTCGTGAAGAAAACATTATAAATTATTGGCGCAAATAGTTTATTCAGTAAAATTTACATGTTTTGGTGGGAATACTCAAGAAGCCCACTTTCTTCAGAATAGTATACAGCTCAGAGTCTGAGTTATGTACCATTCTGAAGATGGGCCACTTGAGTTCCCACAGATACATGTAAATTTCTACTGAATAAACTACTTGCATCAAAATTCTGAAGAAAACATTATAAATTATTGGCGCAAATAGTTTATTCAGTAGAAATTTACATGTTTTGGTGGGAATACTCAAGAAGCCCACTTTCTTCAGAATAGTATACAGCTCAGAGTCTGAGTTATGTACATTCTGAAGATGGGCCACTTGAGTTCCCACAGATACATGTAATTTCTACTGAATAAACTACTTGCATCAAAATTCGTGAAGAAAACATTATAGATTATTGGTGCAAATAGTTTATTCAGTAAAATTTACATGTTTTGGTGGGAATACTCAAGAAGCCCACTTTCTTCAGAATAGTATACAGCTCAGAGTCTGAGTTATGTACCATTCTGATGATGGGCCACTTGAGTTCCCACAGATACATGTAAATTTCTACTGAATAAACTACTTGCATCAAAATTCTGAGAAAACATTATAAATTATTGGCGCAAATAGTTTTTCAGTAGAAATTTACATGTTTTGGTGGGAATACTCAAGAAGCCCACTTTCTTCAGAATAGTATACAGCTCAGAGTCTGAGTTATGTACCATTCTGAAGATGGGCCACTTGAGTTCCCACAGATACATGTAAATTTCTACTGAATAAACTACTTGCATCAAAATAATCTACATTGTTTTCTTCATGAATCTTCTCATAAATAAGTATTTTTAATCAAATTCAAATTAATTACGATTACTATATGGGAAATTAAACAGCACCATTTGGATTGTTTGAAGACCTTAGGATACAATTTTTAACAAGAAGCTCTAAAAGAACTAAAAAATAGCCTATTTTCCTGTTACTTTAACACTCATAACAATTATTCATACAGTACAGGCAGAAACAGAATATATAAAATATAGATCTGGTGTCATACCTTTTAAACAAAATAAGTTTTTAAAAGAAAAAAAAGTTAAGCTAAGTATTCTATTAGCGACTTTATTTAACAATTTTAATTAAAATATTTACAATTTCATACATCTTTCCTACTTTATTAACTCTACATTTTAGACATAGGAAATGAAATTAACTAAATTTATTTTGAATTCAATAGCGTTAATCAAAAGAATTTCAATATTTTACCATATGACATAGGTTTGTTCATAATTTCCATCATACGCAGGATACCAAGTGAGAGTAGCATCAAATGAACTAGTGTTCAATGTTACGTTAGTTGGAGCATGTGGTGTGGTACCTGAAAAACAGGAAAATGGATTTCACTTATGACAAATTGCATCAAATAACTTTTTATTGGTTATTAATATGGGAAATAACCTATTTACATTCAAGTTTAAAATCCAATAATTTAAACAAATTCTTAATTTTTACATTTTCAAAAAGGATAAGATATATTGTTAGTAACAACACATATATGTCAATAGCAATAAAATTACTGACAGACGCGGTGATTAGTAGATTATAAAGATGTTAAAAATGCATTTTTCTTACAGCAACTGAATATTTTATAAACATTTAAGCTATTTTTATTGAAAATTATGAATAATAAGAAAAAGTCTGGTATCAATAGTCCAATGAATTTTTGATGCAGCATGATTTATGCGGTTAACAAAACATAAATTTGCATTAAGAAAACTACTTATGAAAAGATAATAAAGATAAACTGAAAAAAAATATCAATTTATTCATTACCTTCAACTAAAAGCAATGTACTAGTGACCAAGGTTGCTATTTCATTTTCCAAAACGCATTCAAACCTCCCATGATCTTCTTTACGCAAACCTTTGATTGTTAAATTCCCTCCTCTTATTGTGGCTCTTTCGCGGGGTAACTTCTCCCCGTCAGCCTGAATATTAGTTTACAACACAATTATTAATAAATGGTAAAGCATAGTAATATTATTTAGATAAAAATTCTGAACCAAACTTATAGATATTGTGTTAGAACTTTATAATAATATAAAAAATTCCTACTATTTTATTTATTAACTAGCTGTTATACCCGACGTTGCACAGGTAGAGGTGGAAAAATAATTTAACAGTCAATTTAACTATTTTTTTTCTTTCATTTTAGTTACATAAGATATGAAGATTACCCAGTAATTTTCCATTTAATTACCCAACTTGGATATAGTAATGATTAATATTAATTTTAAAAATACCTTTGATAAGAAGCTCAAATTAAAAAGAATACATATTTAAGTAAAAAATAATCAGTAAGAATTAAAAATGGAAAAGCGTTCAGGACAAAGATTGGTATAATCTGTTCTTCCAAAGTAGTTAAAATTTAAATCTCACTTTAAGCTGATCACTCTTGGTCTGCGTGCAGAAAATAAAATATTCTTAATGAAAGCGAATTACATGATCTAATTGTTTAGATGTTATAAAGCTACTCCAGCAAACAGCAAACGATTTGCATTTTTTATATTTATTTGTATTTTTTTAACTGTGATAAAGATACTAAAGCAAACGATTTTTATTTTTAATATTAAATATTTTTCTAACTGTAAAAAGGTAGCAAACGATTTTTGTTTTTGATGTTTATTTCTAATTTTTTAGCTGTAATTAAACTAAATATACTTAAAAATCGTTTTTAAAAAAATTAAAATAAAACTAAATAAACAATCCGTGAAAACGTGCTGTTGAAGGAGCAATAAACCACTAAGGTCTTCAATGCATTGAATGGGAAACATAAAAATGTTCGAAAACGATAGAAGGAGTGGTCGGATTCGAAAAATTCTTAGCCTATGTTCGTTCCGGAGATGAGATGAATTTTTGTGCCAAATTTCGTGACGATCTGTTGCGTGGTTCTTTAGATCTCGTGTCTTATACAAACAAACAGAAGTTGCCTTTTATGTATATAGATATAATTACAATGATTATTTCATTATCAATAAGATAACTTGGGAAAAAAAAACATATTTACCTTGTATGCTAAAATACTCATAAAAAATAATTATTTTATATGCATAGATATGTTTGGTAACTAGCTGATAATTTAAAGCTAAATTTTTTTTTAGCAAACAGTAGAGTAGAAACAGTATTTATTTAAGTAGTTGTTGATTAAAAAATTTAAAATAAAATATATATGTCAGTATAAAATAATTTGCCCTTTGAAATTATAATATTAATCAAAAATAGTTGGACACAGCAATATTTTATTTGTTTGTTTATAATTAATTTTGCTATAAACAAAAAATATAATATAGGAAAGTGTGTTACTACATACCCTTCTCCACGCAACAGTAGGCTTTGGCTGTCCTGAGCCTACACAAGGCATTTTAACTTCACTGTTGACAGGTTTTTGATAGGTGTCATGAGGTTTTAAAGTGAACATTGGAGGATCTGAAAAGTACAACATTAGTAAAAAGTTGTACATTGCATTCTTCATAGAATTTTTTTAAAAAGTCAAAATAGAAATGTCTGAAAAATTGTAAATTTAAATCATAAGGATATTTGCATATCAATGTTTATTAGTCATTTGTTAACCCAAAATGAGGCATTGTGGCTAAGGGGATAACATTAAAATGTCATTAAAGACGCTTCATAACAATAACCATAGGTGTGACAAACTGAATGAGCTACTACGCTAACACAAATTTATAAGAGTTGAAAAAAATTACATGAGAATTATATCATTTATCTTGTCCTTGCAAACTACATGAGAATTATATGAATAATTTTAAACAGTATTTACCTCTAACAAGCACCTCCATGATATTTGATGTTCCAGCCGTACCATGGATATTGTATGGTGTGCACCTGTACCTCCCCTGGTGCTCATGGCTGACCCTTTGGAACAGAAGTGAACCATTGTTGAGGGTCACCACACCAGGATTCGCATTTGGGTCGAAGGGTCTACGATCCTTTGTCCAGTTGATGTACCGGAATGGAGGGTTTGCTTGGACATAGCAGCGCAAGATGCCAGACAATCCTGAGGGTAGGTATTGTATGGTTGGGGAGTATGTCACTCGGGCAGGGTCTAAAATGAACAATTTTGAAGTTTGACTACTATAGTCCAGAACAGAACTTTGTATTTCAATAAGTCAACAGCTTTATTCACAGTTAAAAGCATAAAGGAAATGATATCCAGGCAAAAACAAAATCGATTTCTTTAGGTTATTTTCAGTAATATTTACAATATTATTGTCTGTTTCGAACATTTAGAAAAAAAAACATCTTAAGGCATAAAATCTCATTAAAGATAGAGAAAAACAAATAGCGTTCATTGGGTTTCAAGCAGGTATAAATAATTTAATAAGTAATGAATACCAAAGATAAATAAGTATATTTTTTTTGGAGAAATAGCAAAAGTTAAAAAAAAAAACTTAAAAGAGTAGAGAAAATCAACTTAATACATGTTTAATGACAATCTTGTACTTTCCTTACTTGACTTTGTATCTTTTGATATGATAACTTAAAAACACAGAATTTACGATTGAAATCACAAGATTTTGTAACACTGAATTCAATTACGTGTCGGACAGACAATACAACAAATGAAATAATTTTAAAAAACCAAACAACAACAAACACTCTGCTCACACTACTTCGTCAGGGGGACAGAGTATGAGCAGAGGGTGTGTTTCTGTTTGCGGTAAATCATAAGATCAAATACCACAACTGTCCCCAACACCCAGCATTGAAAGAAAAAGGGGAGCTCGAAAGAATATCCAACAAGCCAAGAAAATGAAACAAAATGAGCCATAAGCTCAATATAAACACCTGAATCAAAAGTGAAAGTAAAAGTATATGTTCAGATCAAATTAGGTTGACAGTTAACGAAACTATAGGATATCCAAGATTACTATCCAAGTTTTAAGAGACTCATCAAGATTATTTGACTCATTTGGTTTTAGTTCTTTTATGCATTTGTACGTGGACAGACTCTATATATTTATAATATAACACATTAATTACTTTTTTTCCTACGTTTTGCTGCATCACATGTTAAGCATACACCTCTTTAAAAAACTCAAAATGTCTTTATACTTATTAAGTTACTATACTTTATAATTTATAGTTATTATACTTTATACTTATCGTATGGCAGAATACTTATACTTATTTTATATGGCATTTTTATGAGGCAGAAGTTATTATGGGAAAATAATGTCTTTACACTAAAATAATTAAAGAAACTTACATTCAACGCTCAAATACGCAGACATGGCATCCGGATTTCCGATTCCATTCGACACCTCACACGTAAACTCCCCAGAATCCTCGGCCGTTAGAGGGTTGATGAATAGTAGCCCATCTTTACGGATGAGCGAACGACTCTCGAGCCATGAAAGCTGGCTGATGTCAATACCATTATGGTACCAACGATGGGTGATGTTAGCTGGTAATGCTTTGGCCTCACAGATGAATTCGACTTTGCCGCCTTCGAGTTTGCTTGTGTTGCGAGGGGGGACTGTTATTACTGCTGGACCTTTGGGAAAAAGAGTTCAGTTATGTAGTGGTTAGATATATAAATTTATCTCTAGAGGCTTATAATATTAATTATTTAGGGAGAATTAGATACCCATTTATAACTAAACAAACTTGGTATATCACATTTCAATAAAATCCCTTTTTACATAAATATATATTTTTAGAAATAATTTGTTTTGTTAGAGTAAAAAAGAAATGTCACAAGTCATAAAATGTTCAAATAGTGTTATAATTTATAACAGAAAATTAAATAGTACATTTGCTAGCATAATTTTTTTTTAATTAATAATATAATGGTAAGAACATATTTTAAAAACAGCAGACAATTATTTTTAGTATTTAAATAAAAGTTCTCTGCATACCAAAAAATGTTTTTAAATCGACAAGTTGGGTTGCTTTAAAAAAATTGAATTAAGCATTGCAATATTTAACCAAAAAATATATTAAAATTGTAAACTGGTTTTAACTTTTTAGCAAACTCTGTTATTTGGATAACTTTGATTTTTATTCAACTTAAGAATTGAATTTTTACAAAAAAAATTTTAGACAAAAATACACAAATTTCATATTTTTTATCATAAAATTGATATTCTCACATTATCCAATACGTATAAAGTTCTTTTTATCAATTTAGCTACATTCAAGAATTGTTATAGATACTGTACCTGCAACAATAACTTTTGTTCTGGCATGCACTTTTCCCTCCTTGTTCGCGGCAACACACAAGTAGTCACCAATGTCAGATTGCTGAATGTTAAATATACGCAACTCAGTTGCACTTATGCGTAATGATGAAGATACTTGCAAAGGCAGATTGTCCTACAACAAATGTTTTATATAATATAATAAAGTACTGTAAAACAGATGAAGTGATAGACCTATTTAAAAAAAATAAACTTACTTTAGACCAAGATATTACAGGAAGTGGAGTTCCAATAGCTTCGCAGCTTAGTGTAACTGCCTCGCCCACTTTTACATACACTGTATCTGGTGGCTTTAATTTGAAATGTGGTGGGGCTACAATAAAAAGATTGATTTAAGAAGAATGCATAAGCAGTAATTTTTATCCTAGAAACCACAAATATTTTAAAAATAAGAATGAGGAGGTCATCAAGAAGCATGTACTTACACGAGACATACTATAAAAAAATATATATTAGGTATTTGCTATTACAAACAGTAAATAACAGAAAATGCCCCTGAATCACTTAGAATGAGGACTGCAACTGTAAATTTTTGACCAAATTCAATAAAAGTTCCTGTTTTGTGTCATTGATTTATATTTCTTTTAAATTAAGTTTACCAAATAGCAATCTTTGGAGCTCCCATACGTCCTTTAAACCTTTAATTTTTTTTTATTGTACTGGAAAAAAGTACCTAACTCTACAGTATACAGGCAAACTGCAGTATATAAAATAATGACTTGGACCATTATTGTTAGCACTCGATTACTACAACCTATAAGAAAGTATGCTAAAAGATTAATTATTTCACGACAACAGTCCAATTGATTTATGTCGATGCCGCAAATTATTCGCCCGTGGCACAACACATCATATTAATAATCGAAAAATAATTCATGCCGGTTAAACTTCTTTATTATTCAATAAAATTGTTTTTATACTATAATAACTTTCAAAACAAAAAACCCTTACCAAGCACATCGAGATGCACCCAGGACCCATTCTTGGGTGAATCCGGTGGTCGATTCAAGAAATACACCTTGCATTCGTACCAGCCTTGATCTGCCTCCCTCACTGCAGTCAAGTTGAGGGAAGCCAGACCCCCCAGGGAGGCCCTGCCTTCATACCCCTCCCCAGCGTGAGGGGGGTAGCCATCATACCTGTAAGAAAAATGGCCAAAAGTTAATACATTAATTTGTTTATTTGGCATAATAAGTTTGAGTTATAATTATTGCCAGGATATATGTCATATACATGGGACGTCATACCAAGCCCTCTAGCGGTGTACCCCTACAACTGTTGCCAACTGCCATCTTTCTCATCACTTGGAGAGAGAGACAGAGCATCCCGAAGGATGTTCTGCTCATTATAGCTTAACCCTGTGGTTACTAACCCGCCTGAAACCGCCCGAGATCACTTTTGCACTTGGTTACTGAGTCGGGCGGTTTCGGGCGCTTTTGCGAAATCCAGGGGTGTCAGGTAGTTGGGAAACAGACCTCCCTGTTGATAATTGAAGGGTTCACTCTCCTTCGCTTGCCTCTGACAGAGACTTGGGGCTCTTCTTTGTGTACTTCGAGTACAAAAGGGAAGGATTGTCACGCTTCGTTGGAAGGAATGTAGGAAGTTAGCTATTTCTATCGGGGGCCTTGATTTGGCATGTGGTGCGAAGGCAACAAATTATGTTTTGTAATATGTATGCATTTACCAGGTTGTGTAATTATTAATAAATTTTTTTTTAATGTGTACTGCATATATTTTTATTACAATAACCGTAATTAAAATATAAAGATTAATTATTTTCAAATACTTCAGATTTTTAGATTACTTAACTAAATTGTTGATTAAGAAGTAAAAGAATTTTTATTTTTACTTATTTTTTCATTAGTAATATTTTTAATTATATCAATATACTTTTTTAATTCGAAAAATGTTCAGCAGATATTAGCTATTATTCGCTTTTATTTTGAATACATATTATTAATTTCCGTTTTAATTACGTAACATAAAACAATTACGGTTGATTAAGGCAATTAACCCTGTACAAAGTTCATGGATGTGTGAAGCATGCCAAATTTGTCTCTGTATTGAATGTTTTGCTGTCCACCATTCAAACAATTAAATAAATTTTAATAATATTATTTATCTCACGCAAGAAAAGAATAAGCTTTAGTATTAATAATGTTTCAATTTTTTCTGAAAAGTTAACACAAAAGATAAATTTAAGGTAAAATACTTCAGACTCATGTGGAAGACATGTCAAATGAATTTGTGTCATAAATACCAATACGTAGCGTATTCTTATATAGGTGAAATGCTCTAGTATATGTTCAGTTAGCACTAGTATGCGACCGGATCAAATAAGAATGAATTAGTTTCGATAAAAATATAAACTAAACATTTCTAAAATGCTATAAGAAATTTGACCGAGTGATTTCTAATTAAATATCACAGATACCGATTGAAAAAATTAGAACAGAAAGCATATAAAAATTAATTTAAAAAATCTATGCACTGATTTAAAAAAGAACAAGTAAGTACCCTTTTTTTACTCAGAGTAATAACACTAAATTTATGAATACACAAAATGAATTAAATACTATTATATTCCATTCATATGCACATTGATATATCTTATAACTTATTCTGAAGACGTAAACACATTAATTTACAAATTGATATTTGCTGTGGAGTTCAATGGAAATAAAAATACTACAGCTTGTTTTTAAGTGTCGAGTGTGAATACCAATGGAAGGGGACACATTCCAAAGAGTGCAGTGCAAACAACACAGGTGTGTCGCCACTCCCAGCCCAACAAGTCATTAGTCTTCTTGAACATACCCTCTCCGGTGGCCAGTTGACACCCGAAAGGGATTTCGATGAATAGGAACTGACTTCGGCAGCCCCATTGAAATTTTGGACGAGTCCATTCTTGATTTTTGAGATGAAAATAGTTCAGTGCTCTGAGGACACGCGATTTTTAAAGCTTGTGGATTTTTAGTAATCAGAGGGTTAACTTTTTTATTTTATTAATAAAATATAGTTCTTTGAGTAATCTTTCTGTTCCGCTCGCATCCTTAACATATATATCTACTATGTTAAAGCAGATTAATTTCTTATTAATTGTGGAGTTATACAGGATAAGTTTTTCAGTATCTTGTGAAGTGCTTCAATTTAATAGAGGTGTGTAGCTTCTTCTGTGGCTCATGGCCACAAATTTAAGCATGCCAGTTAAAGCAAATTCACCTTTGCATAATTTCTCATATACTTACTAGAAGGGTTTTCCCTCATAACATTAAATCAAACTTAAGGGTTTTCCAAAGACTACTCTAGCATGAATGCAAGCCTTATTAAATCAATAATTATTAATTTTAATTTAGCAAAATTAAAGTGACATTTTTTCAGGTCCCATTGGTAAAATTTAGGCAAATTTTCCAATATTAAATCTCAAATTGAAGTATTGTTTTAAGCTATTAAAACAGTTTTAAAAGGAACACAGGGTTGCCACAATATTTGGTAAAAAAAAATCAAGGACTATTTAATGACTTTACAAGGATATATTTCTCCATTTTCAAGGACTGTATATTCAAAAATGCACCTAAATTCCACGATAGTTTTTAAAAAATTATTTAGAAAACGAATAAGAGCTCTCTTACTTTCAATGAACTTAAATACGTATTATAAAATAACCATTTAGCTACCGAAAAGATCCGTGAAGAACGGCGTGAGGAGTAACGGAAAAGTAACGAAAATTTTCGTTACTTCGTTACCAATAAAAGTAACTGAGTTACAATTACATTTACTTTCTAAAAAAACTAACAGCATTACTTGACATTACCGAAAAAAGTAACTGTTGCAAGTAACACGTTACTCCAATCCACGGAAAAAACGGTCACTTCAAGATAAATTCATCGGCCCTAAAAATTAAGGACTTTTCAAGGTTGATAATGTTTTTCAAGGACAAGCAAGCACTCAAGCACTTTTAAGACCTTGAAAATCAATGTTTTTTTTCAAGCACTTTTCAATGTTTTCAAGGACCGTGGCAACCCTGGGAACAAGCATTTAGGAGGTCTTTTAAAACTTTGAGAACAAGTTTAAATCAATAGCAGAGAATAAAGAAAGCTCACCACTGGCATATATCTGAAACAAAAGGAATCAGTATACATGTTCATTGCTCCAGTTATAAATCAATAAAAACTGATGCATACCAAATATATATTGGTATCTTCACGTCTTGCTTTTGCCACTGTACCACATAGGGTACAGGTGTCCCTTCAGGAAAGGAAAATGTGCAGGGGAGTATGACATCTTCACCAAGAAGAGCAGTGGTGTACTCTGGTTCCAACTGGGTCACACCTAATATTGTGGGGGGGGGGGGATTAAAATCTGTATCCATAAATATTAAATTGCATATATGATATTAATACAAAACTGCATTATTAATTTAACCCCTTTATTCAAAAGCTTAATTTCTTGAGTAATAGCCTTAGACCAAGCTAGCAAAGCTGCAGCTGTTTACTGTAGAGTGGGCAACATACACAATTTAAGTCCTGGTCATTGATGATCAAATTGAGAGAGTGTACGTTCTGGTAATGAAAGGGTTAATTGTATAATTTAGTTTTCAATATTTATATTTTATACAATACATAGATGTGCAATTAAATTGACTCATCAATTTAATTTGAACTAATCATTAAACTACTTTAGTTTAAGGCACAGTTTCTGTTTATGCACCTGAAAAACAAAACCTGAGAAATCTTCTAGGATTAGACATCAAATTATAAGCTTTTTAAAGCTCAATGACCTTAGTATTCAATCTTTTTTTAAGTCCTTAAGGTAGATCTCTACCTTCAAGGGCTTAATTTTTTATTTCTTAATATTTTCACTTAAAATTTTCAGCATAGTTGAAAAATATGAATATTAGAACAACTACGTAATTTATTATTATTATTATTTTAGTTTATGGACAAAAAGATTGAAATTTCACACAGATTTTTTTAAATATTTAAATCCCTACTCCTCCATTAATTTTATAGATTCAAGTCCAATTTGTTTTTTTTACGTCATTATACAAGTGTGTAGAACAAAGCTATGTTGAGACATTTTGAAAAGAATAAAAAATATTTTTTTAGCAAAATTAACTGTCAAGAACACTCAATTCTTTGAGAAAAAGAAAGCATTTTCTATGTACAATGTTTTTTTTTTTAAACTTAGACAATCATATTTCATAAAAACTCAACATAGGTTTGTTTACTACATCATATGGAATAACACAAAATAAAAATTAACTTAATAGGATGATTTTCCTCAGAGCCTTAGCGTTTCGAAGAAGGTGAAAAGCTCAGAAATAAGTTTCCAAGAAAAACATGATTAAAGATTTTAGTTGTTATTAAAAGTAATTATACACGTCATCTAAACTGTAAGAAAAACACATGAACCAAACGGCTGACGACTACCAAATTTGGACAACATATTCTTCAAACTCATATGTAAGGTACATTTCTGATAATTTTTCAACATTCAATATTTATTTCTGTAAGATACTTAAGGATACTTTATAGAGCTGTACCAGACTTTTGACAGTTATCAGCATTCACCACTACCGTGAAGGCTGCTACGTCATGTGGTACAGTTCAATATTTTTTAAGTAACACATTTGTCATTTCAAAGAAATTCAATAATTATATTAACCATCTGAGGGATAAACAAATTGGCTGAAGTGTATACTTGTTTTCACTGAATGAGATTTAAATTAAAATTTTTAACTCAACATTTAAAGTCTTAATTTATTTTAAAATTATATTTCTGTAGAACGGGGTTATAAATGGTTCCTCCATGTTTTATAATTTTAAAATTTAATAAAATTATTAAATTTATGAATTTTTAAAAAATATGTGTTTCTGGTCAACCTGATAGTCAGGTGACCGGTTTATATGTCTGTATCCCTCAGAGGGTTATTGAATAATATATTATTTCATAAGAATAATTTATTCTTATTCTTAAAAATAAAGAAATATAACACACCTGAATAAACAGCCAATGAATAAACTGATATAAAAATAAGAAAATGGCATGTTTTCTTCATCACCATCTCACAAATATCAGTGGTTATTTACACTCATCTTCTGAGGTAACAGATTTCGGTTTGATTTCGCCCAGAACGGAGGTAGCAGTAGCTTCGCATGGAACATATAATAGAAAACAACAAATGTTCTGGAACAGAAAAAGAAAATTATAATATAAAATAAAGAATAACTGAACAATCTTATCTTAAAGGGTTATTTGTAAAAAAAAAAAGTATAACGCCATATGTTTACAAACAATTAATGAATTTCAAATCATTCAAGCATGATGTTTAAAACCTACCAACCACACATTTTTTTTGCTTTATTTTTAACATGGTGGGTCACATTTTAAAAGCTTAATTGATATTAAGTTAATTAAGTTTGATATTGATTACAGTTTATTTTAAATTTTAACCAATTATATTTGTTAGGATAATTTTTTTAATGCTATGTAGTTGCTCAGATGGTTAGGAAAATCTAAAGTGCAAAAAAAAGAAATAACAATACATTTCATACTTTAAAAAAAACAGAACAAGTTATTGAAGAAACATTTATATTCAACGTCATACATTTAAGAGAAAATGAAATATTGTAAAAAATTTACTACTTACCCATCATCTTTGTCTAATAAAAAAGCTACAATGTCCGTTATAATACCTAAAAATATAATTAGTTATCGTTAAGTATATTAATAAAATCTATGAATCTAGAGTAAAATATTAGATAAGTTATAAGCATGTAGACATAGATAAGCTAAGAATAAAGGTTATATGGCTGGAAAGAATACACAAAGTAAAAAATAAAATGCTTTAATGATAAGTTTTTAAACTTGTTTTTTTACTATAATATCAAAAACCTACAAACTATTAGTTTAACTAACTAGTTTTATGCTAAGGAAAAATAAAAGATTTTAGCATTCGATTCTTAAGACTTCTTAAAGACAATTCTTAAGTTGATCAAAATATTTTAAACGCAAAGGTTATTAACCAAAGAAGCAAACTCAGCTAATTTCAAACGACATTAAAAAAATCTTAACAAACAGCCAAAATGATTATCAAACTTTATTTACTTCATAAACAAATATTGATGGTATAACAAGAAATCTATAAAAAAATATTAGTAGTAATCTAATATAATAACGTTTAAAAGCAAGCACAGTTTTTGAAAATGAATTTAGAAGATCGAGTACCAAATATTTTAGACTGAAATTGTTTTTCACGGATAAGCAAACCGGGTGTAAATTAACTCAAATTAATACGTGAATACGTCTACAATTCAGAATTAAAAATCCATACCACAACTTATCGATTATTACTTCATTTCTAACAAAAATTATTAAAATGCAAGATGAAGAAGAAAATTTTATTAACATTTCAAAACATTTTCGGACTTACCTGTCAAACCGTGATCAGGATAACCTGACAGGTAAACGAAGCGTTTACCAGCGACTCCAGAGAATTTTATACCGTGTAATTAGCATCCCAGCAGATCAAGCTGCTGAGGAACCAAAGCCGTTGAAAATCGCCCATTTTTGTGAAAGTTAAGCGAAAATTAATGCATATATTAAGCGGATTTCATGAAAATTAAGAATTTAGCCGTTATCAAGAGCAATAACACTTATGATCGTAGCTTGCGGAACTAGCGCCCTCTGATTATTTATTATTTTTTTTAATGTTGACAGGTGAGTTCAAGCTCAAGTCACGGTTCAACAATCTTTTCATAACGAATGCTAATGATATGTTTATTTACTTTCGACTTCTATGGTAGCTCAAGGCAAAAATACCAATATCATAATTTAGTGAAAGACCGGAACTAATTACTTGGACAATGATATCTTGTTTTAAATGAAAATTAAAGTTTTGTTTGGGCATTTTGCGCTTGAATGCAATGGAATGCGAAACTAAAAATGCTTGCATACTTTCACTTTTAAATTTAACTCTTTTTTTCCCTTGATTTTTAAAAAGATTCACTATATATTTAAAAATAATAGCAAAAGAAAAATATATAGCTTTTATGAAAAGCAAAAAGGAGAAAAACAAATTAAGATTTATAAAAATGGCGTTTTTCTTTACATAAAGCTTCCTTACGTTTGATCACATTTCAAGCAAAAAATTAATATTTTAACTAAATTTAATTTTTTTAGTGTTATTCACATTCTATTTGATCCATTTTCATTTTTAAAAAATGTTAAAGGGTTTTTATTTTATATTTGTATTCATTTCATATTTAACTGTAACTGTATTGAAATCTTGTTTTTCGTCTGCAATTAATAGCAAATATGATTATTTAATGCATTAAACTTAAATTAACTATATTTAAATTAAAAATAGATAAATATTATGGATATTAATATGTTTATAAGAATTAAGTCTTTTAAATTTATCCTAACTTGAAACATAAAACTGTGCGTACATAGTTTTTGTTTAACGACCTTCGAAAGCATATCCAGCGGAAATAAATGTTTGTAAACACAGATTTTAGCGTTCATGTTCAGAACCTTTTCAATTACAATTGCATAAGCTATTTTAATTTATTTTTAAATGAAATTCTTTCAAGTCTGTTTGGATAAATTATGTGGATTTTAAATGCCCATGAAAATCTGGTAACAAAATTTCTGTGTAATATACTTTTATATATTTTTTTTCATTTTAATTCTTGTACATATATATTAATTGCTTTAGATTTCCAGTTTAAACTTTTTTTTATAAATCTACTTATATTACTAAATATTTAACTTGCTATAGATTACCACTTTAATTTCATAACTCCAATTAATATATTGCCCTCCATACAATTGTAATGATAAAAATGTAGGCAGAAAAGAACAAGACTTGTGTTTATTTAAAATTTATTATAAATTTAGAAAAGTATGAATATATATACTGCTTTGTAGTGGTTTTCAAAAGCAATAGTTGTTTTATCTTAATCAAAAATCCTAAATATCACATAGATTTTTGAGACTCTACTTTATCAAATACAATCTGTATATTTTTCTTTGAAGTTTATAACATTTAGATCTAATTTACTATGTTTTGTTGGTGAAACTAAATGTAGCAGGCGAATTTGTGGTATTATAATTGAAAAATAAGAGGCTGCAGCAAATTCTTCTACGGGCTATTTAAGTAGGATTGCCTGGTAATCTAAATAAGTCACAAGGAATTTATGTTTCTAAGTTGTTTTGCAAGCATTACATATTGTAATTGTTGTGTTGCATGCATTACATATATATTTTACATGCTAAATGTGAGCTATGTTTACTTTAAAGTGTTGTAATTTTATTGCATTAACATATTTTAAAATCTCATTGCGAACTAATTAATAGCATTTTAAAAGTGTTGTTTTCTCAGTCTTATAGGCTTTATTTAAATGTGACAAAGATGAATCGTGTCAACTGAAAATGTCAGAAACTAGTCAAACAAGTTCTGATAATGAGTAAGTATTATTGACTAGTGGCTGTTATTTACCTAAAAGTAATTGCATTATCTCAAATTTTGTGTATCATCTCTATAATTTTTTTTTAATTAACATAGCAGTTAATTTACATTTTTGGGATAGATTAATGACAAGAAACTTCTGTTGTATTTGCCTGGTAATAAAATTTAGCCAACCCTATTTTCGTTTACTTTCCCCTCATCTTTAAAATGAGTTCTTAGGGATAAAATGCATATTAGACTCAAATTTTGTGACAAAAATAAACTGGGCGTTTGTGTAGCTGTTGATGTAGTGTTAATTAAATGAATACCTCCAAACTATGTTGTAGAAGATACCCATGCAGATTCTGTCCTAATTTTAGCCTTCCCGTAAACAGATTGTGATGGACAAAAAAATCATTCCAATAAATAAAACTGCATATATGAGACTGGTGCAGGAAATATTTGTTCTTGCTCAAATATCTGAGGGTGTATATAATGTCTTTATAAGGTTACGTTGAATGCTGACTCGGATGGTAGTCTTGTTACCTGACTGGATTTCAAACTTAAGGGGGAATTGACAGGGGTGTCCAAAACAAAGTGTCTCTATGTTAATCTACTGGGAAAAAATAATTTTCTAAGCCTCCGGCTGTATTGAATATTTTTACAAACATTTTTTTTTATGTGATTACTGTACCTAACTTATAGGGAAATTGGTTTGAATGTTGTTTTAATTGTCAAAAAATAAATTTACATCAAAATATTCAAACCAATTTCAAAAAGTTGAATTACAGAGCCCTGCATGACAGTTACATTTACTATCATGTAAGCCAGTTACATTTACTATCATATCAAAAAACTGTTCGTAAAAATATTCAATATAGTCGGAGTAATGTGGCTTAGAAAAATATTCTTTCCATTGAATTTCCACGCAGAGACAGTTTGGTTTAGATACCCACTCTCATTCCTCCTTAAAAGGAACATTGTAAATAGCCCTTGTTTAGCCCTAGTGCAACGCTAATTCAACCAAAAGATAAGAAGACTGTAAAAGGGTTAAGCTATAATATGTTTATAAACTGTTTACAGAAAGACCAAGAGACCTCGTGGAGCTCGCAAGAGACAAGTTCACAATGAAGTTGAACGCCGAAGAAAGGACAAGATTAATGGGTGGATATCGAAGATTGGGGAGCTACTTCCTTCCAATGACTTGCACAAACAGGTATTATTCACTTGCTGGAAATCCTGTGCAACCTTGATTCACATTTATTAGTAGAGGCAGTAGTCAGACTTTTGACAGAATTTATTGATTTTTTACATATTTCATTGTATCAAAGATGTGAGAACAACATGTGTGAAATTTTCTTACTTGCTATATTCAATCTCCACGTAATTAAAAAAAAACTTTATTTTCTTGTAAAAATAACTTCATTTAACACATTAAAAAACTTAAACCACGAGTTCGTAAAGTTCCCAAAAATCTTAATACAAAAAACACAGTTCTTCTGACAATATTTTTTATAGATAGAATATAAAATTTAAAAAGTATGTTGTTCTTGTTACTTGTTAGTTATCACAAGATATATTTTCTTTTAAATAAATGCTTGTAATTAAATATTAGAAAATAATTCTATTGAAATAACTTTGTAAAATTGGTCTTACAACATGAAATTTCAACTGTTTAATATTAACTAAAGTTACTGCAGGTGACCTAAGCCCTTTTTGAACCTGCTTTCAATAAGTGTTCATGTTTTGGTTGTTTATACTTTAATATAATGCATAGACCATGTTAAATAAATAAGTAACTAGATTGAATCAAGTATTAAGTACCATTCACATTTTGTTATATAGTTTTTTCAAGAAAATCAACAAAACTTTCAGTGAAAATGCTGTTCAACCAAGATACCCAGGGCCAGATTTAAAGATTTGCCGCTTGTAGGCTAGGATTGAATTTATTTGTGCTTTTTTTTTCGTCGACATCTGTGAATGGTGTTTTTTCTTCCCCTTCTTCCTTGTAAGATATCCCAGATATAGGTTTCTTGACGATTTTTTTCTGTCTACATATTAGAATCATCTATGTAATTTTACACTCTAAATCAAAAGCGAAATAATAGGCGAATTTTTTGCAATTTACAATTCTTTCAATTTCCAAATACGGGGGGAGAGAGTGCAACTGCCCTCGCAACAGCCATGTTTGCTACTAAATACTCTAGGTACTATATAGACTTGACTTGAGGTACTATATATACTTTTATGGTTTAAGTATTAATGTAAATTATTTTTGACTATACCTGAGGTACTATATATACTTTTATGGTTTAAGTATTAATATAAATTATTTTTTTTCTATCTTAAAAATATTAGAATCTTTATAAGAATTTATTTTTTTTATGCTCAATGCTGCTTTAATTGGTCATAAAATTTGCCGCCCCCAAAAATTCGCCGCTCTAGGCTACAACCTACTTAGCCTATTTAGAAATCCGGCCCTGAAGATACCTCACCACAGGCTTCCTCTGTTTATGTCTTCCTTTTTCATTCTTGCTTAAGTTAGTTCAATCTTTTTGAAGGCTCACGTGTAGCACTTCCTAAAATTACTTAATGATAATACATTAGAGGGTCACTAAGAAGATCTTAAATACAGAATTAAGATTTTTGCAAACTTAAGTTCACTCTTTGACACAATAATATTTTAGGTTTAGTAATAATAAACAATGCAAAATAATTATCTATCAATAAAAAAATTACGTTATACAAACAAGTAATGTACTAGTTAATATTAAATAAAACTCTTTATTCAGTCTTTTTCTCCTAATGTTTTACAGTTAATATGAAAAAAATAATTGATAATTTAACAAATTTTAGTTTTATAAGTTTTAATTTAACTTTAATGAATACTTAAATATTGTTATTATGTATCAAAAGCTTATAATTACAAATGTCCCCTAAAATTCAATAATGGATATGCTTTTGTAAACATGTAAAGTTTTCCTCCGATGTTGTAAGCAAATGCGGAAGCATATGGTGCTTTTATGTTTAAAAATGAGAATTTTAATGGAGAAATACTGTTTGATCATTAGATTTAGGAATTTGAAAGAAAGTCTTATTTTTTTTTTATAATTATGAAGCTTTTAGTTTTACTATACAAATAAAACCTCGCTCTGAAGTTGTAACCTTTTTTTTAACAAGTCTTTATTTTTCTTATAGTGTAATACTAGTTTATTATTTGTTTCAGAGTAAAATCAGTATCTTGGAACAAACTGTTAATTATATCAAAGTATTGACATCTGAACGGGAAAAACTTCTTTCTGAAAATAGAACAGAAGTTCAAGGTATGTTTTTTGTTATTTTGGAAAAAAAGATTGAAAAGGTTTTTTCTTTCATTGTAAGACACAGTGTGAGATTCATTGAAACCGACAAATAAAATCGTTATAACATTAAGTTAGTGGCAATTTAATTAAAGATGGTAATATTTCAATAAAATATTTGTTTCATGGTAATCAATTCAAGTTTTTTTAAAAATTAAGTTAGTTGAATGTTGCAATTTGTAAATAGTAGTCTCTGACATTACTCCAGGTTTATAAGAATATTTTATTGTAGTATGCCAAATTTCTCTAAGATTAGAACTTAAAATTTTATTTGTAGGATAGGTAAAAAAAAAACATTTCTATTTATATTTATTCTTTAAAAAATAATTAAAAATATTTACTTTTTAGTCGAAGAAGTAAAGCAACTTCAGAGAGACCTGAAGCTAGTTAAAGAACAAAACTCAGTGTATGAAAAGTTATTGCAACAAGCCAACATCAGCTTAAATACACTTCCCAAAAAAGCACTTAAATACAGCAACAGATTCGAAAAGCTGAATGGAGTTCTCACCGTCAAAAACTCCGATCTGAACGTCAATCCGAGAGTAGATGCCACTCAAAGCCCTACGGATATTTCTCATATTTATGAAGTAAGTTCAGCCAACAGTATTTCAACAGTCCCAAGTAAAAACTCGCCCATTAAAACCAATGTTACCAAAAATAGCAAAACTGCCACTAATAAGCCAATCAAAGCAAAACCTATCAGCCCAGCTCCTCCCAAAGTTAGCTCGTCAAATGCACCTGTTCGAGCAGCGAGTAACTGTGTATCGAATTCATCTGCTGCTATTCAAGCCGTTCCTGTGGCTGGTAATACCGGTCAAGGCACTGTTATTTTGAATGTTACCCGTCAAGGTAATGATGTCTTGAAAGGAGCCTCTCAAAACAATACTGTCTTGAATGGAGCTCATAAAACAAATGCTCCCTCAACTGTAGCCCCTCAAAGTAATACTATCTTAAATGTAGTTTCACAATGTAATGCTGTGTTGAATGTAGTTTCACAAGGTAATGCTGTGTTGAATGTAGTCTCTCTTGGCAATGCTGTTTCAAACGTAACTTCTCAAGAAAATCCAGTTTTGAATGTAGCCTCCAATAATCCAGCAATAATTCATGCTGGAGGAGTAACAACTGCATTATCCCAATTTCCTCTCATGTCCACTACACATGGATCAACACTTGTGGACATGTGCAACAAGAATATGGGTACCATCATCATACCTTCTGGAGGAAGCATTCTGCAGCATTTTCCAACCGTTGAGAAGCAATCTAACACCATATCCATCATTTGTCAAAACAATTTGCCATTTATAGTGCCTCAACAGATGTTCAATGTATCATCTGTAACCAGAAATATTGGATTGTCTTCAACCGTATTTTGTCCTGGACCAATTAACGACCCGTGTTCACAAACTGACAAATCTGCTTTAAGCAACACATTGTTTGTCATCAATCCAAACACTGTAGTTCCTATTTCATCTAACTTATCATCAAATTCAAGAATTATTCTGCCACAACAAGCAACTGTGACCGGCAGCGCACCTGGTAGTGATAATTTAAGTCCGGCTGCATTATCCGCTTCAATGAATCCTGTTGCACAGGTATCAAGTGAAGAAACAACAGTGCCTTCAAAATCACCAACTGATAAACTTTCTGAAAAGAGTATTCAATCAACAGAAATTAGTGGTTCAGAACTAAGTAACAAAGGCAATGCCACTAATGATGTATCATCCAGTAGTGTTCATATTGATGATTCTATATCATCTGTAACTGTACCTGAGGTTAAAACTGTTTCAAAGACTATTCCAGAACCTAGAACTTCTGAAGCAGTTGTAGTTTCAAAAGCATCTGATTCAGAAAAGCCTAAGTCTCCTCCTATAAGGAGCATTAGAAATATAATTCCCAATTCTTTACCATCCTTACAAGTGCTTTCAGCTAATAAAATTATATCTTTAGCAAATCAATCTCAAAGGGGGAAAAGTAATTTATCTTTGCCGATTTCGACAAAAGATTCTTCTCAAGTGCCATCTGTGTCCTTGTTGCAAAATACTGACAAATCACAGCAACCTTCAACCAATTTCTGTTTAGAGGTTGAAACAGCTAGTCTTTCTAAAAAAATGAATGATAATTCAAAATCTTCTATTGCCACTCAAAGTGCCCCTGTTACTTCTTCAATACAAACAAGTAAAAAATCAAATCTTGTTCCAAAATCTAATTTTTCCCTTACTGTTCTTATGGGAAACTCTGATAGCAAAAAAGATTATGATGAATCAAAACTATCAAATACTTCTCAGTCCCAGAACATATTTCCCGCAAATACAATTATATCTGCCACACAAAATATTACAGTCGACAGTACTTGCAGCAATGTAAATAAGAACCTTCCTGTATCAACTACAATCACATCTAGTATTCACAACAGCATTTTAAAAAACGATACCATGTTAGCTTCACTGGCCCCGGTGAATGCCAAATATTCTAGTTATAATCCAACATTAAGTGTGGCATCACCTAAAAGTGCTGATCCTTTAAAAGTTTTACCAAATACTTCTAACTGCTCAAAATCTACGGTATCAAATGATGGACTTAGCGTTTCCAATAATTCTTCTTTAAATTGTGATAATTCTAACACGAATATGAATGATAATTCAAAATCAAATATAACAACTACTGCAGCATCTAATACTCTTACTACAGTAAGCAGTAGCTTGCAATTTCTAAATGTTAGTCCCAAAAGCAACATATTAGCCAATAGACAGTCAAGTATCACACAAAGACAAATATCATATAAGAATGTGTCAGGTATAGGAAATACATCTGCTACAATAGATGTAATGAATAATTCATATGTTGATTCTTATGGAATGCTTAATACTGCTCTTAATCAAAATGTTATGCCTACATTATTTTCGACTAATCAATTGGTTACTCTTAATTCTTCAAGCTTTATGTATCCTATGCCAGAGGCAGTTACTAATACTATCGATCTTCACAATGTAAGTGGAACCAGTGATACACCACAGACATCATCTGTTTCTTATGCAATTCCAAGTACAGATATGCATTTTAATATGTTAAATAAGGACAACATGGTTACAGGTTCGTATACTGTTTTGCCAGCTTTAAATGATAGTTTAAAGAGGCCAAATGATTCTGAAGTAAGAGAATCTGCTTCCACTTATCCTGACAAATCCAATGATCAAGAATCTCCTAAATCTGTAAAGTCCTCTCCATCCAACGAATCTCCTAAGCAGACACCAAATTCAAAAAAGAGGAAAAATGGACAAAAACAATTTAAATCCCCAACTAAAGAGATTCAAACTCTTTGTGAATCCAATGAAATTGATGACATCAATGCTAATTATGAGTTAAACAAAGCCCAATCTCATGATAATCCTGATTCCTATTCCAAGCAAGACAATTCTGATTGCTTACGCCAAGAATTCAATAATAGCATATTCACATCTGACATATTAGCAAGGGCAACAGAGTCAATATTTGAAAACGATATGCTTGACAGTCCCCATTCTTCTAAAGAAGCTATGATATACTATGCTGATAGTAACACACACATAGATGTCCCAGTTTCTGTTTCTAATAGACAGAGTAACAGTAGCTATCAGTATCATTGTATTTCTAAGGAAAATCTTGTGGATTCCAATACAATTATGCAATCTTTAAATAATAAAAAAGGTTTATTGGCAAATCCTACTTATTCATCTAGTCAACTAATTCATATAAGTAATTTGGACCAAATAAATCAGAAACAAAATAAGACTTTTAAGGGTCGTAAATCTAAAAACCCTTCAGATCTTGAACCACCCTTAAAGAAACTGAAAGACAATTCAGATCAATCAATCAAATCAAATATTAACCAAAACTTTGAAAATCAAACTAATGAAAAGAACACAATTTCCAGCACTCAACTGATCCCCGCTTCTGAACCAAAAGAAACTTCAACTGAATCCAATGTTCCAGTAGCAGAAAATTCCGTAATGGATTCTATTACCCATTTTGGAAATCAGATTCATATTCCGGAAAGTAATTGTAAGACTCCAACTTCGGTTGATGCAATTTTTTCACTGACACCAATGTTGGGTGATATTTTGAAAGATGTTTCACATGGAATGAGTGTAGAAAACAGAAATTTCTTATGCAATGACAACCAAACCTTGTTTTCTGGAGATAAACATTTTCTTTCTTTAAATTTTACCAATGCTAATGAAGATTATTTAAATTTGCCAAGAATGCATTTTTCAGTCTCATCTGAGATGCCTTCTGCCCCTCTTCCACCAACTACAAATGTTTCCTTTGTTCATACAATGTCCTTGTGTTCAACTCAAAGTGACAACCCTAAAACAACTGAAACTATTTCCTCTACAGATCCACAGAACAAAAAAGATCCTAAGAAGAATTCATTGGGCAACGCTCCAAACAGTCCTGCTGTGCACAATCATAACTTACCAATTAGTAATATCAACTTACCAACTAGCAATATCATGACAAAACCTTCGGAGTTTTTACCAAAATTAAACAACTCTCAACCTCCCTTCAGTATTGCTAGCAAATGTGCTCATTCTTCAAGCTCTGCATTATTTGAAAACCAATCTCCCAGCATCCAAACTTCAAATACGAATTTATCCCACACTGCACATTCCATTATGCAACAAACTGATTCTCGCTTGCCTCGTAACAACTTCATTTCATCGTCACACAACATCACTTTCTATCCTCCTCTGTCAAGCTCTACAAGCCATCAAAGTTTTGTTCAAAACACGACACTGCCACAAGCCAGTTTTCACTCAAACAGTTCTGCTAATCTGTCTTTCCCCATCCAAGCAGTATGTTCCGGAACAAACACAACATATCACTCTCAATCAGCTGCACCCAAAGTGGACTCCCTCAGCCACTCCTTATGTTCCTTACTCAAAGAAACGTCCAATATCTTAGTTGACAACAGAACTGGTAACAATGGATCCTCATCCCAAAGTATGAGCACACCATCATCCAACTCAAATATATCCCAATCAAAATACTCTGCTCTGTCCCTAATTTCAGACCAAACATCGTATTCGGAACCCCCCACATCCTCAGCCTGTCATTCTGATTACATACGTAGCTCTGTTGCTTGTACCCCTACTGTCTCTGATGCACAATTTTCCACTGTCAACTCGTGCAGTAGAAATCAGAGGTCTTCACTTTCTTATTCTGCTGAAAGTTTATTACAAACATCTTGTGCTAGTTCTGATAAAAATAAGAATAAGAGTGTTGTTGGCAATCGTTACCCTCAACGTGCTGCAGAGAAAAAATCTGAAAGGAATGTTGCTAATATGCACAGTATTAGTGATACCAACATTTTTATGCCAGTGTCCAGTTGCGAGATAAGTATTCAGAATGCACCTTTGGTGCCTTTACCACCGGTGACATCCTTTCATAACTTTCCTTCTACTTATACTCTGTGTGATACAATACCATCAACTACGATCTTTAATTCTGTTTCCAGAACGCATGATATACCCTTATCACTCTCTAATGAAAACTTTTTAAATCATATGAATTTAAATGTTGAAACTCAGATGCTTGGTAATAGGCACGAAGCATCTACTACAGTTCCTAAACATCACACAAACATGAATTTACCATTTGAAAATCATGGACCGCTTTATAATAACTGTAATTTTTTACCTCATGTCAAACCTACCATAGAAAGCCCTCGAGCTTCAGAATCAGCTCCTTGCTTTCCTCCAACTTCATTTGGCAATAACTATTCACAGGCATCACAAAAAACAAACTGCTGCCACTTTCCACATCGTAATCTAACAACTAGTTCAGAGCATGCAGTGGAAATGAACTTACCAGTTGGTCCACCTGGTCCACAATTTCATGCAGATAAATCCAGTTTTCAAACTAACAGGCCACCATTACAACCCACATTTTCACAGACAAACACCAACTTTGTTGGAAATTTATTTTACAATAGCGCCCGTGACACTAATAACATGAATTCAAAACCGTCCAACATTGCACCTTCTCAGGAATTATTTGTGCCTGAAAATCCAAGACAGAACCTTCATGAACACACTCCCAATTTTCCAAATCGCAAAACAACAGTCTCCAACCGCTCAAAATCCAAGAAAGGAAAGTCCGTTAACATCAACGAGGGGAATGTCAATATGATTCCAAACAGCATCAGTAATTTCCCTCTCCCCCAAGAACCAACCTGCAACAAGCCAAACATATCATGCATCCCCAATGGCTACTTCAAAAACAACTCCCACTCTGTCATACCTCCTCCTCCTAGTCAACTGCCATGCTCCCAGCACAAGATATCAGATAACACAAACACTGTGATACCTCCACCCAACCCAACTTTCAACCCCGTCTTGCATCAGCAAAGTGATAACTTTTTCAACCTCAACTTCCAACCCTCGAACTTCACCATGAGTCCTTTGCCGCGACCTCCTACGCAACCTTTATCATGCTCATGTTTAACAGCACCTATAATCAGCCATACCTTTTCATCCACCAACCATCCAGTTCCGAATTTCAACCTTAGCAACATCCTGCCGGACATGGGTTGCTCAGGTAACCAGGTTCCCTTGCCACCAGTGAAATTTCCTCCTGTAAACCACGGAATTCAATCCTCATCTGCACAATGCCAGACTAATTCCACCATCAGCAGTTCAGCCCATATCATATCCCACCAGACATGTGCACCAGCCTTGTATCCTCCTCATCCACCCATAGTTCGGGGCCCACTTAATCCAATTCTGAGTCACAATCCACAGTTCAGCGAAAACCAGGTGCCGTTAGTTGGTACTGGCGGCACACCTGTTTTACCACAAAATTCTACATTTGCACCCACGCAAAACCCACCATTTCGAAATGTTATTCATTCTTTGAGCTTTCCACGTAATGAGCGTTAATCAGCCTTCACATAGTAACTTCTATGGTTCGTTGTGATAATTCGGAAAAAAAATTATGCATTAATAAAAAAAATAGACCCATGTTTTTGAAAACCATGTCTAATGAATTTTTATAATTATCCTTGTTAGTTTTTAAACTCTTTTGTAAGCAAGAGAGAATTGATCGTATATTTAAGGGGTTCATCATACATATGTTCATGTGAAAATTGCCTTTTAATGAAGACATGCTTTTGACATAATTTGGGGTAAAATCATAAGATTATACTGTACTAAAAATACATAGAAAGTTTATTGCAGGCTAAACTGCAAAACCACCCCTTCAATGGAAGTGTTAAAAGAGCAAAATACTATTTTAAACGAGTTCTTGGAAATGAATTGGAAGAAACTAGCTTTTTGCCAATTCATCACTTTTCCGTGCACAGTGTGGCATAAAATTAGCCCATTAAATTGAAAAAAATTCCTAGTAGCACTATAAAATTAAGCACATAATCCAATTTAAAATTAATTTTGTGTTTATGTTCATGGTGTTTTTGAGTTTAAGTTTTGATTTAATATAATTATTAGAAATGAGAATGATTAATAATTATTATATATTAAATTACTCATTTATAATAAAAGAATTTAATTTATAATATTGTTTCCTCATTTAATAAATCAGTTTAGTTTAAATTTTTCAATTGTTTATTTTGTTGTAAGCCAGAATTTATTTATGATTTCCCTGTTATGTACTTCCTTAAAATGCTTTTTTGTTGCTATAAAAACACTGAATTAATATTGAATAGTATGATTTTAGACACAGGACATTTAATTATAATGCACATTTGTGTGTTGTTTAAAATTGACATGAAGCCTGGTTTTTATTGGGCCCATAGTAGAATAAAAGTTATGTTTTAATTACCTTTTTGTTTATAGTCATGCCATTGTAAATATAGATAAAAGTTTATATTTTGTTAATTGTTATAAATTGTACATAATAGCTTGTATATAAAGGCATTTGTATATATGTATAACTTATTATTGCAAGTAACAAATATATTTAATGATAATCACCAAATGTAAATAAATTTAATTAAAATGAATAATAAAAATATTTAAATGTTTTATTGTTTCATTTACTTTATGTATTTTTGTTAGTTTTAATTTGGTGAAAAATTTAGGAATTTCAGTACATATATCCGATTTTAGTGAAACTTCTGGTGGAGGTAAGGGATTGAACACTGTTGTAAAGTCATGTCTAAAATTATCTACATGGATTTTTTTGCAGATTTTTTTTTAACCTACTCATAGAGTTGCTTGAAAAAGTTCAGCATAGGGCTACAAAAATGATTAAGGGTCTATCTGGTATTGATTATGATAACAGATTAAGATCTTTAAACATGTATTCCCTGGAAAACAGGAGAGCTAGGGGTGATTTAAGAATCAGTAATTCATCGGCACGAACCCTTTTACTATCTTTCTCGAAAACCAGATGTCGCCGTGTTTTTAAACTAGAAAAAACACTTTATCGCCTATTAGGCACAAAAGCAATTTTTCAGTGCGCTTTTTTATCGCCAATGAAATTCGAGGCCCACATAATTGCCTCGGCCGTAGGCAGTTAGTGGGCTTGGCTCAGGGGCTGTAATTACACCTCTCCCCCCTTCTAGAGGGGATGAAGAGATAAGGGATTCTTTGCATTTCGATATTCTGGGTGGTTTTAGATAACACGTTTCCTTCTGAAACTAAAGCTTACTCATAGCATTTGGCACAGTATTTTGTAGAAGTAAAGAAATTGAATAAAGTGATATTAGTTTTTGCAATCATATTACATGATTAAAGTTTATCTTTTGGAGTGATTGCCTGAAGAAGAAATTTTTTATGGCAAAAAAAAAAAATCTTCTGAAAATTAATTTTATAATGTTTTAAAATAAAATTGCTAAAATTAAAACTTTTTGACTACTCAACGTAGTTGATGTATTAGTTTATTTTTTAAAGTCTTGCAGCATTTGTTTATTTTTGCGATTTATTCGGCGTTTATAAAAATGTTTACGGAAAAAAGACATGTTTTTTGCTTAATTTATTATTTCAATATTGATTGAAGTGGGGTCGAAAATCCGAATTTTGCTTTGGAGGGTGCTGAATAAAAAAAATTATTTTTATTTGTAAAAAAAAGGTTCGTTTGTCATCCTATCAGACGGATGTAATTGATTTAATAAATGGTAATTGAAAGTCGTTAAGTTTGTCCTTTCCTGCAACCTTTGCGTTTTCTCTTGGCTGATAAAAGAAGCTTTGTAGATCTTCCACATTTAGCGTATCTCGACATAGCGAAGCTGAAGACCAGTCGAAATAAAACTCGATGCAACACTTATGATATACGAACTACAATCTGCAAAGATTTCTCATTTTCTAAACTGTCCTTCTCGGCCGAACAATTAGAAATAGGTGTGCCTGTGGACAAAACCAGACCTAAACCCCCATTTCAACCCCTTACCCATTCAACCGTTCACTTCTTTCTTAGAGTAAGAATCTATTCAACTTTACCGACTGACACCTGTTCCCTCAAAGTGTTCAAACAATGCAAACTTATCTTTGTAAAAAAAAAAGTATCAACGGTGCCCAAAGCAGAAGCATTGCACACACACGCACAAAAAAAAATATCGAAAGGAAAGAGAAACACTGCAAACATTATTCTTAATAAACGCTATGCTATGATGTAAATTGAAAATATATCACCTGCTTTTTTTTATTTATAAAATAGAAATCATTCAAATACATTTTTGATAAACAAATAATGAACCATCGATGATGGGAACCATCGAAAAACATTGTAAAATCTATTGTGATGTCCTCTTTGAGTGATTTATGAAACTGTGATTAATTTTTTTCATTTGAATTTTTATTTTGAATTAAAAAGTTTCTAAGAAATGATGAAAAAAAAACCAAATGAAATAGAATTCTTACATTAACTAAATGGGAATTAATTTAAAGGTTTAAATAAATTTATAATCGAAATGTTTGAATGGCATCAGATAATATTCATTGAGGCATGATACGACGGCGACGGCAAGTATTTCTTGACAAAACTTCATTTATCATAAAGTATAATAAAATTAAATTTAAAATAGGATTTGCTGAAAATTTGATATTTACTTATGGCCATCTTATGCGACTTTTGCCCTATTGTGCACGTGGCGAAAATAGTGGTCATGCACCGTATTTTCACAAAAAAAGTAAAAACAATGGCACTTTTGTAATGAACCTTGTTCAAATATCCATTTATGACTTTACTAATCGAAAATGGCTTTACACGAACTACACTGATTAGAATTCATAAGATAGTATCCTTATCCTCACTTGAGAGCGAAAAGAGCTAAACTTGCAATTGTTTTTGAAAATTTTTAATTGTTTGTAAAGCATTCTTTGCAAAATATTTTGATAAGCAAATCATAAAGAAATGCAATTAATTGTCACATTTAATTTTCGTTAGAGTGCTACCTAAGAAGTATTTTATCTCAGCATAGTATAATGGCATCGTATATAGCACAATAAGCAATTATATATTTTTTTCGAACTCATATAAAACTTTTAAAATGCATTCGTAAATCAAAAACTCTACATGACTCAATTCTATCCTATACACACGAAAAACCTATTAAAATTCCCTAAATCCCAAAGAGAATTCTTTAATCATCAAATGTTGATAGCAGAAACCCATATTTTGTGCAAAACAGTTGGGGGGGGGGGGGGGGGTAGCGCGGTAGAGAATGTCACTGGTTCAATTGTACAGGTTGACATCCAACTCCTCCCTCAACGTGGACAGTATAGATGTTCCTTACACTTTCTCCTGGCCATAGAAAGTAGGACTCTTATTTTTTACTAGCACTGGGCCATTTCGCACATGGCAGTTCTATTCAAAGGTCACCCCCAACAGATGTTGGCAAATACGACACTAATTGACTACTTGGCAAAACCATTGGCAGTGTGGTGATTTAGATCGCCAAATGTGGGGCTGCCATAATTCGCTTTCCCGAAAACCGCAATGACTTTTCTTAAATTTTTAAAAAATCCAAATATTTAAATTAAAATTTTTATTTCGTAATGAATTGAAAAATAAAAATTTCAATTGTGTCCAAAATATATAATTATTGCAGTATCTTTATTTTTTTACTGAGATACATCGTCATACACTAAGGACATTGAATTCTTCACTGATTTCCAAACTTTAAAAAATTATTAAAAATACTCAATAAGTGATTTTCAAAAAAAATTTTATCATAAAATATTTTACTTATTTTGTTCTTTAAAATGGTGTCAGAAACTAGTGGACTTTATTAAAACTGTGGCGACAATTAGTCTGAGAAGATTCTCCATAGGAATACCATTACGATTTTCAAGGGGTGAAATTCGGCTTCATGACTCTTAATACAGTTATTCAAGTTCATAAAACATGGAGGGCTTAGATTTTACTTTAAACAGCCGGACCAGAGGTCATGATCAGAAATTGAATAAATCGAGCTTTAGAAGGGAGGTAAGAAAACATTATTTTTACAATAGAGTTGTCAATGAGTGGAATGCTTTACCAGATTATGTTGTGCATTCGAAGAGAGTAGAAGATTTTAAGAAACTTGACAGACATTGGAAACTGGTAATGTATTAGATTTATTTTGGACCAACCTTGCTGGGCCTCTGGCCTGTTGTTGGTCGACAATTTTTGTATTTGTATAACTATTTGTGTAACAAAAGTTTTACACAAAAAGTGTATTGTGTTATTGGTTGTGTTAAGTGTTTTGGCTTATAAATTCAAAAGCTGTCAAAATAGTCAACTGCACTCAACGAGCGCGGAGTATGGAAGAGCTGACGAGAAAGGGAAGTGAAACTGAAAACTGAAGGGCATGCGGTATGCTGCAGTTTTATTAGGGAAGTTTTTATTTGATGGTAGTTGAAATTTAACTGGTACCATTGTTCCACTGAGAGAAAGACAAAGAGGGAGTTCTAGTAAATTGCGTTGAGTGCCCATTCTCTCACAGATAATGCTGCAAACATTTTTTTCAAACACTTTCGTAAACGCACCTTTATAGATAAATCGATATCCTTTAGATGTACATATTTAAACAAAAATATCTTAAACTTTTGTTTAAAAAATTTGTTTTAATTTATTTTATAAAAACCAATTCTGTTAGAATGTTACGTAAGATTTGCAGAGAAAGCACAGGAATGACAGATGCAAAGGGTTACGTCACCCGAAACAAGTCAATGGGTATGTTTCACTTCATGAGTGGCAACTTTTCCATTGGAATAATATGGTTTTCATATTTGTGTTTCCTCTTCCTGGAATGGGTTTGTTGCCTTTGTTCTCAAAATTATTTTTTTATGTTGTGTAATTTATTGTACTGTAATCTGTAAAGTAATGTATCTAAATACAAAAAAAAAAATACTAAACATAAAATATCTCTTAAATATACAATCGCAGAAATGCAAGAATGAAACTGGAGACTTACGTTAAAATTTCGCGCCGTTGTTATTAATTCTTGCGGCTGATAAACTTTTTTCGACGATAGTTTTGCTGCCTTGTAACATGTCATAGGAATAGTATTATCGCAAACTAATAATGAGATAGTACTATTCCTATTATTTGCCCAAAGTACTACATTACATTAGTTTGTGCATTTTTGTCAGCATTTGATGGCAACATTGATTTTTGTTGATTTCATCATATTACGTCACATACTTTGACGTATGACATGCATTTGTGTTATGTTTCCTTTAATTTTGTTTTCGTTTTTCTAAATTGCATTTAAGATATTAAAATTGTTAGAATTTAGAATGAGTGATCGGTTAGTATTTAACAAAATGCAATCTATTATCCCATATTTCTGGAGATTTCAATGATTACGAAGAAGTTTAAATTTCTTTGAAACTAAATAGTCTTCCTAGATTGTGTCACTTTCACTTATTGTATATTATGTATTTTAATGAAAAAGAATGTTAAACAAAGACCTGGTACATGGAAAGTGTTTAACCTTTTTTTCCATTTTAATTGAAAATAATATTTAATCATGCTAGAATCATCACCATGAATTAACGGTGATCTTTGTCCTTCTTTCACTTTTTAGCCTCTAGTATACCTTGAGGGAATTGTGCTCCATTATGTAATGTTTCGTAATAATTTTGAGGTTGATCGTCATTTTTAGGTTACCATGCAGGTCATCTGGTTGTGATTGTCTGAATTCCTAGAACTTTTGAACACCCTTTCAAACTAATCTGAAATTGACATTTATATGTGTGAATTGCTATTTATTAATCGTATTTTCCTTTCCCTAGTCATAAAATGATTAGGTAATAATGGATGCTAAACTTAATCCCACCCCTGAACCTGTCCAAAGCTTTTTCGATCAAGGTATGTATTAGCATATTTACTGGAATTTTGATTGTAAAAAGAATTTTGATTGAATTATAGAAACAGCTATAGCATTCTCTGATTGGTACATTGTTATGATTAGTTGATTATGAATAACGCTTAGCAACTTTTGGTACCAGCTATGATATAATGGCTGGTCTTTATTTGCGTTAAGTTGCCAAGCCAATTTAAGACACTTTAGCTAATTTGCTTATATCTAAAAGGTTTAAAGGTATAAAGATCTAGAATATCAAATATTGTGAAGACTAAAAATCTGTCCATTAATAAATGTAAAACAAACTATGATTAGTTTTTAAACATAGTTTGTTACAGGAAAATTCTAACTTCAATTAAAAGTTTTGTGTTTTTTTTTAGCTATTGGATTGCTAAGTGCCTATGGATGGACCATTTTGTTTGTGGTGGTTGTAGCAAACTTACTTTGGAGCCACTTCTATCCGAAGTACAGGCGATGGAGGGAGAGACAGGAAGATCAGCGTCAAGAAGCTGAATACAAACGAGGTATTAATCATATAAAATATGCTTTTGGTGTCATGCTATCAGGCACCGATACTGGATGTTCATTTGGGGGCAGGGGTTTATAATAAATCATATCATTATGAATTTATTAATTATTAAGAATTAAAAGAAGGCATGAATCATTATAGTATAAAAAGAAAACAGCAATTTGATGCTGCTTATATTGAGGCCAATTTCACACTCTATAATTAGCTTGATTCTGGTGAGTGATGTAATTAATTCCTGCACTTGCTGCAATCAGTGCTCCGATTGGTGCTCTGTTCCCAAGTTACATTGATTCACCTGTCGAGGCTGGAGAAAGAATTATTTTTATTTAGCGTTTCGGTTGCCACTCAAGATCTGTAACATGCCCATTTGTATACATATTTAAATTCCCCCAAAAGTGGCATTTTTTTTATTAATGGGATTTGTTAAAAAATATAAATCAAATTATTTGGAATCAACTAAAGTAAAATGTATGTGATTATGAAAATGGCCTATTTATATAAATCAATAAAAGTACTATTTTGGGGGGTGTTCTATTGTATTGGTAGAATAAATTTTGAAAAAACAAAAATGGCTGGTAAAGGCCTATACTTAAAAAGTGTTATTCTGAGGTTAGATTACCAATCAACTTTCACAGAAAAATTCGTGGGCCCTAAATTCCTATTCCCTATTCGTCTTTGCCCTAAATGCCAAAAAGAACAGGCATCCCCTCAGCACATCTTGGACTGCCTTGAACTGGACTGGGAAGACATTTACAACTGTCCACTTCTGGTGTCAGACTTCATTCTTGTCAACGAATTCACTGATATTGTCTGACTTCGTCAGACAAACGGGAGATTAGAAACAACAGAAAAATTCGTAAAACAATACTTTGAAAAAAAAACTTATAATTTCAAATTCTATGGTTGGGCTTATCAAATCTTTCATTACTTTCTTGGAACAGTTTAAATATTTAGTCAATATTTTGTTTTTATAAATTGTTTTATTTCCATTCACAGATCCTTCTCTTATAATTGCCAGGGATGAAGCAATGTCTAGAGCCCGTCAAAGGTTGCAAGAAGAACATGATAGACTAGCTCAAGAGTTCTTGGCAAAAGAGAAGGAGGTACATTTTTAAGAACTAACTAGAACACTTCAAGAATATTTGAATCACAAAATGTAAAATGGAGGCAAATCCGTGGAAGGATTTCCATATATGCTTCTACTTTCACTGTAATGGTAAAAAGAAAAATTGTGATTTTACATATTGAGACAGAAGCAAAACATTATAATGCAGTAAATTAACTTGATTTGTAATTATGATATCTGATAATCTGGATATGCCAATTGTTTTTCCTCCATCTAAGTTTATAGTTTTAGGTACTATATGTTACAGACTGATTTAGGAATACAGGTAGTTTTTATGCAAGTGTTTTTGATGTGTCTTGGACGTCCTTAGTTAGAAGTTCTTTAACTTATAAAAAAAATAAGATCCAATAATATAAACAAAAATTGTTTTACATATTTTATTTCCAGACTTAAATAATTTATTGTTTGGGCTTGTTTGAAATCGAAAAAAACCCCAGCTAAATGCTTCTAACCACCTTTTTTTTAATAATGTATTTGCCCTTTAAGGACCAATTTTCAACTAATTAATTTTGATTCTAACTATTTTTCATGACCTATTTTATTTCTAGAAAGAGGAAAAGAAACGACAAGAAAAGCTGGCCCTCATGGAAAGTCTTGCCTATGGCAAACCCAAGCCCAGCTCTGGCAACACAACAGGGGGCGGCTTAAGGCAAGAGTACAACCCTCTGATGGGAGGAGGAGGGGGATTTTGTGGCTACAGACCTTCTAGGCGAGGGGGGTCCTCTGGTGGCGGATGAGGTTAAAGAAGCATGTAGCTGACATTGCCCATCGTAAAGTGTGAGTATTTTAAATGAGTTTTAGGAAGGGATGGAAAATTACTATTAAAAAGTAACTGTTACAGTTACTTTATCAAAAAGTAATTTTAACATTTACTTAATTTGAAAAGTAACTAGTTAGTTATTTTTAGAAATTTCAAGTTATAAGAAAAATTGCAATTTGACCATCTTATCGTTGTTTTCAAAGAGAACGATTAAAGATATATAAGCATTAAACAAAACGCCGGAATTAGAAATAATAAATTATTTTTATTTAATTTTAAAATGATTGCATTTCAAAATTGGTTCTGCAACAAAATGGGCTTTGTGAAGTAACAGAAAAGGAATGAAATTTTTTGTTACAGCTAAAAGTAACTTACAGCAACTTTCTGAAAAATCCAACAGTGTTACTAAAAAAAATTACAATCACAAAAGATATCAAACTATCTTAATCATTTAAAAGAACACAAACTAAAATGAAATTTTTTTTACAGGAAATTCCTCATGTGATCATGTTACATGATCAAATGTATACGATGGACGACAGCTACATGCAACTTTGAGAAGCACTTGTCTGTTGTGGAAATATTTAATCCTGTACACTCAATATAGGCATTATAGCTTACATAGTATTTTTAAAATCTTGAGTGTTAGGAAAAATATTAAATGACGCTACTTTTCTAAATGGTATTGCCAGGATCAGTAGTTGATGGAAAAACAACTACAGTGTTTTATTTTCTGTAAATTATTTTTTGATTTTGAAATAAAATTTTCCTTGTAAACTGTGTTGTTTTTTAAAGTGTTAATTAAATTGTACAAAATGCATTTGTTAGAGTGATAAATGTAGATTGATCCATAACCTTTTCAACGTCTTTAAATCTAATCTGTCAGTTTTAAAATTATTTTGCTATGACTAATTTTATTTAAATATTTTTTTATTAAAAAAGTAAACTCAGAACTAGGTACATAGTTTAAAGAAAGGAAATTGTGAAAATATGTTAATTACTGAATTTTTTTTTAAAGTCCCACTAATAAATATATTGGTTGGGTCATGTATCCCTATACATTGGGATATATGACCTAAAACTAAAGTTTTAAATAATTTATATTTTACTAATATTTAAGTTAATACTTCAGAAAAATACTTATGCATTGTGTAAGACTTATTAAAGTATAAATTGACTCCATTTGCACATCCATAAGTCGTGTTTTTAAAAAGTTACAAGCTATAAACTACAAGTTGGGTCATGTGTCCCTGGTTCCCCCTATGCAAAAAAGTAATTAATACTATGCAAAAAAAAAATTGTGCATGATTTTTAAATTGCCATTTAAATAGCATTATAATATATGAAATATAAACAGAGTATAAGTTTTAATTATTTAAAATTACAAATGTGAAGATAAGAGAAATTGTAAAAAAACTATTTTCTGCCAGTTATACTAGTATACAAATGATCATTGCTTGCATTTGCCGAAACAATAAATTAGTTATTCAGAAGAAGGTTTGCAGTTTCTTCTCTTTCTTTTTACATGGGTTTTGATAACCTGCGTTCCTTAGTGGTGTGTTTCTTTTTTGTAGAAAAGATACTTTTGTTTTTCAGCTTAGACAAATTTTTTCCAAAGTAAAACTTTTTCTGAAAAAATCAAAATTACAGTACATACGTATATTATACCTCATTTTAAAGGTAAACGCTTGAAGATTTTGAATATTGGTTTAAAATTGTTATATGTTTAGTATATTTTGATTGACAGACACATGTTTAGACCTGTGTCTATCAGTCAGAATTGGGCAGTGCACAACAGTGATAGAAAAGACTATAATTAAATGGGAAAATTATATTGAACTTTTTTCTTCTGACATGTTTTATTTGCATTATGGTTAGTTGACCCAATTTTGATAAAAAGATTTTTTGAAACATGTTTGGTACTGTTAAAATGTTCCTGTGAATTTTTTCTGGCTTTTCGTGGCACGTCCGTTACTATTTTTAGCTTATATTAATGCACAACTTTATTTTTGAGGAGAGAAACTTCCAGCTAGGTTTACTTATTGTTTGACTTGAGTAACATTATGCATTATAAAGAAATAAAATTTAAAAGTTATTTGGTAAATTATTGGTAATGGACGTACCAGTACGTCCGTTACTGAAATCGTAATTTTTCAAATTTTCAACTTTCCCTTAATAATACTAATTAAAAAGAATTTTCATGATCCCCTAATTCAGAAAACTTGACCATTTATTAGATTTTCATGTTATTCATACATAAAAAAGGTTAAAAACTAAAAAAAAAACATTATTTTATATAAAGCTTTTATCCCTGACATATTTTATGTACTAAGCTTTTTACTAATGCAAAATTTTTTAATTAAATTACCTTTGTTTTATATTTTTAGACAATATTTTGGGTTTTGACAAAAGTTTGGTTTTTATTTTCCCACGTATTTAGCTACTGAACAATAGCAGCATTATAGTGCAGTATAAAGACAAACTATCTTGCTTGTGTCCAAGTGTTAACATTAAATCTGTTTCTGTTTAGAACTGTCTGGTTTAAAATTTTAAAGATAATTGGCAGGTTTAGCAGTAAAATTGAGATACATTTAAAGATGACAGCAAAAGAGAAACAAAGAAGATATCTAGGGAACACAGACAACAGACTGGACACCAAGAATAATATTAAAGAAAAGGACAGACTTAGAAAAATGAAGGCTAAGAATGATAATGATATGATAATGAAATACTCCAAAAGAAAAAACTACAGAAAAATGTAGAATGACAGAATTAAATAATGCAAGTTGAAATCATAAACAAAAGAAGTTCAGAATCTGAATAATGGAAGGAAAGCAAAGTCAAAGAAGAAAGTAGTAGTAGTAATTGCTTCTTATAAATCTCCTCAATCCCTGGCAAAGGCAGTTAAAAGAGCACAAAAAAAATTAGCCAAAATATCCTAGAAAACTAAAATTTGTTGTAAATGCAATTGCAAAGTCTGTAGGCTTAATTAGGATAATTTCCATTCACAAAAATCTATTAAACAAGATTCAAAGTGCGCATTGGGCTGATTCCCAATTTACTTTGTTTACTGGGTAAGCATTTATAAGAGAAAATGAAGGTAAGAGTTATGTTTAAGTTTCCGAGTGTTCACTCAGATCACACAAAAATCAGCATATTTGCCTGCACAAATATCATTTTAAAAAGAAGTTGAAGAATTCTTACCAAGACCTTGAAGAAGCACACATATTTTCTGACGGAGTTTCTTCGCAGTTCAAGCAAATTTTTTTATTTTCTAACCTCATACTTTTTGAAAAATTTAGTAATATTATGGGATCATTCTTCAAAGTGAAGCTTTCTTGGAAACCCCAGAGAGCTATTTTTTTATTGCTCAAATTACAAGTGTGAAACATGCTGATGTTGGATATTAAGTTAGGTATTTAAAGAAAACTGATAATGAAAAAGTTTTCATAGATGATGGAACTGAGCAACATCACATTGACAAAAGTGACATTATCCGACTACTTGAAGTTCATATAATTGACAATCGTAGACGATACCATTTTAAAAGTTCCATTCTAGTGTCCTAATTATCTTAAAGGTTTGTTTTTTTATTCTTTCTTCATTTATACTTTTAATTTTACAAAAATTATGTTCCTTTATTTGAAACTTGTAAGTTAGCATCTAAATATTGTTCAAATGTTTATTAATAATTTCATAGTCAATAAGACAATAAATCGTTAAAAATAAAAAGAGTTTATTTAACCAGGTATAATTACATTATATTAAAAAGAACTTTTGTAAAAAAAATAGTATTTTTGTACAAATAGAAATGTTTTCAATAAGAAAATTCGGAAGAGGTACGTCCGTTACCGTTACAAAATAATTTTTTTAACTATAATAAATAGCTTTTTCAAACTTTGTTTTGATTGTTTTAGAAACTTAACATGTTTAAATAATTGAGAAAAAAAATTACATTAAGCATTGAGATTTACCAAATCAGAGGATTTAAGCTTTAATTAACATGCTTGTGTAACTCATGTCCAAAAAAGATACGTCCGTTACCATGCCTAAAAATTCCTGCATTGTTAAAGTAATTTAACTCTTAAAATGGAATTGTACATCATGTGAAGGATATTTTTTTTTCTTTTTAACCATACCCAAATTGTTAGGTTAAATTTATAACTGATCAGTAAAACATTTAAAACAATTATTACAATTCCTACAAAAGGTACGTCCGTTACTTGAATTTTGCCTTTGTGGCGTTTGATGTCGTAGTGAGGACATAGCCTTAGAAGTATTCATCAGATCTAGAATAGTAATTGCATTTACTGCCATGATACATTGTAGCAATATCTTCACTTCTTACCATTTATAAACATCAATTAAATTCGGAAACAAAAAAAAATCTAAATATTTCAATTCAATAAATAAAATGATATTCAATAAAAATCCTACAAATTAAACTCACGTGCTCTGACGCGCTTATACTTAACTTTCGTTCGCGTTGAACGTGCTGAAATGTCTTTTAAATTGAAATAAAAAGTATAAATTCTAATCTTACAATGCTATTCCTATGGAGAAATCGGCTCACGTTTTACACTCCTACACCCGTTCGGGTTCGAATTTCAAATAATAACTCATTCATTAAGAACCTTCTCCTGACAATAACAAACACAACGAAAAAATAATTAGTGAAATAGGTCCAGCCGTTCAAGCATGATGCCGTCACAACGAAAAAATTGGACTTTAATTTATATATAAGATGGTATATTCCTACAGTATAATTTGAACGAAATTTCCTTGTTTAACTCAAGTAAAAGCAAGGGGAAAACACCGTTAAGTGTTTCAATACATTTATGCAGTTTTTTTTTTGTCCGATTCAACTATAAAAGGCCATGTGTCATATTTAAAATGAGGCAAATTTTTTTTTAATAATAAAAATGAATGTTCTGTAGTACCATTCTCAAATTCAAAATAGAATTAAATAATAAAACAGGAAGTAACAACAATTTTTATTTTCAATAGACTCTGCTTTACAAGTTGTAACATTTCTAGAATAATCAAGCATTAAGTTTAGTTTATTTTATTTGCAATATTCTAATCAATTTATAATGGTGTTTAATGTAAAATATTTTCTTAATTCAATCAGCAAAAAATGCTTTTTTTGTTCAAAAATTGTAATACCAAGATATACAAAAACAAAACCTACTTTGGCAAGATTAAATCTATAAAAAAATGAAAATATAAAATATAGAAAATCTATTCTAAAATATTGTGCTTCCAAACCCATGTTTACAAAGCTGCACCTACATTGATTAAATAAGTAAAATAATTCGTAAAATAATAACATTCCTTAAAAAATAAATATGAAGAAAAATGAAATGCAAATATTTGGCATTTGATTGAATTTAACTCTTAATAACCAATTTAAATTTGGTGTAATTTTATAGATTTCAATCAAAAGTTTACAAAAAATGCATTAAAAGGCAGAACTATATGAACAAAATTAAATTACTACATTATTTTTTTTTAATTACAAAATATATTTCTTTACACATTCACTTCGTATTTATTTAACAACAATCAGTTTAAAATAGTTCTTTTTTTTTTAAGATGATAAATGTAATAACTATCCTAGTTTGAAATTTCATCTATTGTTTGATTGTTGCAATTTGTTCGTATTTTTTTTAAAGTTAGATGGTAACAAGTTTTTCAGAAAAATATCAGCACCTATAAAATAGCTACATTACATATTACTAATAGTACAAGTATTAATGATGTGAGATCATAAGGAAGGAATTTTCTGAAATTCAGAATTAACAATGATTAACGAAGAATTGTAAGTATAAGAATTATCATTTTGTAAAAAGTAGACTGAAACTGTCTGTTCAATTTAAAAATTCAATTTTGTCTTGAAAATTGTAAGTCAGAATTATACTTAGTTTGTTATCAGTGATAACATAATTTTGCTTTTGAAATAGAGAAAGCATATCCTTGAAGCATAAATAGAAATTGAATACAAGAATTTTGAATTTAAAGATAAATATAAAATATGGAAAAATTAAAAACAAAAATTTCTGGAACAAATAGGGTTTTTTCTTATATATATAAAAAATGTATATATTTATTTTATTGAGTTATAGCCAATTTCCATATACACTTTGTGATAATAACCTGGTTTTTGGGTAAAAATACTAATTTTTAAAATTGTTTTGGCATTTTTGAGGTTTAACTAGAAGCTAATTCAATGAAGAAGACATATACCAAATTTTATAAGGATCGATTGAGAACTTTTTGAGTTATCTTGCCCTCCAATTTAAAAAAAGTAGTTTTGAGATAAACATGCTTAAATTTTTGACAAAGCCCTCAAGCGCCGAGTTGAGGTGAAGCATTTATATGAGTTTTTAATCAATAAATAATGCGAATTTCATTCTAATAAATAATTTGCAGGCATATTTTTGAGATGTTATTTTAGCTATTTATAAAAAAAAATGGATTTTTACATGTATCGCCCCCCATTACATGTTCAATTATTCCTTGCGCTTCCAGAAATCCTGACTTTTCCAGGTTTTCAACATTTTCAGATAGAATGGCGGCCCTGATTATACAAATATGCAGGGATTGGAGTAACGTGTTACTTGTAACAGTTACTTTTTCCCCGGTAAACCCTTAATATTTTTCAGAAAATAACCAACCAGCGGTAACAGAGTAACGAAAAATTTCGTTTCTTTTTATGCAGCTGTAACGGATATTTTTGACACAGTTCAGCGTTCGGCTTACATTTAATTATTTAAAACTTGACTTGTAGCAATGCTGAATTTTTTTAATAAACTTTTTCCAAATTCTTTTGTCCCTATTTCTTTTGTCTTGGTTCTCTTTGAAAAATGGTACGATGGCTAAAGTTAAATTTTTCTTCCAACTTGAAGTTTCTAAAAAGTAACTGTGATTAGTTACTTTTCATATTAAGTAACTGTAACTGAATTACTTTTTAAGTAACTGTGTTACCTTTATAAGTAACTGTGTTACTTTTATAAGTAACTTCGTTACTTTTATAAGTAACTGTGTTACTTTTTTAAAGTAACTTTCCAATCCCTGCAAATAAGCCATTTTATTTTGGAGTTGGGACTGGGGTTGCTGTATCCGCAAGAGCACTGAAGATGGTCGAAAGTTCCTCGAGCAAGGTTTCGGCACGATAGGCGACTCTGATGTCGGGGACATTGGTGCGGGTGATGTCGTTGCCAGCGATTCCTTCTTTCATGCAGTTTGGTCCGAGCCAATGCTTCTTAACCTGGATATACAAGAAATTTAAGATCAGGACACCATTATTAAATTACACTTTTTGTTGTTATTATGCTATGGATAGCAATTGAATCTAAAAAGAACAATAATAATATACTTAATCCTCTGAGGGATACAGTGGTATAAACACGTAACCCGACTGTCAGATAGGTTTTCCAGCAACACACATCATAAAAAAAATCTATTGATTTTAATACAATAAAGAACTTGAGTATCAAGGAGTCATTTATAGTTATCTGGAAGATTTACTTAATCATTTCATGTTGCTAGGAAAAAGTTATTTTCTTTTACTAGTATGAGAAATTGTTTCCAGAACTATCTTTTCAGATTTTCCTCCTAATATCGTTATTAGGGTCAATATACTAACTAAAATTATATATTTTTTAAAAGTGACTCATTGCCAAAAAAGCAAACTATAAGTTTGGTAGAGTTATAGTCCTGAATGCAATGCAGGCCCCGAATGCTATTCCTTCCCCTACCCTCTCTGTGGTTTTGCAGAAAAATGAGAGCATCACTGTTCTAAACCTACCTTGTTTACGGCTCTTGAGTGAGGTTAATCTACTTCTATTGGCACATCAGCCTAGTGAGGGCCAGAGCCTTTTTAAGAACACGCTTCCATTCCGCTCTCTTAGCGATGGTTTGGAGGTTAATCACGATTGCTTTCAAACCCAAGTAGGGTTGGGGAAAAACCAAAAACGCAACATTCCCACAGTTTCTCGAAAATCCACACAAAAGGATGGGGAAGAAAGTGCTTTCGACCCTTGCATTGTAATTGGAAGGTCTATAGTTGTAGAGTTTATGATTGGGCTCAAGTTGCTATATATTACAGTACTCCAAATTAGACCGAAACCTAATATGTTATCACAAATTCTCAAAGAACTAAAATTATAAGAAAACAAAAGCCTAATCTTACTGATGAAGGGAATCCACTCATGAGAACACTGTTCCTCGCAAGCTCACACATATCACAGCTGCTCAGCTTCCACACTTGGGCAGCAATACTGTACTCTTCCATCAGAGGTTCCTGAAAGAATGTGTAGAATTGGAAATAAGTTATATTAAGTCTCTCCTAAACCTTAATAGTAACCTTTAAAACCTTAATAGTATCATATCATCTAGGTTTGGTGATGCAAAAAGAATAATAATCATATATTTGACTATCTGAAGGATACAGACATATGAACACATCACCTGACTGTCAGGTAGGTTTTCCAGCAACACATGTTTAAAAAATTTATACATTTTAAAATTTGAGCATGGAACTTACATTTATAATCGTATGCGAGAAATATAATTACATTTTTTTTTTAATTTTCAGTTCAAAAATTTAAATGTCATGCAGTGAAAACAAGTTTACATTTATGCAGTGACAACAAATTTAGACATCTGCCAATTTGCTCTTTTCTGATAGGGTTAAAAGAATAATATTTTTTTTAAAAAGAGATTAGAATACTCCGTCTTCACATTTTGATTGTATACACCTCTAGAATTGACTTACTTTAGTAAAATGGAATTGGAGTGGGTCGTCGGTTGACAGTGAAATGCACAGCCCTCTGCTCAGGTACTCTGGAAGTGGGTTTCGATGATAGTTGAGGAACAAGGAGTTGTTGCTCAACGGGGACATGGCGATTCCAATTTGGGAAAGGTAGTACAAATACTGAAGCACTGGTACCTGCAATAAAAACATACATTTGTGATGTATTGTTATAGATAGTCAAACCTGTACCTATGGGCAATCAAGCCTATATGCAATATGTTTAAAAGGTATCGGTAAAATGAAGAAGAAAAGCAATATTGCTGCAGTTTTATAACTACAACTTAATGCTAGGGTGATGTAACACAAGACAATTTTCAATTTATTACCACTCAATAAATCAATCCATTTAAAGGTAATTACATATCTAATAAGCTAATTTCAATAACTTTAAACCCTAAAAAAGTTCCATGGCGACTACCATTTGAGATTTTCTTGCAAACATGACATCCGATAGGTACTAGGAACTTGTGTATTAAATTTGAAGTTTCTAGCGCTTTTAAATCGAGCTGCAGAATGGTTTCAGATGGACTAATCTTCGAAAATCACTTTTTTTAGAATCAGCACCCTCCAAACCGCGTAGAAAACACAAAATTTAAATTTTTAATTTCCATCCCAATACCTTTATTACCTTATATTAGGTAATTGAAACTAAAAAAATATTTATATTATCCAACATTGCATTAATTTAACTTACTTTTCGGAGCAACAGACCATGGGAGATATTCTCACTCAAAAGGAAACCGCCAACTAAGTGCTGAACTGGCCCAGCTTCACCGCAATGGGGTCTCAGCACAAATGTGTTCATCTTTCGCTCTCTAAACAGTTCATACTTTTAGTGAATGTTACACACTATTGCATACAAGGTTATTGAAATTAATGCTGTATATTTGTTTCAGAATATATGATAGGGTAGGAACTAAAATTATATGTCATTCAAAATTGAACATGGATAGAAAAATTATGGTTATTTCACATACGAAAGATTAAAGATTATTATTATTATAAGTTTTGTTTTCAAAATATATTGATTTAACAAAGATCTAGATAAATAATTGAAGTTTTATGTAACTATTACAATATATTTATTGTTCTTAAACATTTTTGTTAAGTTTAATCGTCTTGAAGGACAAGTTTTATTTTAGTTATAATGTAATTGAATTTCGTAAAAAGTTATGCATTTGCAAAGAAATGCTATAAATTTACAATATAATGTACTTTAATTTTTAGTTTAATAAATTAATTGTTTAAAAAAAATCATGCATTTCATTCAATTTGGACACAAATTCTAAGGCATTGAATTTTCGTCCATTCTCTTCCTCCCCCATAAAAAAACACCACACACATAAGGTAGCTTTTGAGCTTGGCCAAATATATAAGAATCACCTATAATTGTTACAATTGGAATTATTTTATTTTCTAATTTTAAATTTGTTGCAAAAAATCATGTTAAATCATCTTGCAAAGTACACTTATCGAGAAAGTTTCCTTTTTCAGGTGCTCCTAATAAACAAGGTTTTACTACTAATCTTTTATAAACACAGATAAATATATGAAGATGGGTGGAGCGGTAATATTTATAATAATTTACTAATTTAGTTTAAAAAAAAAACACCTACTTTCTCAAGCAATTGAGAACACACATATTGGCATACATGTAGTACAAATAATAGTTATAGGCAGGGTTTTCTTCCTCGCTCCAAGCTGATGGCAAGGGCACATCTTTGTCAAACATGGGATTCTCAGGTTTGGACTCATCATCTACAGAATCAAAGCCAGTCACCTTGAAAGAGGAAAAATAAAATAAATTTATGGAAATACAAGGATGTATTTCTAAATAGGCAGGATTTCTAATAGGCCAAATTTGAAGGAACTGTAACTCTAGTGCAACATTACTTCAACCAACCTGCCAACTCTTAGGATTTTACTTGGTAAGAACTATTTTTGGGGTTCTGTTTGCCAAGAGAAAGTGTAAAGTTTCCCCATTCAAAAATACAGCGATTGGTACACATGGCACGGAAATTCAGAATGTAGTTAAAAATCTGGTATTGAAGGGTTAAATCCTAAAAGTTGGCAGGTCTGAGAAGCCAATTTTCAATTTATTCATAAATTAAACTATTTTTTATGAGGCAAACTGTTAAAATTTTAGTTTTATCTAAACAAAATGATCTTCATATTTTAAAAGAGGAAAATACTAATTAACTATCCTTTTTGTTAAAACTAATGTATTGAGCAATATGAGCCATAGAAGTATGGCAAATGAGCGTTAATTCACACGTCTTAACCTCCAATCTTAAATCCAACCCCTGAAGGAAATTTTATAAATACAGGAGAGAGCTTTGTGAACTTAAGTCCAAAAGTTAGTTTGCCAAAGTAAGAATTGTATTATTATTAGTGAATTTGCTAAAAAAAATTGTAGAGTTTGATTAACAAAGGAAAAATTTAGAGTAACAAAAAGAACTGTTGTGTAGTTATTTATATAAAAAATTGGCAAATATTAATTATTTGTAACTTGTTTGATTTCATTCTGCTATTTTTAAGCCAAATATGTTTGTATTTAGGATCTGAAATAGGTAAATGTAGGTAAATTTTTTTTAGTTGTCTACATATTCATAAAATGTTAAAGTACTTACATATTTCAAGAACATATACAACTCAGGATGGCTACTAGGATTATTAGTGGCTTCAAAGAGAGGCATAAAAATGTTTTCCAAAATTTCTTGGAAGTTGTTGACTAAATTGTTTGACTTGTAGATGTCACTATAATGAAATAAAAACATGCATTAAGACAACTAAAATGACTTTTAAAATTGGTATGCAATCAGTATTTAACCTCAATACATAGTCTTAGCAAATGTCCAAAAATATTTTTTGATTTTACTTGATTCTTAATATCAGTTATTAATTTATCATAATTTATTTTTTTCAATTTTAAAAGTTAAAACCTCCAAAATTGGTTAGCCTAACCAAACTTAAAAGTCGAAAGATACTTTAAATCTCAATTTAAGTTAATTTGGACAATTAGCAGTTTAAACAGGATCTAATCGAATTTATCCATATAAGTAACACCTAAAATATTAATGGACAAAAATAAACCTACTATAGTCGAGGAATCTGAATAACCCATCGGTTATTGGCAGAGAAGACATTGTGCTTGACAGCCCATTTGGCCAGCTTATCCCATTCGTCCCGCTTTCGACCATAAATCGACAAACGCAACTCAGCATTTTGGTACTTGCTCTCTTCCAAGTCACTCATTACCTCCTATAAACAAAACAATCAATGCATTTCACTCAACTCGTATTAGAGACTATCTTTATTTTACCAATATTTCACTAATGATTACACAATGTCAAATAATTATATTCTTTTAATAATTAATATTGTATGTTGGAGAAGAGTGGATTAACACATTTAAAAATTTAACTAAGCAAATTTCTGTAGGTTTTCTTGTTTGTGGATTTGATTACCTGTCAAGTTCACATCGGGACTAACAGCTTGTGAGGGGGGATATGTGATATATCGTACAAATCTTTATAAAGTTATAATATTAACTAAACTACACAAATCTTAATCTTTCTTAAATAACTCTCAGTTAATGTCTTGCCAATCCATCGAACAGTTTTCACGTTTCAATAGGCGTTAATACATTCTTTCCCACAGAAATTGCTGACGCAGCAGACTTTGTTTTGACTTCTGATTCACTCTTCTCATGACCATTAAAAATAGTCACTTTTCAATCAGACCTCAAGATGTAAAGTTGTGTGCTTTTTGGCGTGCCGAGCTATGGCTCCGGCCCCCGTCCTTTACAAACCTTAAAGTATGCTTCCTTTACAATAAACCACTCTTTGGACGTCCAATATTCCTTCATTTCTCGATTAACTAAATAAGAATTATACTCTCATGTGTAGTAGATGTTATTCTATTACATATATATATTTATGATATTATTACTTTTTAGATCAATGAATGAGTTTGAATGTAGGATATTTTACTTAAAGAGGAATGAGAGCAGATCTTAAAACTCTGTGCTAATCCAATGGCAAATAAAAATTCTAAACCACTTTACTCCATCTTATTGAATATTGTTACAAACGTTTTTTTTTATAGGATAAATGTAGCTGGCTTACAGGGTTCTGTAATCCCATTTCTTTAAATGGGTTTGAATATTTTTTGCAAAATTATTTATTTAAAATAAAAAAAAACCATTCAAACCAATTTCAAAAAGTGGGATTAAAAAGACCTGTACATCAGCTACAATTATAATAATAAAAAAACACTTGTAAAAAATATTCAATATATACCGAGCGAGATGGCTTAGAAAAATATTTTTTTCCCCATTGGATTAACACAGAGACACTTGGGTTTAGAGATCAGCTCATATTCCCCCTTAAAACACACACAAAAATTTCATAACAAAATGCAATTACACACATTATATGCAAATAAAATAAAAACTTATAAGTAATGACATTTTAATTACTTTAATTTTTTGTGTTAATAACAAGACACTACTAACCTTTAAAATGTGTGCAAAATATTTCCCTTCAACGAAATTGTCTGATTTTAAAAATATCTCTCGTAGTCTGCTTTCACCAATCGGATTATACTTGGCGTTAAACTTATCAAACCGGTGAAAAGTATTCCTATCCTATAAGGAAATGATACAGCAAGGTATAACACAGTAAACAATTTATAGAAAATTATATGAATTAGAACCGCTTTAGACTGTGTCTATTATAGAAGTCATAACGTTTATTTGCCATTTTCACAATAAAAATAACATTTTGAGCTAAAGTATTTAATTTTAACATAGTAAAAAAAAACCTTAAGAATAAATTCATGTTTTTTTTAATGTAAGTATTTATTTATAGCTTATTTATTTAGCTACATTATTATTAAAAAAAAACTTTGTATGGATTTTTGGAAACTTTGTATATTATTAAAACTTTGTATGGAATTTTCAGAACAAATGAAAAAGTCATCAGTCATTAGGTTGTGCTAAAGTTTTCAAACTGAAGGTTAGAACTAATAACATTTAATTATTTAAAAACAGTTTAATTTTTGCAAATGTAATTAATAACACTATTTTTATATGATCCATCATTTAAACATTTTTTTCCCCCAATTTACTGATTGTGTCATTATTACTAAAAAAACTTCACTGTGTCTTAGACCAAGTAGTAAGGATTTTACATTAATGTTTTTAAAAGTTGAACATTTTAAAATATTAAAACACAATTACTTACAGCATGAACATCCAGAACATCTACACTTAAGTCATATGCTGTCAGATTTAAGGAATCAAACACCTAGAACAAAATTTTTATAGTCCTTGATTTAAAAAAAAGTATCAACAATATAAGTTTGGAAAGAAGTGCAATTGATCTAATTGCAATAAAGTGCAGGCCCAAATCATCAGGATGCGAGCCCTAGCATAAGTTTTTAACCTACATTAAATGATTGGACAGAATTTATATCTAATAACTAATTACTTTACGTAACACTGTCTGTAAAAAATAAGACATCTGTGAACAAACATCATAAGTCTACTCTATACCGTGTATCTGATCACATCACATTACTCCGTAATGTAGCCAGATACAAGATATGAAGGGTCTATTAGCAGAACTCCCATTCTCCAAAGTATAACTAAGGTTATAGTGTCGGGTCCGTTCATTGGCGACTTTGTCCAATTGAATTTACTATCATCATAAGTCGCCAGCCTGGACCCTAAGTCTTAATTTTACTTTGTAGAATGAGTTTTGCAACTAGATCTTTCATATAGAATGAACTGCTCATTTACAAACCTAAAAGGATACCTGTACATTAACAGAACTAGGTCCAAAGTCATGTGACAGATATCGTTTCTTTTCGATCACCCTGTACTAATAGTATACATTTTTTTTTTATAGTGGACTTTCGTGCATTGTTTATATTTAACCAAAAAATATTATTTTCCCTTTAGTCATACAGAATACAATTACCCTAGTAAATACAATATATTCAGCAAAATGAAACTACAATGAGGCTCACACAAAAGTGAATGGAATGTGTTAGAATAAATTTTAAAACAAGCAAAATCTATAATTATATAAAAAAAAGTAGCAGATGCAACTAGGTGCACAGTGCATTTACAATTCGAAAACACAACTTTAAATCTAAGTGACTTCCTATTCTATTAGAAGCTACAAATAGTAGTACAAACATTCTTTTTTTAAAAAACTTTTTCAATCGCCAAATAAACAAAAAAGACCGGAATGGATGGTAGTTTAGATTTTGTTTTGAACCCAAGAACAACTTAAAACACAAAGCTGCATACATCAGAATAAATGATAAATTAAATAGAAAAACACTATCTGCTAACTGACACAATAGAGAAATAGAAGTGGGATAGGTAACAACAATAAAGTGTAGTTTTTTAGCAAACCATTTTGTTGCTTATACCACTATATGCTTAAACTACATTTTGGACAAAACTTTTCATAATGTGGCACTCTTAAACCAGAAAATCAATAATAAAAGTAAAATTTTCTAAAGAAATTTGTATAAAGTGAAATGATTTAGAAAGTACATTATCATGATCATTTTATTATGTGTTAATAAAAGCTTTATTCTTGTTATAATGCCTCTTAGTTCTAAATAAATTAGTAAAAACTAGACTGTGTCTACCTTAAGATAACATCGAGCCTTGTGATGCTGATAAAAAAAAAAACTAATATGCATGGAAATTAAGAAAACAACATGCTTTGAAACCAATGTTTCAAATATCTTTTTTTTTAAAGTATTTTCTTTCATATATTTTTTTTACATTACATAAACTTAAGAACAAAACAATACAAATTAAAAATCATGCAGATTTTTCATTTAAAGTTGTACATTTAATAATCATGAAGATATTTGCCAAATTTATATAATCTGATTGCAATAGCTATTGTTTTTCTACTTAAATTTCAATATGAGTGAATGCCTCCTTATCTTAAAATATCTAGGAATTCTATATAATTCATAATTCTTTTGTTACACTTATTAACTTTAACTACTTAAATACTTCATGCAATATCACATTGGCAACTAACTTCTGTGACTTAAGAAATTCAACCAAATAAAAATACAACTGACTATTCTACAGTAATGTGATTGCATTCAATGTTAAAATTTAGGTTTTTAACACTTTAACTACAAATTTTAAATTCAGATACAAAATTAAAAATGCAACTAGTATTATCAATGCAAGAAATTAAGAAAACAAAGGGTAGAAGATATGAAAAAAAAACATGCATGAAAAAATATATATAATTTGGATTTTAAAAAAAAATGTTGAATGCAAGGCTCTCTAATTCTCTATACATACAGTATTGTCTTTTTACGTTTGTCTTTTTACATCAGGCTGTAACCAAAGTGGAGTAACGAATTTTAACATATTAAGAATTCTTGGGCTATTATTTATTATATAAGAAGTTCTTTTTTAAAATTTAATAAAAATTATTCCTTAATTATAATTCACAGTCCATAAGCAACAAGAGGAGAACAATTAAAAATTAATCTGTTAAAGCCGAAAAAAAAATCTGTCATTTAAAGCTGAAAATTCCTGAATTCATATCAATTTGATTCTTCAAAACTGCAAGACAATACCATGTTCTGTATGAAGTTTAAAAATGATTAATTTTGATGGTAATTAACAAATATAAACATTTCCGAAATGAACACAATTTGCTACAAAACAACATAAGCTCACACACAAAAGCTAGCAGTAAAAATGTCAACATCTTTACCCCACATACGAAAGAGAATATAATTTGTCCCTTACTTGAAAATTCATGGAATCTGTAACCATCTTATCAGATATCATCCACTCCAGGGAATAAAGAAAATTTATTATTTTATAACATTTGTACCACACATTTATAAAAATAAGCAACATAGCATTTTATCTTTTCTGTCATATTTAAAAAAAAAAAGTTTAGGCACCTGTATGCATTCTGCCACTTTTAATGATTAACTTTTGATAAAATAACAGTGGTAATTATACAAGAAAATTTCTTTAGTTTAATTCAAGAGGGATAAAAACATAATAACTAGACGACATTATTATATTAAATAAAAAAAAGTAATTTTAAAGAGTTTTGATGAATAATTCAAGTGGTAGCAAAATGTTTTGGTTAATTGATGTTAACAAATTAGTCAATTGATGTTAGCATTTTTATTAATTACTAATGCGACTTGCACTACAAAAATTACATTTTCTTCTGGAATTACTTTAGTTGCATCCACATATGCTTATTTGTTACAAGGCATTTATGGAAACAACTAACTTTTGTTTTGACAAAAAAAAATTCCATGTAATTCAACGAGTTCCCAAATTAGAATACTTTGAGGACCAAGAAAATGTTTAATAACACAATCCTGCTTAATAAGAATAAATAAAATTGGTTTTAATTTGTTATATAGAACATTAAAATACAAAACTAATTGCAAATAATACTTTACTTGACCCAGGTGCTAAAACTAAATGATGATATATGCTAACTTAATGTTTTAACTTTAGCTTATTATTTTAATTTTGCAAAGATTTTCTACATGCTGATTTTTGATACTAAAATATTAATAGTAATTATTAATTTTTCAGTAAATACTACATACTAAAGAATAATGATCAAACAACAAATATGCACAAAACAAATAAAAAGCAGTCAAAGTAAGAAATGAGTTTGGAAAAAAAGCAAAGTTTAAAAGCACATCAAAGCTCAAGAAAATTTTAACTTTATTGTAGTAAAAAAAAATTGCATAAAAGTTATTTTAGATTGAGCAAATATTTTGTAAGCCTCCTATTTTATACATGCAAACTTTTAATAATGGTAATCTTTTTTATGGTCGTGGTGAGTAAATATTAGAAAGCACATGAAAAACCTACAAAATGTATCTAAATATGAATAAAACCAAACACTGAAAAAAAAAATTTAAATTATTATTACCTAGGGTTTCAGATAAACCTGTGGAATGAACTGCAATCAAGTATAGCAGTTAAGGCATTTCCTGATTCCAGGGGTCCATACACAATGAAAATTGTCACAAAAACCTCCTTGTCAGAAACTCTCCTTTTTTGCAACTTAGAAAGATTGGAAAGAAGCTTTTTAAGTTTTTGGAGTTCTTTCCCCAAAACCTACCATGGTACCATACTCGCCTGTTAAGGGGACTTCCATTAATCATGTGATGCGATTTAGACAATATTTGGAGCCCCCCTCTCTTACAGTAAGATTTCGCGATACTTAGCTCAACCCCCCTCCCTTTCCCCCTTAATCTCATGTGAGATTTTTCAAAATTCATATTTTTTTTATTCACAATTTTGCCACATTTAAGCTGAGAAATATTTTACAGGAATTTAAATATATTTTCTTGCGATTTTACCTTGATTTTTTTGCTGTAAAAAATTATGTGATACTCGATGAGACCCTTCCCCTCTTCTATTTGAGATTAGGTGATATTAGGCGCAACCCCCCTCCTCCCTAAACGCATCACATAATTTATGGAAGCCCACTATTAACACTATAAATAAGCAGATTTTCACACACTAATGTTCAAAACCCACACGAAGAGGCAATCAATGTCAACTTACCTGTGTTAGAGTCAGACTCTTGTCTCCAGACACACTGACTACTTCGTCTGCGCATTTCTTCATGGTTCTTTTTATGAAACGAAGCAAGTGTTTCTGGTTCATACATGATGCTGCATGCACGTGAGTGTCTACCTACAATTATAAGTCAACGTGGAGTTTAATATAATTGGCTACCGAGCTTGTAAAAACAATAAGGAGACTTGAAATAGTTACAGCACTTGAAATAGTTTATGTTTTATTGTTTGGAAAAAAGTGAAACATGAGCAAAAATAAAAATAATTTGAATAATTGTCTTTAGTTTTAGTAGCATTTTGTGTTGGAAAAGTGACAAAACTAAGTAGAATTTAGATTGTAATAAACGTTAGTCTTGATCCAAAAATTAATAAAATCAATTCATGAACAAAAGCACGAGCGGAACACTGCATTGGCGGTTCACCACATAAGGATCCTCAATATACCATCAATACTAGATGGCATTGATTTACCACACTGCATTCCTTCCAGTAATCTAGTTAACATCGAAAACAGTAGTATAAAAGCAGAATTAACTCGTCTCCACCTAGGGGATAATTTTGGTGGACAATGGGTTTCTGAGGCTGCTACAACTACTTTAAAAAAAGTATTTACAGAAAAAATACCTTTCTTATGTTGTAAAAGTCTCTGTGAGGCACTGCTTTCTGTGCTGTAAGCTCAGTCATTTCATTGAGCAACACGTGAAGTTGGTATTTCAAGTAGAGGTAACTCAGACGTCTGTAGCAAAAGGACTTCCTGGATGAAAAAATATGCTTTAAAAAAGTTTAGAGGAAGGAATAATTAGCCAAATTATTTCACTATACAGTATAACCAAGTTATAGCATCATTCAAGCAACCACAATGTTTATGAAAGCATAAACAATTAATCTTATAAACAAGCTTGAATATTAAGTGCAGTAAATAATAGAAAATATGTATTATCTACTCATATAATTAATTTAAGCTATAAAATATATTTATGTAATAAATTTTAACTATGTGCTATAAGTAGCAGTTTAATTTCTTTTCTTCCTTCTCCAGTCAATATTAGTCAACTTCCTTCTCCAGTCAATAAAATTTGGCAGCTAGATTTGACATAATTTGATGAATAAAATATAAATTTAAATATCATATAAATGTATATTTTTAGTGTTAGAGAAGCTATTTAAAAATTGTTAATAAGCAAGATGTTACAACATTAAGATCGACAGTCAATTCAAAGGACTGAACATTTATGACGCTATAACCGAGTTGATATTGTAAACAGGGTTGTTGTAACCAAGTTTGACTGTATCTCTAACTTAGAAGAAAATGTCAATGTTGATTGTGGATTCAGTTATAGTTCTGATTGCTGACAAGTGCCAACTAAAGTAGCCAATGGAGGTCACATATAAATAACTTATTTATCTTTCTACTTCCCAATTGATTGTAAACCAATAGTATACCTGTCCACTCTAGAGTAGCAACTTAAACATAATTAGAAAAAACCCCAACAAATTTAGTATTACAATTGGGAAAGTTTTTGGCGATAAATCTAACAGTTGAATATTTTTTAAAAACATAACTAATTGTTCATACTTTTAAATGATTCTATATACACCCTTGTAATTTAAAGTTAAATTTTGTTAAGATATATCAGAAATTATAGCTGGAATTAATTTAAAATGAAAACTTTTTTTTATGGAAATACCAGTTCTCTTATTAAATTTTAATAAATAGTTTTTTTTTTTAACTATTTATAACTATTTTATTTAACTGAATAATAAAGTAAAATGAAAATCATTCACTGAAAATTACGGGGGAAATGAGAAGCTAAAAATAAAAAAAAAACAATTTCAATTGATTTTGAAAGGCATAAAGATTAGATACTATGTATGTCATTTCGTTTGAAAGAATGAAATATAAATGGGCCAACCACTAAAAACAAGTCCAACCCATTCAAATTCTACCTTAATGTTATGCATAAAATTTAATCTGTCCAATATGATAAAGTATTTCCAACAAGATAGTTGTGAATCGATATCATAAATCTGTTAAGAGACTTCAAATTAAATAGTTCATTATTTAATAATTTAAAAATAATCATTTACATTTGAGTACAAAAAGGCACTCAAATTAAAAGAGCTAATGTATTTAAACTTCTATTCTTGTGCACACAATGAAAAAAAAACAATTTTGAAAATAACAAAAATATGTCCAAAACAACAAAATAATACTCACAAGCCTTTAAAATGCTCTTAACAAGTTCAGAGAAGCTTAAAAGACCTGTCAAAACAAACTCAAAAAGATAAAATCTACAACACATTTAAACCCTAAGAGATTCTAAATGACTTTTTATGTCGAAACTACTTACAGAGGACCGTCTGTTATCATGGCACAGATTAGATTCATATCTGCAACAAAAGTAGAGAGTGGGGGAAAGGGGTAATCGAGACGTCTGCCATCCTCGACGTCTTCTTTAGTTCTGTAGACTTGAATGACGCCGTCTTCAGTGTTGAGAATGTAGTTCAGGTCTTCAGGGAAGTCTCGGTTCCAGGGGTCTTTTTCTAGAATTGAATAGTGTTATGCAGGGATTGGAAAATTACTTTTAAAAAGTAACTCTGTTACAATTACTTAATATGAAAAATAACTAATTGCAGTTACTTTTAGAAACTTCAAGTTAGTAAAATTGAAATTTAGCTATCTTTCAAAGAAAACAAGTTTAAAGAAATAGGGACAATCAGAAAAAGTAAAGAATGAAAATTCAATGTTGTTAAAAGTAAAAGTTTAATTAAACCTAGCCGAACGCCTAACTGTGCCAAAAATATCCATGAAGAGCGGCGCGAAAATTAACGGAAAAGTAACGAAAATTTTCACTACTTCGTTACAGCGTTATGTGCTTAAAGTAACTAAGTTACAGTTACTTTTTGAAAAATCTAATGCCGTCACCTAACAAAAGCAACTGTTACAAGTAGCGGCTCTAGAAGTAAGGCATTACTCCGATCCCTGGTGTTATGTTTGAAGGCAATAAAAATAGTGTACACAAAAAAGTGAATTGTAAAGTACAGCAGACACCTAAAGTGAATTGTAAAGCATAGTGGTATCTCATTTGTACTCTAAAAACAACATAAACACATAAGATGCTATGTGAATATTGTTTGAAGTACAACTGAAATTAACTTCATATACTATATGATAATATACTATAAATAAAATCAGTCTCCTATTTTATAGAGAGTAGTTTATTTCCAACCAAATTAACCCCAAACTCTCCTATGCTCGCCAAACGCCATTGGATTGGCAACCCTGCCTCCTTCAGGTATTTTACCCATTTTCAAAGTGGGACTCTTCCTTAATCAAAATATTTGAGATGCCAAAAAGTGGCAGAAGAACTATAAAAAGGTTACTAAAGCAATATTACCATCCACATGAATGTCATAAGGGCATTCCCCAGGCGTGGCCGCTTGCTCTGTGTTTTGTGGCTTGAGAAATCGGCTTGTCACAGTGGGAAATGACTGTTTGGCATAGTGCATGTAAAACTGCCTTAATTTAAGTGCTTCCTGGATCAGTTGGGCAGCTTGCTTTAGATCCTCCAAGGGGACCTAAATTTCAGGGACACAGTGTTAAAGAAGACATAATGTAATGGTGCAACAATATAAATGCGAGCTCGAAATATGTCATTGCCATGCCACATGTCCGTGGATTGAATCCCAGATTGGCCGAGGTTGACCCGTCCTTTCATCCCTTGAGTGGGTCGATAAAATGGGTACCAAGCATGCTTGGGAACTAAACACTGGGGGTTCCGCGTAGGGCTGACCACCTTACCGGGACATATGCCTAGCACCCCGGAGCCCTAGGTCAGAGCTGAAATGGGCACGCCAGGCCTTGGCCCAGTAATGGCTGTTGCGCCGAGGAGTTTAGTTTTTTAGAAATATGCATACCGTCAAAGGGGGTATCTTTGGCCATGGAGGGTAGCTTTGGTCCATGCGTCGGAAAAAGATTTGTTCTAAAATTTCTCTGCTCGAAATCATCAGACTTTAAATTAGTTAGCATTTTTACAAAGGTGGCAACATTGGCTTTAACTTATTATAAGATTTTTATTCTATCTTAGTTTTGGCAACACCAAAAAAGTTTTTTATTTCTGCAAGCGTTGAAGAACAAAAAACTACTTCAGTAAACTTTCATTTAGAATTGTTCAAAAATTATTGAAAATTGAGTGTGTAAATACTCTAAGAGATTCTTTAATCTATTGGGAATAATATTCCACTATTTATTTTATTCTATGTTGAATATTTCGAAAGCTGTATTTAATTGTTGGTCACCGGGAAACTTTTGACCATGAATGCGGCTAACTTTGGCCATAGCTGCAATGAATTCCATATGCTATATTACACTTTAAAAAATGAACGAAAAGCGTGATTCTTTTTAACTTAATTTTAAATAATGCATTTTAATCTTACTCTTATATTCTATATTATTATGTCTTTTCAAAACTGTTTTTAAACATAATATAGAACAATATTTAAAATTGCTAATGCTAGAAATGTAAACTTTTTAGAATTCCAAATTACTAATATATATTTCCTTTTCATTATAATATCGTTTGCGTTTTGATTATGAAAATAATTATCATTAAATCTGGTTTTCACCACCTAATCACCTAATAAACTTTAAAAACTAATAATTCTAATATTTAGTAGTTTTATTATTGCAATTTAAATCTATTACACAGCCCAAAAAGCAGTAAATGGTACGTTTGGTGAGTATTTCGTGCTTGTGGCTAAAGTTACCCTCCTGGACTCGAATCGTATCCTAATTTTTTAAACTAGTACCATTTTTTTTAAACTTATAAAATGTAACAAAAATGCCTGTAAATCATTCCTAAAATTACAATACTTAAAATGCATAGTGATTTTAAAGTGTTTAAATCGGTTTTGTAGTTTAATTTTTCTTCTTTTGTAAAAAAAACAATGATTTTGGACCAAAGTTACCCGCACTGACGGTATAATAAATAATGAAATTATTGGTTGCCAGCTTCCACTTTATATTTATAACAAAAAGTGGAAGCTTTTCTAAAAGCTATGTACATCCTTCTATTCGTCACTCACTTTCACAGCTTACACTACAAACAAGTGTGATAGAATTTTGTAACATTTTTTTCACTCTTTTCAAGTACAGAAACCTTAAATAAAAAATTTCAGACTTGATACAATACATTTCCAAACACAGATAATTTATTCAGTTACAGTTAAAACACATCTTTTTAAAACTACTGTTTAGAAATGAGAGATTGTATTATTTAACAGTAGATGTTTTTTAATTAAAAAAATTTAAATACATTGTAAGAAATCAAAAACTCTTCTCACCCCAGATGTATCTTCTCCACTGACATTAACCCTCTGATAGTGTGGCACATAATCAAATTCGCTGATTTGTGACAAAATATCATCCTCAAGTTCAGTTCCTATATGGCTTTTCTTATCTTCAAAATCTTTTTGTACCCTGCATAAAATAGAAAAAAAACTTTATACATAATAGAGTGAAACATTTTTAATTTGAACTGGCTTTTCAGTTTAATGTTAAATAAAATTATTTTCCTTTCATATTTAGCTTTGAACTACACAATTTAGTAAAATATTTGATAAAGCAGTAAAGAAACAGTTGCCAGTAATGAAAAATGCCATAAAGGACATAATATAGTACAAAATAAATACAATTTAAGTAAAATTTTAAAGAAAACATAGAAATATAAATTTTGTTAGTTTTATATCAGTTATCATGAAAAGCATTTTTTTAAAAAGTATTTATTAAGTAAAATATTCTTATTTTTTTGTTTAAGGGATCAAAAATCTCGAATGTTTAAAGTGCACCCCCACTTTGAAGGAATGATATAAGATAATTAAAGGTCAGTAGAAATCCTGATTTTTTTATTGTTAGTCGAGCACAAGACACTTTATGCAATCAACTATAACGACACATTATATGCATCATAACACCTAAAATCAAAGCTAAAATATTCAGTACTTTAAACTACATGCCAGAAAGTTTTACACTACCGAATCTTCCACAAACAAAACAAACCATTTTTATGAGATTTTTTTAGCATACAAATTTTTATGCTTATAACAGGAAGAACAAAGCTGCAAATCTCACTGAAAACAAACCTAAACTCCAATAAAATTACATAAACAAAAATTGGGTCATTACCTTGTACAAAGTTTCTTCTGAATAGCTTTTCTAGACTCATGCACTTCTATAGGGAAATGGGGCAGCTCGTAAGGAGCTGAAATCTCATTGGCCATGGCATTTTCTTGGGAGTGATGTATGATGGTTTTAGCTGCCTCTGCATAATCTTCATCATCAACAGGGGTTGTTATGTCCAACTTCTTGAAATCTCTGACAACGTCATCACCAGATTCACCTGGGTACAAATGGAGTAGCATTTTAATTTTACTAACAATTCACTATATTGAGAACCTCAGGGCAGGCCCTGATCATTGTCTAGGTCTACAACTTTAGGAGGGCCAAATTGGGCTAAAATTGGCTATAAATCTATTAATTTTGTTTTACTCCTTACAACTGTGTTTGTTTTTATGATGAACTCAATTCAAATTCATGATATATATTTAAGTTTTCTGCAACTATAGGAACTAATTTTTTAAAAAATGTATTTGATGATGGATCTTACTTTCAAAGGTCATAACTTTGCATTATGTATATTAAGTAACAATATCATTAGGAAAAGGGCCCTTAAATGTCTCTGGGCCTAGGGTCCTAACTTGCCATGGTCAGGCCCTACCTCAGGGACAAATCTGAATTGTCTGATTATAAATAAAGCAATACAAGGCCTGATCTAAGAAAACTCAGACCATACGCACAACAAATTTTGGAAGATCCTTTACCGAAAATCGTATGTATGATTGTTTGTAATGATAGTGCTAAGCTGGCCAATGTATCATTTTTTTAAAACTTTTTTTTCAGCTTGCTTATAATATCCATCAAACTTATTACATTAGGTCAAAGTCAAGCTAATAACAAAGTGGTGTCTAAAAAAAATGAAATTAACTGAAATTTGGGAACTAAAACTTTTAGTAGGTATGAAAGAAACTAAGATTTAAAGGTCCCTAAAATTTGGGAGGCCCTAGGCCTGGGCCTTATGGTATATTAGGCCCTAAGTTAATGATAAATAATGAAGTTTTAAACATTTAATTAAATGTACAAACAATATAACCAAAAATTTTCAGAAAGCAAACAACTTTAGAAGAGATGCAAGAAAACATTTTTACAATAGAGTTGTCAATGATTGGAATGCTTTACCAGATTATATAGTGTATTCGAAAAGAGTAGAAGAATTTAAGAAGAATCTCGATAGTTATTGGAAACTGGTAAAGAATTAGATATGTTTTTTGGACCAACCTTGCTGGGCCTCTGGCCTGTTGTTGGTCGACAATTTTTGTATTTGTAACTAAAAAATGGAAATTCTTTTTTTTTTTAAAAAAGGAAGGAGGAAAAATACATGATAGATGCAGCTAAGCAACATACTGGCCATTGCATTATGAACAAACAGTGTTTTTTTTGTTACAGTAGCTTTTTAACAAAATGCACTTTATATTCCAGAATGTAAAAAAAAAATTACATCTTTTCTTTTTTTTACAAATTTATGTTTGCAAAATATATTTAGTTTACATGTTTTAATAAACTAAAAAAATTAAGCACATAACCATGAATGAAATTAATTTGATATATATATTTTAATAATTATTTTATGATTTTACCTGATATAACGGAATCATCCTTTGAAACATCTAGAGTATGAAGAATAGAGCGTGCTGTATCATTCATAACTGTGGAAATATAAATAAAATCATTACTATTAACTCTTGAAACAAAGACGAAACTACAGTAATAAATGAAAATTAGTAAGAAAAAAAAACCCAGGCGAAATTGGAGAATATCTCAAAACATTTTGAGAAATAATAAATTGATTTACTTATCTACGTCCCTAATTACTTAAAATAACTTAATTAGCATTATGTAAATTTATAATTTTGTCATGGTAACAACAAAAGCTTCCTTATTAAACAACAGTTAAAAAAAACAACTATAAGTCAGATTTTGTCTTATGCACATTCAAAATTAAGTTTTGAAATAAAATACATTCCAAAACCCTAATATTTAGCAGACTAAGGGCAAGTATTACCTTTTATTTTGACGTATAATTATAAAATGACGTACCTGAGAAAAGCTTTCAAATTTTTGCAGACGAAACGAAGAACGTCAAAATTGATGCCAACTTCACTACCTAACTTATGTGTAAACCCATTGCTGTTTTGGTTTGCTTTGTAAAGTCATTGAACAATGAGTTAACGAAATTTTCTTTTAGATTATTATTGTAAGAGTTTCGGAATGAATAATAAAGGGTGGTGCCTATTGTATACAGATTTTAATGCATTTGAAAATGAAATCTGAAATAAAATAAAAATATTTTGGATATTATTTAATTTGCTTCTTTCAGATGACGTATTTCCTTCCAGTTTTCACTCCTGTTTCCATCGATCGGTGCTTCAATTGGTGCTCCATTCCCATTTGACATTAATTTATCAATGGAGGGATCGAGAAATATTTTAATTTCAATCAGCATTTATGTTGCCACTTAAAAACTTAATTTTTTTATGCCAACCGAATCTACATTAAGAGCATCATCTATCATCATCAATTTTTTTTCACAGTGCAAAACTTTTGAATTATTTGATTTTTAACATAGAAACATAACATATAAACAGTTTTAAAGAGACGTAAAAGAATTAAATCCGCTTTACCTGACAATGGTGAGTGATGGGAGTGCAAATACATTTTTATTACAGAAACCTGTCTTTCACTTTGCTTTACAAGCCTGATAACTTTTGCTTCTTCAATTAGACGCCGTTAAGTTGAAAATGACATCGAATTTTGAACGTCTTTAAAAACCATAACGGAGTTCAATTGGAGAGAATTTGACGTTATCTTTTCGTTCTTAAGTACAAAGCTTTCAAATGTAATAAATTTGACAGCGTTATCTGGTCTTTAAAAAAAAGACATTTTGCAGACAATGATTTTTTAACACAATATATTTATCTTGCCATCCAAATGATGTCTATTAAAAAGTTTCTATTAAAAGGTGGTGGACTATTATTAATGGCATATTGTGCCTGTAGTTAGCGAAAGCAGAAAACATAATTTTTATTGAATTAAATCATGTACATATATAAAAGGCAAAGTCCTGACTCACTCACTCATCTATTCATTCATTCATTCATTCCCGTATCAACGCTTAGCCCAAACTAGAGGTAGAGTTACCAAATTTTAGGAAAATATTCTTTTTATATCGTAGGCGTCATTTAAGAAGGACTATTATTAATGGCATATTGTGTCTGTAGTTAGCGAAAGCAGAAAACATAATTTTTATTGAATTAAATCATCTATATAAAAGGCAAAGTCCTGACTGACTGACTGCCTCACTCATCTATTCATTCATTCATTCACGTATCAACGCCCAGCCCAAACTACTGGAGGTAGAGCTACCAAATTTTAGGAAAATATTCTTTTTATATCGTAGGCGTCATTTAAGAAGCGATTTTTCGAAATTCGAACCCAAACGGGTGTAGGAGTGCAAAACGTGAGCCGATTTCTCCATAGGAATAGCATTATGCATTGTGTTTTTATTCAATTATTCTTTTTTTAATTTGAAAAAAAAAAAGAAGAGTACAGGGGAAGAACAACTTTATTTATTAGGAGTAGTGCCGTAATTGTATCTGCTTGGTGGACATTGGCGACAGAAAACCGGTTTTCCTTTCGGTTCTTCTTTCGCGGTACCAACGTGTGACTCGTGTCCGCTGATCTCTGGCGTAAATCAGGGTTGCCGCGAGAGAAAAACAAAGTGAGTAACCGATTTCCTCACACCAGTTTAGGCGATGACTCGCTTTCATCGCCAAAGAGGACTGATGAAGAAAGTTTTCTACGAAATTAAGCTGTTTTTCCCTTGTACTCTTCAAATATCAACGCGTGCGAAAATTAAGTGTAAAAAAAAGCGCGAGAGTTTAATATGTAAGATGGGAATATTTATTTTTCACTGGTTGTTTTGTTTTTTGTCGCAAAGTGTAGAAACAAGCTCATTGTTTTTTTTATACCGTCACGCGCTCCGAACTGCGATTTCATTTTTTTTTTTTGTGGCAAAGTGTTGAAACAAGCCCATTGCAGGATTTCTTAGAAATTAATTATTTAAACTACTTTTTTTTTAAATAATATTCGTCAGATATCAAATATACTCAACTTGATTCCAATTATATTTTCGAATTCAATTCAGTTGGCAGTTTCGAAAAAGATGGACTATTATAAACAATTTGATTTCTAAATTTTATTCAGTTATGTGGTTTACAAACAGAAATAAAGGTTCAGCTATGATATGGTAGCCTGGTAGCCAGTATATTGATTGGCGATTTTTGGTGATCTAGAAAATGTAACGTTGGGTTTCTATATTTAACAAGTTGTAATCGTAAGAAAAGACTTTACAAACAGAAATAGAAGTTCAGCTATGATATGGTAGCCAGTATTGTTATTTGAAAATCCTTATTTTATTTATTGATTATCTTTTGAAATTGTATACTGGACCAGGATTTTCGTTGTTTGTGAAACTGTCGATTTAATACAGCTATGATATAAAGGCCGATTGACTTTTGGAATTGGCGCCTTTTGGCGAAGTTGAAAATTTAAGGTAGGGTAGCTATACCCATCCAGTTGTATGGGTTAGGGTTACTTTGAATTATCGTCGAACTAGAGCTACCCATGAGGGCTATTGGCGATAGTTAAGTGACGAGCCGACACCTGAGTTGGCACCCAACGTAAATTTTAAGGGCGTGATCGTACGGAGAGTCGGGACTTTGAAGGATATTTAACGTAAACTCCCTCCACACAGGGTGTTATTCTTCGGCAATTTTTGGCTTTACGCTTTTAGGTCGCAGCTATTTAGGCGATGCCCGGACCTGAACCTGGGACCTTTCGCATGCAAGGTGAACACCGGGGCCTATGGGAAAGCCCTTTAACTCATGGAAGGGCCTGGGTACAATCGGACAGGGAGAATCAGAATGGGAGGCAACAATTTTTTTAAAATAAAAGTTTACATAAAAAAATCACTGTTATTAAGGGTCTACCCGTGCAACGCCGGGTTTATAAAGCTAGTCAAACAATATATTTATGTAGAAATGGTTTCAGTTAGTTGCTGCCATACTGTCATTAAAAAGTTGCATAAAAGTCTAACTTTAATTAAATTAATTAAAAATTAATTAACTTCTAAAAAAAATATCGAAATATTTCGAGATATAAATTAGTAGCATGAAAAATGAGGATAGTTTCAGTGAAAAAATTTAATAACACCAACATTCAACGAACGTCTCAATTGAAAAGGTAGCATGTATATAAAAATCCTTCCTCCCTCTGTTTTTTTAAAAAGTGATTTGCAAATTTTCGCTTCTGGTCAAATGTGGCAGAAAAATCATATTGATATTATAGGTCAAGCTAATATAGGAAAATCCTCACTCCATTGAAAAGTTTCTTAAAATCCGAAAGTTTTATTAGGGCAACTGCAAGTGTTTAAAACTGTAAAAGTGCGAAGTGGAGGGCGAAGAGAAATAGAAAGAAAAAAGATGAATATTTTTTTCCTCAGTAAGTTATTATTTGGATTTTTAACTTTTTGAGAACTACTTTCCCCATAAAATTTCAAAGACGAAGACTTTGTAATGCAGATTTTTTTGCAGACCCCTTGTAAGCTCCTTTGCAATTACACTGCTCAAAACAATTAGGGGAGCACTTTGCGTACTTTTGTTAACCCTTTCCTTCCCAACTTTTTATTTTTTATTCTAAAAATCTAAAATTTGTGAAATAGATTCATTATGCATTCAGAATAAAATGGTAAAAAAACAGGAAAAAAAGTAATTTTTAACACAAATTTAATAAAAAATCTTAACTTTTGAATAAATTATAATAATAATTTTTTCAAAACTTTATTTGTTAAACATAGTTAAAATCTTATTTCAGTTAGTAAAATCTTATTTCATAGTTAAAATCAGTTTTTTAACATCTAAAAATGCAAGCATGAAGAATTTATGGTCAATTTATTTAAGAAAACTGTTTCTGACTGAATTTTATTTTACCATGTGTTTTTCACACATATTCATTTAATTAAAACAACATTATTTAATTGTTCAAAAGACATGATTCTTTCATCTAAGGACAGAAAAAGAAAATATAACTTCATTGAAAAATGTATGGAGAATTTGATTAAACTTATTTGAAATAAGGGCGAGCTTAAATTAGTGAGAAAATAATCGCCAGCGGGATGATTCCAAATGGAACCATTGGGTGAAAAGGTAAAGGGTTTAAACCATGCGCTCCCTACTTGTTTTGAGCAGTGTACAATCCTATATAGCAGATTTTTTTAAAACTATTCTGTTCCAACCCTCTATTGTTCCATCCATCTCAGCGAAACAAAATCCAATTTCCGAATGAGCCTGTCTAATTTCGACTAATTTTAGAGTCATTATAAAGTTAAATTATAACCACCCTTTTTATTGATATTAAAAAATCGGTACACAAAAGAACAGAAATAGTGACAATCATGCTCAATTTTATTGTTTTAATTTTATTCTAAGAAAAAAATTCTTTGCTAGGATGGCATTCGAGGCGGATGTTGTTTGATTTCTTTTGAATCCAGTTTTTTCAACTTCTTCTCCATGTCCGAAGTGTAAATATTTATTAGTCTCTGAGTGGTCTGGAAAGAAATAAAACTATTAACTATAGGTTAAAGGCTCTGTTCCACTGCCCTTTTAAATTATAAATAAATCCTTATAATATTGTTTTAGGAAATAAACGTAATTTTAATTATAATTTTATGTTTTTTTTTTCAAAAATAAAAGTTTTATAACTTGATTTGAAATTTTTTAAGAGCGTACCAACTGCTAATACAGTGCCCTTATATATGTGTTCTCAGGAATAAATTTAGATTTTCTTCTTAAGTACAACAGAGAACAAACTTAAAATTTTACCAAACAGCTACCGTACATTTTATCTCTTTAACTAGAAGAGTAAAAATAGCCAATTTCAGCTTTTAAAAGTTTAGATACAACTAATTGGTGTGTTTGGCGATTTTTTTACTAATGCGTATAAATCTTGTGAAGAAGTGGATCTAAATGACAGTTTACTTTTACAAATCTACTTGTGTTTCGATACGAATTTTAGTGAGTATTTGAGTAGGTTACAGAAAAATAGCCTAAGTTTTTATAGAACTTCTTGTTTTTAATGTTTTTATTTAAAAGGTGCAAAGTGGGCTAACAATAAGCGTAAACATTTAAATGTGGTGGAATTTTTCCATGGGAGATATATGTCCAAAGTAAAGTTTAGATAAAACCATCTTAATATATTTAATTATTAAAATAATTAAAGTTAGCCTTAAAAATTTTGGTATGGTTATTTAATCGACGTTCAAGAAGTTTAATCGAGTTTATAAACTGGTCTTTTCAACAAGGTATAAATAATTACATATATTTTTTTAATGAATTTTAAAAATCATCTGGAAAAGCTCATTTGATTTAATTTTTTTCTAGTATTGTATAAAAAAAATTAATAAAAATACATGAATGAATAGTAAATGAATAACAATTAGGGGTCTCTGTCACCTGCTCAAATAGTATTCAAGGAATGGCTTGCAAAAATGAGAAGAGAGAAATTGTCAAGAGTTTAATTTTTTTTTGTATTATTTGTGTGGAAAATGCATAAGTTTATTTACAGTATAATGTACACAAGAGCGTAACATACAGAGTTGTAAAACAGTCATCGCACGCATATTTAGTTTATATTCAACAAATGTCTTTGATATGTGTCAGAATGACAGCCGGGTTGTCCAACTGTATGTTCCTAGGGTTTTATTTTTGGACCTTTCAGCTTCATCTTTGGATCAACGCCCAATTAATTTGAACACGATTCCACGCTTATTTAGAACTCAAATGATCCTTGATTTTGTTTAAGAGGAAGTTAAATAGCTCGTCTGGAATTCGTCTGAAATTGAAATTTTGAATTGAAAATTTTTCCTCTTTAGTAAAAAAAGGAAAATGAGAAATTATGTTTTAGAAAAATGGCAAAAGCTTCAGCAAAATTGAAAAATTCTTAATATAAAAAGAACAACGCATTTAAATCAAATTTTTGATTCTTCTATCTTTTAAATATGTTCATTTTATAAATGAATCTTTGAAATCAAACAGCTTTCTCTCACGCCTTTCTACATTTATCATAAGGATGTTATTTACAATGGAAATCGACAACCTGTTTCTTATATTTATTTTGTTTAAATTCAAAGTGCTAAATTCTCTTTCACAATCGACTGTGTGTGAAGGACATTTCCTTAACAAACATAAATTCAAGTAATTCTGGATTTTTTTATTGTTGAAAATCTCGGGAATTGGGCTTTTGCATTTTAGTGAAAACGGGTTTTTTTTCTTTTCACATTTTGATTTTATTCTTGCATTTTTCGAAAAATGCGACCGTAATTTAATCCCTGGAAATTTCTTATGCAAATAACCATTAGCTGATATACTTAAAGTCTAAGACCGGGTGACCTGACCAAGTAATCGTCACATAGACTTAATATGTGAGGTGAAAAACAACAGGAGAGGTTTTACACCGCCTCAAGAATAAAATGAAAATTATAAGTATTAATAAATTAATGTAAGGTATTAGTACTTTTTAGTGTGTGTATGTAATGAAAGACAACACGACAGCAGGCAGAATCAAATGCCCTTGTAATGATTGATTTGTTCCGTAAAAAATATCAAAATTATGTTTTCATACACAAAATTTAATGTCTCTTTTATGATTACCGTATTTAAAACAAAAAAAAAAGAAGTCACTGTTAGTCTTAGGATGAAAATAACGTAGTTTAGATGTAATTTTGTTCGGCGTTTTCATACCGACGTTCAGGTCAGATAAAACATTTATTCATTCTGATCTATTTATGTTTAAAATGGCCTTTCTGCTTGACATCGAAGTTATTTTCAAGTTATTTTAACGTTATTTTCAATGTCTGTTTGTTGATAAGAAATAGCTTAATGGTTAACTTACTGCCTGAGCGACTTTCTTTCTGTGGAATTCCGACAGGGCGTCATTTGTCACAGTATACCTGGCTTTGGACAGCTTGTATGTTTGGCACGATAAGACGTCGAACTTTATTCCTGCAAATGTTACACATAAAGAATATTTTAGTTTCAGTAATTAAGGGGAATAAATCATAACAAAATTTATCACCATATTACATTTATGTATTTCCGAAATCATATATTTACATGGATTTTTATTAAACTTCAAAAGCGACTATTGATGCACGAAATATGTAATTGGACATATTTTTAGCAAAGTTCATGACTCTCACTTTACAAGGTACTTTTTCTATGAGTAGTTTACGTCACTGATGCCACAAGAGACAGTTCACTAATTTCGGAAAGCCATCAATGTATTTTCGATTTTGAACATTTCTTGGCTGGAAAAATTAGGTGTTACCATTGAAATCTCCCGTACTTAAAAATAATATTAAACAATATAATTGTCTTATTAAAGTTTCGTAAACAATATTGTCTTATCAAAGTACTCCTATAATAATTCTTGATAAACAACTTTGACGCTACATTTTTCAGGCTCACATCATAGACTGTGAGTCGCGCTTCCCTGAATAACCGCCACCCACGCAACGGCCCTGCTTACTTTATGAACCTTGCACTATAAATTGGCTAATTCAGGCGCAACCTAAATATTCACAGAGCACCCTGGACCGATTTAGAGATCTTCTTAACTAACTATTTTTCTTAAAAACCCTTTCATCTGATTAAAAAAAGAGAGTCATTATCACTTAAAGTAACAAGAACTCGTCACCAAGACCCATTCCGGGCTGTTGGGGTCTAAATTTAGCACGTAGGGAAAACACTGGCGTCACATATTTATGGAGATTATTTTGAGTCGAAAACACAAAAAATGTTTTTTGTCAGGGGAAGATATGAATCTCTAAAAGATGAAAAATCATGGGATAGGGATAGGTTGAATATCATCGCACTAGAACTACACAAGGGCAATTGGCGACGGGCATAATAATTTAGAACCACAGTCAAGTGATGAGCTGACACCTGGAAATATCATGGAAAATAAGTAAATACATAAGTTGAGCTAAAGAGCTTAGATAATTTTGGCTTAAAATATAATGCAAAACGCTGTATTGTCTATCTGCGATCTAGGCCTGTTGGTATGAGGCGTCATGCCTCGGCGGTTACATTTACAGGTTCTGTCCCCACTTCAGCTATATTATAAACGGACTTTGCAGGAGAAAAAGAATCTCCCGACGCCTTATAAGGTTGCGTTGGGTATCAACTGAAGTGCTGGTCCCGTTACTTAGCTGCGAATCAAAATTATGAGCGCCGCGTCTTCCATAGCTTTCTCGTATCTATAGCACGACTAATTCAACCAAAACCAAACAACTGAGTGCAAACAATGCAAAACACCGAATAAAAAAATAATCAAATTATATATAGTATGCCTTACTATGCGATAGATTTCCAAATGATCTTATTTCTAAAATCATCGTTCAGTGTTGGATTCAGTGTTGTTTTAGTGGAACTAAATTTGTTTGCTTACCAACAAATTTGGTATATACCAACTTCACAAATCAACAGTAGAGGGTTGATTGCGATTGAATAATGAAAACTATGGAAATTGTAACATTTAGTGTGGTTATAGTTATAAATCTGATGTACCAGTGTATCTGTAAAATGTGACTTCTAGTCAGAATAATGTAAAATTGCATATTAAATCTCATGAGAGGATGGAATTTTGTTTGGTGAATATCAACGAAGCAATAGAACCGTGGAGTGGCGGAACAATTATTATTGGAGTAATGGAGTAATAAAAAATAGAATTATGTGCAGTGATGGAAATATTAGCAATGGAAACATTAGTAATGGAAACATAACGAAGTAATAAGAAATATAATAAATGAATTATTGAATAAACAGGTATGCAATAATGTAGTAATCAGTAATTGAATACTAGGGATACCAGTAATGGAATAAGGTTGTAATCAGAAAATAAAAATATAAAGTGATGGAGTAATCTGTAATGGTATAAGGCAGGGATGAAGCAAACAGCCCCGGAACAATACAGAGATGAAAAAAACCATTAGTGATATAATGGATGTAACAACGGATGTATATTTACAGATAATGGCCTTTTCAGACAAGTTAGGTGGCGATTCTTATGGGATAGATTTGGAGCAGATAACACTATTTGTTAAATTGTTTTATTAATATTTGAAATGCGGAATTTTTAAATGTACTATCGATCCAGCTTTCTCTCAAAATATTTTTAAGTAAAATGATTTAACATATATTTTTTAATTTAACTTAAAAACTATAAAAATGAATTTTAATGTGCCAGTAATTTAATATTTGTGACATAGACAATTCCTAAGCTTATGGATAATTTTTTTTTAATAATTCATCTCCCCCTTTTTTTTATGAAACTTTTTTCCACGGAGGTTTGAATGACAAAAACCATTCAGTTGCACATAAAGTAAATATTTTTTGCATCATCTCGTGCTTTGTTCAATTATACATCATGAAAATGTTTGCTCAGGTTTCCGTGCAAAAGAAAAGAATGTCCTAAGCATTCGGATGATGTTTTGTTGATGTACATAGATCGAGGTAAACTTACTCCCTAACCTGAGTTGATTTCAAACAATACACAAATTATCAACAAAAACGAAATCCTGCTCCATTATACCGCTACTTTGCATTCTATTTATCTAACAGGGATGCCGAAATACCCCGTTTAAATTGGATACGACATAGTTTTAAAGTTACGTCCTTTTACTGTACACTATCTCGGCATTCTTGACATCCACAGACAACTCAGATTATTTATAATCTGTTAGCGGAAGCCACATATAGAACGATGCCATAAAAAATTTCTCTCAGATTCAGGGAATTTGCCGAGTCTGCAAAAGGCCTTAACAGTCCCATTGGTAAAAAAATTCTATATATACATACGTTCTAAAAATTAATTTTTGACCATTGTATTTTTCCATTACATGAAGGTTTTCAGAAATTGTAGAAAACATTTGTTTTGTAACTTTTAAGACACTAATGTCAGTAATATTCTTAAAGAGACTATTTATGGCTATCGAAGTAATTGGGAATGCTTAAGCTAAGTGATTCGGTATCCTAAAACAAACGATAAATAAACTTCTTTAATGTTAATGAAGCTTTGAATAAGGCGACATTATTGGACCTTGAAGCTCTTTAAAACTCATTTCTATAAGGATAGCTACTTAACCAAATTAGCATTCTTAATCAGATTAAAATATAAATTCTTTTGTTTTTACGCAGACAAGAAATTTTAACTGCTGCGTATGACTTTAATAGATTTGAAATGTTGCTAAAATGTAAAGTGCAAAAAGAAGATTTTTGCATAACTTGACTTGTCTAACTAGTTTCTAGATGAACCGATGAACAAATAAATACAGTAAATTTAAAAACGTGACTAAATATGTTACGAAACTGTGTGTGGTAACATAGCAAGAGAATGTTGTAGAAAAGAAAACGCAAAAATATTTTTCGTTGTATTCGGATATTTAAAATTTAACGCTGTTTAAGATGTCTTTTGCAAGTTGTTACAATACTTACGAAAAGTCGGCTTTAGGGACAGACGTTATCCGCCTTCACACGCTTCGAAGAAACGTGTGCGCAAATAAAATATACATATACAAACCTAAGCTTGTTTTTCATTTAGTTTATAATTTCATTCTAAGTAATTTATTATTTATTTAGCGATTAGTGTTCTTATAGTGATTGTGCATAAAATTTACATTTAAGAATTATTATAATGCGGAGATCAGGATCAGGTTACAAAACTTATTTTAGATGAGGAAAGCCGGTTTTTTATTATGGGGCTCCTCACAATGTTTCCGACTAAAATATATTTAATTTCAATATTTTCGTTACATTTCATAACTAATTTTGAATTCATATTTGTTGAATTTAATATTTTTATGGAGTTAATTGGAACGAAACGTAAAGGCTTCATTTAATCAGTGACAGGATATTTTAAAAATAGAATGCCTATACCAGATTTTGGGGTCCTTAAAATTTGGCAAAGTAAGTTATTAATGGGCCTATTTATTAGTCTTACCCTGACAGGAAGACATATTTCTAAAATTAATTTCAAAACCCAAGGGAAAATAAGGGTGTGAATCACCACACGGCTTTGAATTACCAGTCAATAAATATAAATATTTTATGTGATCATTTCGGTTGTCAGTTCTGCAACGCTCGATTTTTTTGAAAATCTAATGGTCCCGCATGACGCATAATATAAACTCGTGTTCTAAATTTAAAGTCCGTAGATCTTATAATTTTAAGAAGTACTTTAAAAACCTAAAAAGCTCGATGGCTTCTATCCTTTTTGCGCAATTTCTCAAAAACTTTATCATGATGTCTGATAGGCACACTGTTAAAAAAAACCTGAAATTTCAGGCGAAAAATTACTGATTTTAACGAAACTTTCCCGTAACGACTGAAAACGGATTTTTTCCTTCTGAAAACGGGGTTTTCCTTCTAAAAACGGAAAATGTCCGTAAACCACGAGCGAAGAGATGAAAACGGAATTTTCCCGTTTTTAGAGCTGCCATACTTTTATTACCCTATCGTAGAATTGGCGATAATGCACTAAGAATACACACATCGAAAGTCGAACATCAAACACATGTTTTACCAGGCCCGTTAGTGGCCGAGTGGTTAGGGCATCAGCCTAGATATTCAACCTTCTCAGGAGTGCGGGGGTTCGAATCCCACCTACTGCCATTCATCCTATAAATCGGATATGTGCTAGAAATAGTAAAAAAAATCATCAATTCACGGATGGGCCGAGTACACAGGAACAGACGTGTTCGTTAAATCTGTGGAGTCCAAAGTCCCGACGGCATTGGCGTACGATGTCGCTCGAAGTTACGTTGGGTGCCAAATGGAAAATTTTAATAACGGAGAAATATAAGAAACGGAACTTAAGTAGAAAATGGAAAATTTTAATAACGGAGAAATAAGAAACGGAACTTAAAGAAACACGGGAAAATGGAAAATTTTAACAACGGAGAAATAAGAAACGTAACTTCTGTAATTACACGGGAAAATACCTAACAAAACGGGAAAGTCCCGGCAATTCTGCTGCCGGTACTTTTCCCGTTAACTTCAGTAATTTTTTTTTACAGTGCAGGTATTAGGAACTCGCTTACCAAATTTGAAGTCTTTGGCTATGTCCTCACTACGACATCAAACGCCACAAAGGCAACAAAAGCAACAAAATTTGGCGACTGCCAAGAGCGCCAAGTGATGCAATAGCATGGGGTCTGACTCTGCCAAGTCGCCAATTTTTGTTGCCTTTGTGACGTAGTCAGGACATAGCCTTTGAGTTCTTTTAGTTCGAGTTGTAGAATGGTTTCAGTCAGACAGAATGACAGTCTGATAGACCAACCAATGTTCAAAAAACATTTTTTTTAAAACCATCACCCTTTCCCCAAAAGTGTAGAAAACACAAAATCTCCATTGCAGATATTAAACTCCATCGCAACCCTTTCATTACCTTATATTTTGTAATTAGGTAATTGAAAATAATAAAACAATCATTAACTCGCTAATCGATAAGAAAAAGGGCCTGTTTCTTGGTAATATCGTATTTGTGTCATTTTTTTCTTCTTAAATGCACTTAAGTCTCAAAACTTTGTTCTAAAGTATGATTCATTCGAATAAGAACAAAGTAAGGATTCTTTCTATATGTTGAGTGTTCGATCGACTTTTAACGACCTTAACTTACGATGAAATAATGTTTTTTTTTTGTTTCACGCATACTTAACCCGCAAATGCGTTAAACCACGCACCGTAATAAGGTTAATCTATCTGACCCTTTGTTTTACTGCAAATTTTGAATTCAGTTGAAATATAGGGAGACTCGTGTGATTTGATTCCTTTTTTAGTTTTTAATTTTTATTTGTAAAAAGGAGTTTTTTAGGAAACATTTTTAGACATTTATAAAGCTTTACATGTCTTCTTTGCTAAAGTATTTTATTTCCGTTTTAAAGTGTCATTTTTTAAGTGAAAGTTACTGTTTTTTTTCAAATAAAAAAAGAGTCAAAGTGTCCACCAATCTTTGATTTTATTTATATTATTTTGCATTTTGAAAAGTTCCATCCAAATATGGTTTCTATAAGTAAGTTTTAAATCCATTCATTTATTCAATTACATTATTTTAAGCAGTAAGGAGTATTAATTCATTACATTAAAATCATAAGTAATATATGTTCAGTAAAAATTAATAACTATAACATAAACTAAGAATTTCAAAAGTAGAATAACGCCACTAAAACAGGTTTGTCTTTATAACCACATTAAAAAAAATTAAAAGTTGAATTAATTTTTATTAGTACTGGTAACAAGAAATCGCGTTACTCTGTAGTGTGAGTCTCTGAAATCAAGATTCATATTTTATCCGGTTATATACCTGGGATTACACAATGTCAAACAAAAATTAACAAATAAATATAAGTAAAGTATTCAGCGGACTGTAGGAATATTACCTAAGATCAGATAACGGTTAAGGTCACAAAACACTGTGTCAGTGAGGCCTCAAATTTATGACAGAAATTACTAGAAACACAAGATCTCGTATGATAGAAGCTGATGTTAAAATCCATTCTGACACTTTGAAATGATAATACTGGATAATGAGAAAGTAATAATACAAGAGAAGAAAAGAGGAAATTGTAACTGACATGTATGTTATATTTTTTTTACAGAGAAATGGGTTGAAGACAAAATGCAATACCAACTATAAATAGTTAAAATATTTGATGACAATCTATAATAATAATAAAATAAAGAGTCTGCCTGTGTGTCTGTATGTCTGTGGATCGTAAAAGACCTACTTATACTGCCCTCAGAAATTCGACAATTTTAAGATAGATTCCCTTTAATACCAACGTGTGCACCTGAGGCTTAGTTTTTTTTCACATTTGTTCCCTTTTTAGAGAAAATTCTAATTTTCTGAAAAAAATACACAACTTTCGCTCAAACCCTATCATTTTTCCCTTTCGTGTTGCCATTCGACAGAAGAAATTAAAATGAAAACAAAAATGAATTAAAATTGAAATTGCTTTTATTTTCTTGCCATTACCTTCAGAAAATAAATTAATGATTTGAAAAATAATTGAACGTGCCAATGAGCTAAATGGTTTTTTTAAATAAAAAACCCAGAATGGAGGTTTTGACGTGAAATAACATTGTTATACAATTATGATTAATTTTGAATTTAAGGAAAATTGCGATGTCGGTAAGTTCATATTGAGGAAGATTTTTGTGATATGATATGATGATGTGCATTTTATAGTGATGTATTTTTATTTAGGAATTTTAAAGCAATATAAGTAACGGGATTTTATTCTTTATAATGAACGGGAGCAAAGGCAAAGCTTATTATCCTATAGCAAATTAAATGACACATATACTTGGATCGATTTGATATTCTTTTAGTCCGTGCGAAGAACGGATATTTATTTTCTAGTTTTAAATAAAAGCCGTTTTTTATTTATTCATAATTTCGGAAATTTGCGTTCGTAAACAAATTTTTTTTTTGGGATACGTTTAAATAACAATACATAACAACGTTTTTGTAAATTGTAATTAGTAAAAAAAAAGTTTAAATTTCTATCCATCATTAAAAGTACCTCGAAAAAAAAAGATTAATTTTGGTATCAAGGGAAATTATTGTACATGAATAAGATCTTTGAAAACACTCAATAAAATATCGATAATAATATTAATAATAATACTGAAAATATTTGTATAACCAAAAAATTATAGTAAAAAACATTTTTTGTTCACTGTCCAAATACTTTAAAGGGCCTTTACATTTCTTAAAATTAAATTTTATTATACATTTTAAACAATTTGACTGAATTTTAGTTTAACTCGTTGGTTTAATTTTAGTTTGTATTTTGAGAAGTTTGTAGTTTGAGAAATTTGTGGTTGTGAAAGTTACTGCTGTACCGATAATTTTTCAAACGGTAGTAAGGAAGCTAAATTCTCATCTAAGTTTTTCAAAATTTCTTTTTTCATGCTGCCACCTATTAAATAATTTTATAACTACAAGTTAACCCGCTCAAAGGGAATGGGCAAAAGTTAAAAATGGAATTTAAAGTAAATAAACCTTTTTTATGTTCAAATTTCTCTTTGTGATGCTGACACCTATGGAATTGTTTTGTAACTACAGGTTAACTCGTCTAAAAGGAATGGTTTAAAGTTTGAAAAGAATGGAATTGGAATGTAAAAAATCCTCTTTTGGTGCTGCCATCTATTGGTCAGTTCGGTAACTATAAGTTAATCCGCTCAAAATGAACGGGTTAAAGTTTTTAAAAAAGGATTTTAAGGAAAATTTATCTTAAGAATGAATTTTTTCATAAAATATTTTTACATAAAAAATAAATTGCGTTGTTTCCGAATCAAAGAAAGTTTAGAAATTAATTGAAAATTATTTAGAATGACAAAAGTTTAGAATTCAGCAAACATTATTTCGGAAACATTGACGTGCCCAAACTAAAATCTTAGGATTAGGTCTTAATTCAAAAAACAGTAATAGAGAAATTACTTACTGTCAATTGGTTCGCACGGCTCTGACCAATTTGGATCATTAATTTTTTTGAAGATTTTTTTCGCTAGAACCTTTGTGGTTTCTTTGTCCATCGCGAATTTTTTCGGGTTGTCAGAGATCTGCAAAAACAAATAATTTCATGTTAAATTAAGTTACAGCCGAAAATTGCAATGACAATAACTATTAGTAAAAGATAGTAAAATACATTAACTTGAGAATATTAATTACATTATGGATGAATTAGTGCAGATATTTCATGTAGTATAATTACAAAAATTTCCTTTTTTGAAACGATGTAACACTTTGCACATTTTAGAGTTTATGTGTTTTCTTAATACTTCGGAAAATTATTGTACTAAGCATTTAACTATAGAAAACAATTAGTTTTTATTTAATAAATAGCTTAAGGCAATTGAATTTTTAATTGATTATTAAAACATTATTTGATTTCACAAAATAAGCATAAGATGATAGTACGTTCTGTTATTTGATTGAACGGTATTAAAAAAAACCGGATTTTTTTTTTCTGAAAACACAAAGTATATAAAGGGAAAGCCTTAGAAGGGGAGGGGGGGGGGGGCTCCACATGGGGCCAGGGGAATATGGATACGACAGAGTTTACATGCACCAAACTTGTATAAATTATTTATAAGAGACATTTCTTTTCCCCGCGAATTCGTTTACTGGATGGGACGAGGACAGTGCCTGCAAAGTTGTCCTCCACAGCACCTTAAGTTGATCCCAGGATTTTTTTCTCCAATTTTGTATATGAATAAGATCTTTGAAAACACTCAATAAAATATCAATAATAATATCTAATATATATATAAAATAAAAGAAAGTCGTGTTAGTTACACTATTAATAACTCAAGAACGGCTGAACTTATTTGGCTGAAAATTGGTGGGGAGGTAGCTTAGAACCAGGAATAGGCTATAGGATACTTTTTATTCGAACCCAAACGAGTATAGGAGTGCAAAACGTGAGCTTATTTCCCCATAGGAATATCATTGTAAGATTAGAATTTATACTTTTTAATTCAATTTAAAGAAATTTCAGCGCGTTCAGCGTGGACGAAAATTAAGAAAAGAAAAAAAAGAGCACGTGGGTTTAATTTTCTGGATTGTTATTTGAATATCAGTATTTTATTTTATTTGTTGATTTTAAATCTTTTGATTTTTTTTTATGGCGGATCAGATTTCCTCAACTAGATTTTAATTATGTTTCCGAATTTAATTTAATTGATGTTTACAAATAGTAAGAAATGAAGATATGGAGGAATATAGGTTAACCTAAAGAATCGTGGCCGGATTTGGCGAATTTTCAAAAATATCGCCAAGTCGAAATGATAACAAACCCCGGCACTTGCCGAGATGGTTGCCATCTCGAAATGACCAAAAATACTACCTAATTTCAAAATGGCCGACTTAAAACAACGGAAAAATTCATTAAATTGCAGACCAGATTTATAAAAAAAAGTGGAACTTTAAAATGCCGAAGAATTGATTTTAAAAAAAAAGTAAATAAGATTAACATTTAGAAATTGTCAATGCAATTGCTAATTTCGCCAAAGGTTGCCATCGGGGTTACCAGATTTGGCGTAAAATTGCCGGCCACGATTCTTTAGGTTAACCGGAATATATTCGGCATAAATAAAGAATTTGTACTTTATAAAACTTTTCCAACCATACAAGAGGAGGAATGGCTGTTTTGTTTTCTGATGTTAAGATGGCGTAATGGCTGATTGAATTTTGGCATTGGCGGCTTTTGGCGAAGTTGAAAATTTAACGTAGGGTAGCTATTCCCATCCAATTGTATGAGTAGGGTTAGTTTGAATTATCGTCGCATTAAAGCTATACACGAGTGCTATTGGAAACGGGAGTCGTAATTTAGAAACACAGTCAAGTTACGAGACGACACGGTACCCAATGCAACTTTTAAGGGCGACATCGTACGCAGCGTTGGGAATTTGGAGGATATTTAAAGTGCCCTTCCTCATCCACACGGGGTATTATTCGTCGGACATTTTTTGGCTGCACGAGCCGTTTATAGGTCGGCAGTTATTTTGGCGATGCCCGGACCTGAACCTGGGACCTACCGCATGCAAGATGAAAGTCTTTACCGACTGGGTCCCCCAACCCTATTGAGTTGTATGAAATATGAAGTGGAATGTTTACCATATTTGGGCAGTTTCGTTTTGCGCTAATCGTGAAATAGAAACAGGCCATTATATTTGTAGCTGTTCTGGCAATTTGAACAGGGGCTTATGGGAAAGCCCTCAAACTCCTGGAAGGGCCTGGATAAAATCAACCCCTCATATCAGAATGGGAGGAGATTATAATATCCTGATGGAGTGGACCAGTGGAGGGATCAATTGGTATAAAATAAAAGTTTACATAAAAAACTACTAATTAGGGTTATTAAGGGTACACCCGTTCAACGCCGGGTTTATAAAGCTAGTTAATAGTAATACTAAAAATATTTCTATAACCAAAAAATTATTATAAAAATAATTTTTATTTCACTGTCCAAATACTTTAAATGGCCTTCAAATTTCTTAAAATTAAATTTTATTATCCATTTTTAGGTTGTTAGAATGTTAAACAATTTGACTGAATTTTAGTCTAACTCTTTGGTTCAATTTTAGTTTGTAGTTTGAGAAATTTGTAGTTGTGAAAGTTACTGCTGTTCCGATAATTTTTCAAACGGTATAGTAAAGAAGCTAAATTATCATCTTACCTAAGTTTCTCACCCCTAAGTTTCTAAATGATGAAATAATAACGCTATTTCAGAATTTTTAGCATAACCAACACCCACATTTTTAATGTCGCCGCAAATATTGACCGTGAATGAAAGCTTACAAATAAGGCAGTTTTTAACATTTCTAAGCTATAAAAATTGGTTTTTACCTTTGGCATTTGAATATTGATGTTTATTTTAATATGAAGACAACCCTGTGCAAATTTTGTTTTGGTCAATGAGATTAGAATTGATGACTATCTGAGAATCAAAAACAGATATTTAGGATGAATAAAAACAAGAGGTGGAGTTTTTTATGCAGCTGTATACACGCAGAAAAACTTGTGTGTGTTGATTTTCAATGCAAAAAATTGTGCTTTTCCCAGTTATTACAAGCTGTGCTGAAACAATACGAAAATTGTATTGTGAACTAATAATACTGCATGGTTGGTACAAAAAAACTTGTTAAAGGTGCAGCACGCTTAGATTCTTCCCAAATATAGTTCAGCATTTGGTATTTAATGTTTCGGACAAACAGATATACAAAAGCTTAAAAATATATATTACGGTACTTTAAAATGAATGTAATAATTTTGTTATACATATTTTGTAAAACCATATAGTTTACAGTATTTTCCCCCCTCTGTGTTGGAACAACACAAATTTGTGTTCGTATATCATCAACATAATTCTTGTATTGAACATTACAAAATTGCAAGGCTGCCATTTTTACACAATACTTGTGATGTTTGAACAGATGCTTTTTTCTGAGTGTACCAAATACGAAAGTGTCTGGTAATATGCTATAGGTTACACTATACTTACCAGGGCAGAGTACATTTCCTTGGAGATTTCTCTACTGTGCTGGGACACGCACTCCCAAGCGACCCCGTGTAGGCACTCGTTCAGGTACTGGTAAAACAAATCCTCTTCGTCGTCCTGAAAATACCATAGATAAAAACAAGTAGGTTTGTAACAGAATATGTCACTTAACCCGCTTCCACACAACAGTTGTGTTTAACAGGTAAAAAGGCGACAAACACAACATCAATATTCTATATTAAACATTTACATGCTAAATTTGGCTAGTTTCATTTATTTTATTTCAAAAATTCAATAATTATTACTTATCGTTTGTAAAAATTAATTTATATTTCAAAGAATAAATATGTAATATTCCTAGCTTTTAAATAGAATTAAAACATTTCATATTAACGTACAAAGAATCTCGTAGTGAAATATATTTGACGTCATTTCAAACGGATCGATGTCTCAAAACTAAATTTATTTTAATTTATTGTCTAAAAGAATTAAAGTTTCTAGAGCGATTGTTACGAATGGCAATGGTGATTTAATTCCAATAAAAATGGCTTCCTATGCATTTTAATTGAGCATTAAATTTTGCAGTTTTTTTTAAATAACTAAAGTATTTCGAATTCGAATTCTTTTCTGAAACTTTCAATGTATTCTAATTTCGATGCGCTGAATTTTTTGACGTATCACACTTGTCCGTACCATTGGTAGTTTGGGCTATGAAAGTGGGTGACGTACATACGGACTGAACGATTATAATACCTTCCACTTTTTACGTTATGAACGTAGTGTGGAAGCTAAAAATTTACGTTCCAGAGAAAATAACGAAATCAACTGCTCTTTCTAGAATAACACTCTGAGGGATGCAGACGCATAAACCCGTTAACTGACTGTCATGTTTAAAAAAATTAACGTTTAAAATTTTGCTAAATTTTAAAATTTAATTGTAGGTTCAATTGTAGGAACGCAGTTAAAAAAGCTCGAACAAATTAAATTTTCAGTTTTTAAAGTAAATTGTAATATCATGTAGTAAAAAACAGTTTTACACTCCAGCCAATGTGCTTACTCCTCAGAGGGATTAAAAATACAATCTTTCAGGAATGTCATAGTTTTATTAAGAACGTAAATGTACAAGCCAGAAATTGCGTTATCTGTTTTGGGAATGAGAAATCAGTGTGAAAGAGCAAAAACCGAAATCAAAGGACCCCCCCTCCAATTTTAACATGCCTTCCTAACATTATTTATAAAATAGCTTCTTGAGAAACGCTCAATCTACAAGCCGAACAATACTCGAATTGCTTTAGGAAGAATTTTATAACATATTTTATACATCAACAATAATTATAACAGTCAAGTTTATTCTCTAACTTTTTAAGAAAGCCTTCAAGTTTTAATTTTACCCACATAAATTATTATTCTAGAATTATTCATTTGTATTAACGAGGGGGATAAAAGTTATCACTAATTAGAAATTTTTACGCATATTTTATTCTGCTAATAAAGTTAAAGCAATTATCTGTACTACAAAATAAATGTTGAATTCTGTGAAGTGCTAATAAAAGTGAATTCAGAGAGAAGTGTTAACTAAATTCATTAAAGCAATGCATCAAAATTCATAAAAAATGTATAAACGTTGTTAATAAATGATTTGTACTTACTGTATTGCTTTACGCAGCAGGAAAGCAAAAATAAACAAAAGTTTATTTAGGTTTGAAATACATAAGTTTGTTAAAACATAATTTAAAAAATAAAGGTTAATTATGGTCTTGTTTTTAAAATTTCCATTACAAACATTAAAATGTTATTTTAAATTTATTTAATTTATTATTATTATATTAATTTATTATTATTATTATATTAATTTATTATTATTATTATATTAATTTATTATTATTATATTAATTTATTATTATACTAGCAAATTTATACCCGTTCTTCGCACGGATTAAACAAATATCAAATCGTTCCAAATATGTGTACCATATAACCTGTTATAGGATCATAAACTTATGTTATTGTTCCCGCTCGTTATAAAGTATAAGTATAAAATCCGTTTCATTGTCTTAAAATTCCAAAATGAAAAATACGCTGTAAAATGCACTCATAAATGCCATCACAATTCCCTCATAAATACATAAAACCTTTTAGCTCATTTGGGAAATAATTTGGCGAGAAAATAGATATAGCTACCCACACCCATTATACAGCTCAAACACAATGACCTTCGAACAACCGACCAGCTTATAAATTATTCATAAAAGAAATTGCCTATTTGGCGAATTTTAGTTAATAATTTGGCGAGTTTGGCAACGTATTTGGCGAAAAAATAAAGACATAACACACTAATAGCTCTAGTGCGATGGCCTTTATTAACCATCATAGTTCAGTAATAGCTTAACTATACATTTATTGCTTAAATATGCATACATGCAGTCAACAGAAAAATCCAATGAAAAAATCATCAAATAAACCCACAATAAAATCCGGGAATGAAGACTGGCGGAATTACGTCACTTGAAACGTGTCAATTATTTTTCAAATAATAAATTTAGTTTCTGAAAGTAATGGCAAAAGAATAAAATAAACATTTTGAATTTTAAATGTTTTCTTTAAAAGTTTTATTTAATTTTTTCAGCCGATGGCATCAGGAAAGAGAAAAAATGATCGGATTTGAGCGAAAGTGGTGTATTTTTTTCAGAAAATTCGAATTTTCTCTAAAAATGGAACAAATATGAAAAAACTAAGCCTCAGGTGCACACGTTAGTATTAAAGGGAATCTATCTTTAAAATTTCGAATTCCTGTGGGCAGTATAAGTAGGTCTTTTACGATCCGATAACAGACACACACACAGACAGACAGACTCTTTCTTTTATTATTATAGATTAATTTATTATTATTATATTAATTTATTATTATATTAGTTATTTAATTATTTAATTTATTTTAAAGTATTTAGGAATAATTTACCAAATCTGCAAAATCGCCTTAGAGAAATAGAAATATTTATAAATATGTAAAATTTGTGAGTTTTGTAACACTGTAATCACTATTCATGGTTACATTAATAAATATTTTTAAAAATGCATTACTATTAAATAATACTGTTTAATGCTGAATACTAAATAATAATTTTATAGATTTAGAATATAGAATACTTTCTCACCGTGGAAGTGTTGGTTGTGGTATTGCTTTAACTGGAACCTAAAAAATATTATGCTTTTTTTATTTAGTAATTATTTTTATTGCTGGAATACGTATCTTGGAAATATTTTTTTTCTTTCGTTGCAGTTTTTCTGCAAAAGTAATTCAAATCATTTAGTATATTAGAAATATTTTTCGTGTTTAGACCTTTAGTGTAACAGCCCTTATTCAAATTGTGTAACATTGGTAAAATAAAATCGTACAACAGTTTCTTAGTATATAAATTACAATAACCAAACTATTATAAGAAAAGTCACTTTTCAGTATTTTTTTAATAACAATTTTTTTTTATTAAAAAACTTAATTGTTTTAATGTTTATAAAAAAACACCGCACAATTAATGTAAAGCCTTTGTTTGAAAAAAATCTATATTAAATGAATATTAAAATTTTGTGATAACTTAGTTTAAGATTTTGTAAATAGCAAGTGTAAGGATGTTGTAAAAATATATATTGCCAATAAGAGTAACAATTTTCTGATCGATTGATGATTTCCTGATCATTAAAAATTGCAAATCAAGTAAAATCAAGTAAAAATGTGTGATAAATATGTATTATATAAGTTTTTGTTTATTAAATAAAGAAAATACTTTCATGACAGATCAAGGTAATGAAAATCCTCTGTGACGTAGAATTCTCACATTTTTTTTACAGTACAATCGTGTTACAATTCGTCCGACGTTTAATGGTTGGTTGGTAGATATACATTCAGGTTTGTGTGCTTGGTCAGAGACCCGCTTATAAACCTTCGTCAAGTAAGACAGACACACACAACACACATAAGTGACAGATGCTGCCACTTATCGCCACCTCTACAATTTAGACATGTCCCTGAAGGGGAGGGAAATAGTCTCCAGGGACCTGTACCCGTGAGAAACTGCGCCATGACCTCCCACAGGACTTTCGGACCCACAGATTTAACGAGCCGTACTCCGCGTATACTCGGTGGGTCTTCAGTGGTAGCCGGACATGAAGAAAATACCGGTACTTTTTTGTTGATATATTGTTTTTTTTCTGTAAAATGGACACATTATTGTACAGATATGGTGAAGTTTCAGGTATTTTTGGCCGTTAAATCGATTAAAAGATGTTAAAAAATTTAAACAATCCTATAAAAAGCATATTTGATTTTTTAAATTTAAAAAGGGTTAAATATGCAGAAAGATTTCCAAATACCTTTTATTTCGCCAAAATGTTGAAAGGAAAAAGTGTATATGGAAATTTACCTACCAACTCAACCATTTTTTTAAAAACATTTTGCTATATTTTTAATTAAAATTCACTCGCCTTTACTTGCGGCTCCGATTTCGGCTTGACAAAGTTCAAGTCCGGCCCCCCGACGAAAAAGGGGCAGGGGTGTTCCTCTCCGATGTCCGGCATCTTCTTGGGAGGTTCCACCGGACGACTCTCTCCATCCGCAGACGAGGGAAGATCGGACCTCAAACGGAAAATTGTTTGTATTAAAGGCCTTGTAACAGATCAGTGGTAACAGATTTCTTACGTACTCACGAAAACTTACCAAAAAATACAGAAAAAATTTATTTAGCTTGTGATAACAGATCTCTATACGTACTCACGAAAACTTACCAAAAGATACAGGAGAAATTTATTTTGCCATTAAAATAATAAATAAGTATAATTTTAAAGACATTAATTATTTATAATTAAAACAATTTTTTTTAGATATTTACATGCCGTTAGTGCTGCCATCTGCAGTTTGTGAATAATTATTAAAATTTTGTTTTAATTATAACTAATTAATATCTTTAAAATTATACTTATTTATTACTTTAATGGCAAAATAAATTTCTTCTGTATTTTTGGTAAGTTTTCGTGAGTACATGTCGTATACTTTATTTAATCAGTACTTACCTCTCTGCAGTGTTAGTCACTTGCGTAAAAAGTGATTATAACTGCAACTTTTAACATTAAATGAAAAAAAAAATTAGCGGAATAGCTGATCTTCACTTATTAATATCAAATAATGTAACGGGCTTTATTTCATTTGATTTATTTTTCAAATTTCAAAAGCTTGTAAGCTCCTCCTAAAGAGTGACTTACACTACAGGTACATAGAATTAGCCTTAAATATTTTAAACATGGAATACAAGTTTTGCATTTTTAAAAAAATTGTTGCAAGATTGGACCGGAATCCTTGAACTTTCTAACTGCCATCAATTTTCAGAGCGTGGAGTTACCAATTTTGTAGTAAAACCATAACTTTGATTCACCTCAAAAGTGGTAAATCAACTCTTTAAATAGTAGTGGCAGCTTGATAGTTTCAGGAGTTATTAATTGATATTTTAGAGATTAATTATTCAGTCGAGTATTTATTAGTTTTTTAATAACACATTAATATAATAACATAGATAAGTTTTAAATATTCAATTATTTTGTCAAATTTAAGTTCTGAGTGGTATTTCAAAGCTATTTATAAATTCACATTAAAATAATTATTTTATAAAAGTGCAATCTTTTATAAAAATAAATTGAGTTCATGTTCAATATAAACGAGATTTCACTTTAGTGCCTAATTGCTTTTCTCTCAAAGGATCTGTAATAAATTATTAAAAAAAAAACTTAGGTTTTATGAAAAAAGTTAAATTTTTAACAATATTAGAAAAGGCGCGTATGCAATTTTTGCATATCCCTTATTTTTAGATGGGCGCGTTCTGATGGAGTTTTTACACTGTTAAAAATTTGGCACATTGTTTCACCAAAAATATGGTTCCTAGTAGCTGCAACGGCTGTGTGATGAAACGTTAAACCATATTTTTGGTATTCGGTTGAACCATTTATCAGGTTTTTGTTTCCAAATCCAGAAAAATGGTTCAACCAAACACCGAAAAAAAGGTGAAACATTTCACCACACAGCCGTTGCTATAGCCGTTTTATACTAGGAACCAATATCATGGTGAAACCAAGCACAAAATTTTTAACAGTGTAGGATTGCTCAAAAGTACTCCATTCAGAGAGAAAAGGTTCAATGTTATAACGACCCTGATCAAAAACTATCGCTATACGAGTTTGCGTTTGGAGGTTTTAACGTCGTCTTTCGATCGCTGTTATATATACTGCGGAGGAGATAAAATTCTATTAAGTGGTATAAATTACTTCCAGGATACATATTAACGCTCATTAATAATTCAAACGGGGCGGGGCACGGTTTGTTTGTGATAAAGAAGACAATGTTTAACGTAACTGTGGCTTCACTTTAGGCGTGACAGTTAGAGTTTAGACGAATTAACTGCAGGGTAGTTAGTTTGCGGGGTTTAAGACAACGGTTTACGTAACTGTAGGTGTGGCCGTCCCTGTTTCCCATTCTTTCTATCTTTACACATATTCACCCAAACTTCAATCAAACTCACCATTTCGAATCCTTAAGTGGAGGTACGACAGGAAACGGCGACTTTAGTTCGATGCCTTCATCTGCCATCAGTTATTTAGAGTCAGACGAAAGATCTGAATAAATATTCGATTCGTAACTGGAGTTACCTTGGATACTGAAGAGTTTGTTTGTGACAATGCGTTGCACGCTATTTATATGCAACAGATAGAATAAAAATAGTTTTGTGTTAGAATTTGTTGGATTTTTTTAGTACATCGACTCTTTCAGAGTCCTTTTTTGTAGGAAGGCAAATAGCTCATTTTTGAATTTGACGTTTTCTTTTTTAATCAGAGGAGGGTTATGTTTTTACGTGTTTAATAAATGTGTAAAAGGGCACTCTATATTGCTGGTTTTACAAAAATAAAAATGCTCCCGTGTAAAGATATGCTTAAATTTAGTAATAGTTTTCTTTCACTATTTTTCACGAAAACAACTTAAAAACAAGAAGTTCTGAAAGAATTAAAATAATTAACTTCCCTTCTATTTAATACTCACAGAAATTCTTGTCGTAAGGACAGACAGACGGTCGGACAAAAGAATGAGATAGGTCGCTGATGTCATAACTTTCAAACTATGATGTAATATGATGTCTGTAGTAAAATATAGTTTTATTTATTTATTTAAATGCACACAACAGAAAGAATTCAATTAAAGTGTGACATTAACAATGATTAAAAATGTTAACAATTTTAAAAATTGAACGGTTAGAATGGAATTTGAAAGGGTGTACAGCCAGACAGACGAAAATTTCCCCCATATCTTTAACCAACTTTTATTTCAATTCTTTCGAATTAAAAAAAAAATGATAGTAGATAAAAAAAAAGCTGCCGAGGCGGAATATATTTTATTGACATGTACAGAGTAAAAAAAACACGCACACACAATTAATGCTCTCGAAATATATGCCTATACATTTAGTGTTTGTAGCAATTATTTTTAATGAATAAATTGTATTCAACAAAAATTAATAATAAAAATAAAAATCAATCATTATATAATAGTTTCCAGTTTACCCTTTTCAAGAAAGGTTTACCAAATCTATACCGATAAATTAAACAACCCAAAAACTAACTTGAGCTACAAATTTGACAGATTTAAAAAGACAGAAATTATTATGCCCATAAATTAAGAATACATCGAGTGCATTTATAAGAAAACTATATGTAAAGCTCACAACGTTAAGATTTACTTTAATGCACATGTACACCGTACACATGCATCCATTTTTTACAAAAGTAGTAAGTTTCACTTAAAGCCATAAAATTCTGACCTTAAGAGTCTAGTACACTTCTCACCGAGTGCTCTTATCAGGTTTTATTAAATACATTGTTGGTGAACCGCTGCTTAGAGTTGTCACCGTTGTAACTGACGATTGTGTATAAATAGCCAGTTTCATACGTAACAGTTCCGGTAATGTTCGCCGCACTTGTGACGTATTATCAATGTTAAGGCACTGGATGTTTCACATGTGACGGAAACTAAAAAAAACGTATGTACGGTTTTCGCTTCAGTCGCATGTGAAAGTTTCGATTGACTTAACATTGCAACTACGTTTATCCGGCACCTTAAATTCATGTTAAACCAGCCAAGGAATTTGGAAAATAATATGTATATTGACTAGGTACAATCCCGGATTGGGTGAGGTTGACCCATCCTTTCATCCCTTTAGTGGGTCGATAAAATGGGTACCAAGCATGTTTGGGAACTAAACACTGGCGATTCCGCGTGAGGCTGACCACCTTACCGGGACATATGCCTAGCACCCCATAGCTCTTGGTCACGAAAGATGAATTGGGCACGGCAGGCCTAATTTAAGGGTTTAATTTTAGCCCGGTTTTGATCCCGGCGTAGCCGGTTTTGATCCCGGAACCTCTTGCTTGCTAGCCCAATAATGAACAGTCTGCGACTAAGCAATTACTCAGTTGCGAGGGCTATTGTTCGGTATTTGTGCTGACCTCCACAATATAATGGAGGTAGATCGATTTAGAAAAATGTCATTGATTCAAGTAGACACCCAAATTAAAATTATATCTGATAGCATCATTAAAAATTCAGATGGCGTTATGTACCAGTGGATAATGTTGTCATTTAGATCTTCCGGCCAATGTATCAAATAAGGTGTTGTACTTTTTTTTCTAGTACGACCCACAATTATATTTTCCAAAAGTGTAAATAAGTGATTCACTTACAAAATTGTCAGTTTCAGTTTTGTCACCCCAACATAGCTAAATCCTGAATGTACATTCATATATTATTATATTGCCATCAGGAAAGATTAAGAAGGGAAAAACAAACAGGAGCTATCTGGGTTGAGATGTCTTGTAGTTGCTTTAGGTACAAGCCAAAAGTATCGGAGTTTTTGCAAGGTGTAATTTTATAAATTTTGGGATGATTATCAATAAGATTCTAATTGGTTTGTGCTTAATAAGTGGAGTTATATGTCTTGAAAAATCAACTGTTAGTGATGTAGCTGTTACTGGTAAGACGAATAGCATTTTGATTTTTTAATAAATGCTTAAAATCGATGATACGGTTTAGTTTATATTAAGATATTTTTTAATTTTAAATTTTTTCCTGAATAACTCATATATAATTAATAGTTATAATTCATTTTTTATGATATAGGTTTAAAATACTAATTAATAAAAATGAATATTAATGATTAACACCATTCATAATATCGATAATTCATGTTGTTAACAAATAATATTATATCAGTTCATTTTTCCTATTACAGTATCTTTATTGATGAGCTCAGAGAATTTTGAGTTTCTCTAGATAATTGTAGACTTATGTGGCTTAATAAATTATTCATTTTTATTATGAATGAACATAGCATTCACCGATAAAGAAAAACATACTGAATATTTTATCGATTACAATTTTGGATATTTGTATTTAAAGTTATTCTTTAACATATACTATTGTTTATTATCTATAACTCTAAGTTCTTAAACTTTTACATCAAAAAGCATTCAATAGTCACACAGTTTATTTCTTTACAAAATTTATTTTTGAAAAATTAAATATCTCATTAAACTCTTTAAAAAGATTAAAATTCAATACATGGTTAATATTAGTAAAAGTAGGAGAGAGTGGGGGCTAATGGGACAAATTTTTATTTACCTCTGTACTTCAGCAAAAATACAAGAATTTTAATTTCTTTTTTTACAAGCTCATACAATGAACATTCGTTTACTTAAAAAGTCATTCTACAGATGTTAAAAAATTACCATATTTTAGTTGCTGAGCATTTTAAACAAACATGTAAATGTCCCATTAGCCCCCTATGTGGGGTTAATGGGACATGGTGCAGGGCTATTGGGACATGGTAAATCTTGCCTTAATTAAAATTTCAAAACAAGGAAAAGGTATCAGAAAAACACTTGAAAATAAAATTTTAAAGCAAACATCATTTACATAATGTATACATAATGAATTTTTTTAAAACAATTATTACCCATTCAAAAGGGAAATATTATAGTTAAAACTCTAAATCGTAGATGCTCCCATAATTTTTGTTCAATCACTGCAAAGGATAGTTTTGTAACTAAATCTCATCAAATTTACGATAAATCTTGGGATAAATTATCCCAAACTTGTCATCTTTTTTAGGGTACGTGAATTTAAAAAATACCTTCTTTATCGTCAAATAGCTTATTCGGAGTTCATCGCTTTATATTTCAGAAATCAATTTCCAACGTTAAGAAGAATAGTTTGCTTTCTAGCAAATTTTACCTACAACAAATCATTTATATTCGCCAAGCTCTGTTCAGATGTATTTAATGAAATTTCAGGTGGGAAAATGTGTCATCAATAAAGCTACTTGAACTTTCACTTATTATACGACGAAAAACGTTCAAAAAGTTTAAAATTTGAATTTAAAAAAGTTTTCGTCAACTTGACTGCATAAGATATTAGAGATTTATATAGATTCTACAAGAGAAGCATAAGTTTATTTGTGTCCCATTTTGACCCCACAGTTTCTGTCCCATTAGACCCCACCGTGTTATTATTTATAAATGATCCAATTCAGAGCCACGTGTATTTCACCACAGTATTTGACATATAATATCTTAATCTATGATATGTCTTCTACCTAAAACTATAGTTTAATTCTTGAAAAGTTTTTATTTAATACTTTTTTTAAAATATAAAAAGATATCACTTTATAATTTACTTTGATTCTTTATAAACAAAATTCTTCTCCCCACTTCAACACATGCTTTAATGGCTGATCTTGTTGTATAAATGTAATTTACTGTTACATGCTTAGTGTAAAATATTTTATAAAAAAGTACTATATTTCACACTTTTGGCCTCTATCTCATTAGCCTGCTCCATAGCCCCCACTCTCTTCTAATATATATTCCTTTTTTTCTTTATAATATAATCCAACAACATATTTGCAAATAATCTAGTTAGTCATACATTTTTTTGTATGCTTCTAAATTTTTTTTATGACTTAAGAAAATCAATTGAATGATAATTTTGGAATTTTAAATCGATGTTTGTTTCTAAAATATTAAAACTCATTCTTTTAAAAAAGTTATTTGAGAGTTAGTACTGATGAACTCTAATAAACCAGAACATACATTAAAATTATACTGTCGTATTTTTTTAGAAAATTCATCCCCTAATGATGAATCAACTACGGGGAATGTTCTTACAGATGTAGGTAAGTAAGCGTAAAACCCTTTTTTTGTGTAATTATTAAAATTGCTAGGATATAAAAATCATTTTTATGATTAGTACAAACTTGATTTCTGTTTTTTCAACCTAAATTAAAAAAAAGTTTTTATATGTGTAATATTTATTAAAATATTTTAGTTTTAGAATGCAAACGAGGTTTTTGTTACGAATTTTTTTTAAATATGTTTCAAATGTCAAATAAAAACTTGCATTTTCCACTGCATTTAGTTTTTTTTGTAGAAATATATTTTAGATAAACCTTTTATTCAGAATTATAAGATACATTTTATTATATTATTTATTTTATATATTTTTATTATCATTTATCTTTTTTAACTGTGAAAAGTTTTTTTTAAAAAAGTAAAACTGTTTTTTTTTCTTATATGGTAGATACAGATGGAGATGTCATCCTTACAAGTGGGCCAGAACTACCAGAACTTGAAACAGAAGATGATTCGGCAAATGCCACCACCCTGAATGCGACCGAAGATATCAAAGAGACAACTATAATCACATTACCAACGACTACAGAGCTTGTTACTATACCAGGTTGGTACCTTTTTATACATGTACCTACACTCTTAAAACAAACGAGTGGTTTTAACTCTGTCTGAGTTAATTTCCACACCTTTCCGTGCCGAAAATGCACTTGCCCTATGGGAGTGGATTTCACTCTTTTTGCGGAGTGGGTAAAAGAAATAAAAGAAAACAATCTACGTCCTACAATTTTAAAACGAGCGGTTTTAACTCAGTCTGAGTTAATTTCCCCTCCTTTCCAGTGCCGAAAATGTACTTCCCCTAGTGGATTTCACTCTTTTGTTTTAAGAGTGTACTACACTGTAAAAAAATCTTTCTAATTTACCATCACAGTGTGATGGTAAAAGTGCTGTCATCAAACTGTGTTGTGAATTTTCATTTGATGTAAAATAATTGTGTATTACCGTCGAAAATATTTTCTGCACTGGCAGTGATTGGATGCACGCATCTTCTGTATTTAAGCGCTGTTAGAGTAAATTGTTCATGTGACTCGTTATGCGTCGTGAAAACATTTGCTGTAAAACAAACATTACAACAATGTGATGTAAAATGTAAAACAGCAAAATGTGTTTGAAGAATTTTTTTACTGTTTATTAGTTTAATTGCTCTTAAACCCACTCAGTTTCGATTTTGTGACATTACGCTTTTAAATTAACTAGTTAGAATGGAGTTTAGCAAAGTAATTAATTTTTTAAAAAAATAAATGCACGTATTAATTAAATATTTTAAATTTTGCATAGTTTTGTTTTTTTGTAAATCATTCATCGTATTTATATTATTTTTCTTGGTTAGTAAACATATATTTAGTTAATAATCTTTATTTGGAGTTTTTAATTTTAAGTACACGTAGATTATTCTTAGGAATATGAATAGACGCAGTAACTAGACATTTTAATTTTTGTATTAAGAGTTTTTTTTCTAATTCCATTTCATCACTACCTATTTGTATTGTTTATTAAATTTATATTTAGTTAATAATATTCTTTTAAAGATCTTTAATATAAGTACCCATATTTAGTTTAAAAATAAATAAAAAATACTGATTTGCTGGTTTAAATTTTCGAATTTAACTTATTCCAAAATTATTTACAGTTGAAATTCATGTGTCCCCTTGTGCTTCGAATCCTTGCAAAAATGGCGGCTTGTGCCAAGAAGACCCGTCAAGTAATGTACCGTACCAATGCAACTGTACCAGTGGCTACACTGGTACACACTGCCAAGTGTCAGACCACTGCACAATAGACGACAGTGGAAACTTGTGCCGAAAAGGCGCATGCGCGTACGACAAAGATGGTGTCGAACGTTCTTGTAAATGCTTCTTTGGAATGTTTTGGGATAAGGATGAAAATGAGTGCAAAGGTAGGGAATATTTTTCTCCAGGATTCGTTTATCATTCTTATTTTATTGTTTAGTGATAAGTCAGATAAAATGTTTAAGAGAACACCGTAGTGTGTTAGTGATTACTATGGTGAGGCCCGTATATCTATCATAGTCGAGTATAGTATTTTGACTCTATTCTTTAAAAACTTTATTCTTGAACTTTATTATTGAAGCTAAAATTGCTATAATGACTACTTTTTCGATTTTGTAAGCAAATCTGCTTTCCAATATCTTTTAAAAGACAAAGTAGTTTAATGCAAAAGACAAAAAAAATAATTCGTATTAAGTACAAATAAATAAGTTTTATAACGAAATTGCATTTAGGGAAAAATAATTTAGGCTTTCTGTGCTATTAGGTATGTTTGTAACAAGGAAAAAAAATATGCAGGTGAAACATGAATAAAACTTTATTTTAACACTTTTTATGGCTCACTGAAATAAAAAATAGATTAAATACCAAAATTTAGCTGTTTTTTCCCAATAATTACGTTTTAACCTGATTACAAATGTATAAGGGTGATACTTATCAAAAGTACAAAATTCATAGTCTGATATAGTTTTCCCCATAAATTAACTTATAAAAATATTTATTTGTGTATGACATACAAAATTTCGAAATTGACCATTATGTAAGTACTTCAAAAACTTTTGTTCTTTCAATTTCCATAAAGTATGTGCGAACTTTTGAACTTAGTTATGACTTTAATATTTATATTGTCGAAAGCACGGTAACCAAGTTAATCAACAAATTTAATAGCCATTAATTTGTTGCCGGTTGGCTTATGTAATCCTAATCACTAAACGAGGCTCGGAAAAAGATTAATTTTTAATCACCATTTCTGTTGCCACTTCAGACCTGAAACATGTCCATTATTTTAGATAGTGAATTTATAGTGGGTTTAATTGTTAAATTGATTAATTTATATTGATTGACCTGAGAGACTATAAAAACTAAATATAAAAAAATATCAGTCATCAAAGATATATTTATAATTATCTTATCAGTGTAGAAAATGTGTATTTTAAATTTGCTGTATTTACTACTAAAAATAGTTCTAAAATCTGATATACTGATAGTATGTCATGAAAAAACAAATCATATGCATAACTAACATTTCCTTCAATAATATCATGCTCTTAGAAACGATCTATGGACCTTTTGCTATCTACTCAAAATTATTCTGAATAGTTATCGTCTACACATTCTTTGTTAGACTTTATAATTATTTTCGTCGAATTCCATGCAAAAACGTATAGCTTACATACATAACGAATTTAGAGTAATTTTAAATATATTTTGAACAAAAATTTGATGATTTCTGAAGCTCGTTGTTTGCCTTTTTGTGCGGAGTCTTATGAAATAGTAACATATGGTTAAAAAGTAATCGGAATATAAACATTAAGTTAGAGTTTGGAAGTTAGTCATGATTATCAAAAATAATTGCTTATAATTAAATTTGCTCTAAATGGTTGTTGTTGTCGTGTCCATGATTTGTGCAAAAATTAGATGGATCCGAAGCTGTCGTAGACAGTATTCGCTATTTCTTCTGCATCTTCGGAGAGAATTTAAACTTCTGGGTCTTCGAAGCCAATCCTGACGAGCATGGCTTGAATTTATAATTATAGTATGCCAATGGTGTGTTCATAAATACATTACAATGGGGTTGTTTCACGGAGGATTTGGCAATAGCTCTGCGGTTTTGTTTTCATGTCTCTCGAATTACTTTTGTTGATATTCGAAATTGAGTTTTCTAAGAATAAGTTATTTTATTTTTTATTTTTTAAATTTACAACTTCTTGCTGTGTTGTTGGTTGTTTTAATCATTTATCAAGGAAAACTTGCATTGAAAGAAGTTGGAATTTAAAAAAATTAACAATTAAAATATTCTCTTCGAAAACTCATTCCCGAATAACAAAACAACAGTAATTCGAGTGACATGAAAACAAAACCGCAGAGCTATTGCCAGATCCTCCGTGAAACAACCCCATAGGCTCTATCACAAAATGAACTTTAATTTTAAACCTTAGAAACCAGACTTTTATTTATGGACATCACTCGTAGATCACTGTCTTTTTGGAAATAACGGAATTCGTAATAGAGATAGAAAATTAAAAATGGAAAACTGGTTTGGATTATTTACTTGAGTTAAAAAGTCAGTAACTGAGTTCAATAAATTATATGCACGGCCTTTTTTCATGAACTATAAATAAAAAATATAAAATTATTATGAATTAAATAAAAATTAAATAAATTTCATGGGCATACTATAATTATAAAATATCTTTCATCAAAACTCTTATTAGAATTTTCCCACGCACTACCAATTTTGTTGTGTTAGTTTAAAAAATTTAATAGTATTTTACTTAAAGGAAAATTGAACGAAATATAAATTTCATGTTTAATTAACGTAATAGTTACAAAAAAAGACTGTAGATAAAAACTACTCTAGTTATTAAAAATTACCGGATGTTCAACAAATAAGTACCATACCCTATTTCAAAATTAAATACCTAAAAAAAATATAGATATGACAATAAACTGCATATTTATCCAGAAGCCTTTTAATTTTTTTAAAATTAAGTTTCAAAATTAGTTCAATATGTTATCAATATGGGGCGCTGTATGTAATTTACAATTATCCAAAACTATTCAGTGCTAGGTGGCATGCCCCATTCTTGCTATCGCTCGCGTGTTTTTTATTAACAATAGTGTTTGGTAGTTCGTGGCGATCGAAATTATAATTTAAATTTTCTACATTAAACGTCTCTGATATAATGCATGTTTAAAGTTAAACGTACTGATTATATCGTAAAGTAATTTTTTTTAAACTAATAACGAATCTTATATAACGCTTAGAGTAAATCAAGAGCATCTGCTCTATACCGTAGGCGAGAGTGTAAACGAACTCGATTGCTACTACTGTAAAGTTAGAGATATAAGGAAATTTGGGAGCCACGCAAGAGTATTATATATAGATGATAAAATGTACTTAATATATAATAATAAAATAACATAATATTTAGTATAATAAAATATTTGAACCTTTAACAGAAGATCACGCACCGTGCATACCAAATCCTTGCTTGAACAACGGTACATGCTTTGCCGATGAAGAGGACCAATTCAAGTGCTCCTGTAAGCAGGGCTATGAAGGATCTGTTTGCGACATCAAGAATTGGTGTATGGGTGGAGATGTTTGTGAAAATGGAGTGTGCACCTTAAATCTGGAAACTGGAATCAAGCTCTGCAAGTGCAATGATGGATTCTTTTGGAATGAAAGTATTTGGGAGTGCGATGGTAAGTTAAATCATTGTTAGTTTATATGGAATGGAATGATAAAACATTTTAAGAAATTAATGAAGGTTTCTTAAATGGTGTTTTTTATTTAGAGACTTACCTGTATCTAGTGTGATAACAATTAATGCTATTTTTTTACTTGGATGTAAAATTAAGTACTTAATGTGTGAATTCGAAACAAAATACATTTGAGAAACGATAAGATTTCAATGTTGAAATCGATTTATGGAGAGATGAAGCAATGGAGTAAGATCTTCACCAAGAGATAGAGCTCGTCGTAACATATTAGTCAAGAATTTCCATATGTATAACTTAGGTATTGTCACGATAGAACTGAGGCAACAGTAGAATAGTAAACCCTAATCAAACTTCGAAGAAGAAGTGTAGCAAAGATAAAGTACTTGACGGAAAAAGAAAGGTTTTTATACTGGGAAACTTAGCTCCTGCTTTCGAAATAAAGTTTCCATTAAAATAAAAGCGATTAATTTTTTCTTATTATGTTGCTTCTATTGTTACATAAAACTAAATTATAAGGTGTATTTTGAAATAAACAGTCTTTGTATAGAAAAAATAAAATATCCTAATTTAAAGAGTTTGGCTGATTTTATCGCCAAATGCTTGGAACTTACTTGACGGACATCCATAACATTTGTTTGTTTGCCCCTTGCGAAATAAGGTTACTGCCTCTCTACTCTCTTTCCTTCTCTGTGATTATCACATATGTCCATTGTTCCTTTGCTAAAACGATTATCGTTGATAAATATTATATTGCTCCATCCCTCTGAGGGATACGCAATTTAAATTGAAGTGTAATCTTGTTTTCACTTTCTGATATAATAATTTCAAATTTTAAGTGAAAATTTAATTTCTTTGAATTGTGTTAAATTTCATTTCTGTAGCAGATGATTATAAATGACTGCTTTATACTTTGCATTTTAAAATTTATTGAAATCATAAAATACATTTTTTTAAAAGAAAATTATGTGTGTGGATGTAAACCCTGGCAATCAGGTGAAGGGTTACGTATGTATCTCTCAAAGGGCTATACTAGTGTTTCTTCACATTTCAAATTATTGGTACCTATGGTTTTTATTTTGCATACATGATAAAGATGAATTCTAACTATATTAACTATAAAAATTAATAGGTTTAAAATTTAATTTTGAGTGCTTGTTTTTGTGTAGATAATGAGCCTCCTTGCATACCCAATCCATGCCAAAACAACGGAACTTGCGAGCCACTTGAAAACGGCACAAGCAACTGGAAATGTGAATGTACAAGTGAATATACTGGTCCAGCATGTGAAATCAAAGATTGGTGTACCTCTTTCGTTGATGGAGAAGTGTGTGCAAATGGAATCTGCGAAGTAATGGAAGGTTCTAGAAAATGCAAGTGTAATAGTGGATTTTATTTAGATGAAATGACTCAGACATGTAAAGGTATAGATAATTATTTTTTTTTAATTTCGCAGTTGTTTTTACACTTTTGTTTGAGACATTAATATTTATTTTATGAAATGTTTGAGATTGCATATTGGCGTTGTGTGAACTATAAAGAGTTATTTAGAGGGAATAAAAATAATATTTACAGTTGAAACCAATTCAAAATTATAGTAAACGGAATTTTCTTTATGGAAGACGTAAAAGTTTGAAGTAAAAACACAATTAATCGAAAATTTCCCACCCCTATACAGAAAACTACACCTTTACTGAAATAACTGAACATTTTAAATAAATTGCTAAAGAGAAATTGCTAAATGTTAGATCAAATCTCGTCAAACGGAATCTTTGGTGAGAAAAGTAATGTTTTGGCGACAAAACGAGTAAACTCAGTTACAGAACCACAGTATACATAGATAAAGGTTACAGTTGTAAATATTCCGTTTGGCGGCTTTATCGCTTGCGCCCGCGAAGTGGAAAAGTACCAAATGTGTTTTCTTTGATATAACTATATTGTTCTTTTAATATTTAAAACAAAAACATTTTTCAGAAATTTTGAATCCTTGCATGCCAAACCCATGCTTCCATGACGGCATCTGTATGCCGCTGTCCGAAGTAGACTATAACTGTACATGCAGTGATGGGTACGTCGGTTATCGGTGTACAGATCTCGACTATTGTGTTTTGGATGGTGGCAACGCTTTTTGTGGTGATGCTGATTGCTGGAATGATCCTCAGTTGAAACTGTTCTTTTGTTCATGTGACGATAATCAATACTTTGACTACACAAATAGAACTTGTGTTGGTAAGGTTATTTTATTTTTAAACTGAATTTCATATAGTTTATGAAAATGAAAGAATTCTTTTGGGTTTACCTTAAAGAAATTCTGATTTGTATGGTTAGTCCAATAACAGCTTTTTAAAATGTATTTAAACATATAATACACTGTTACTAGATAATAACAGAATTTTAATTTGACATGTAAACAGGGATATAAAAATATTTATATTATTTAAAAAATTTTTTGAATACTGTAAGAATACTCTTTTAATCCCTTTTATACACGTAAGCCCTTCATCACTGAGAGAATTTTGTGAAACTTGAAGGAAGCATCTTGTAGATTTTTTTTTTTTGTAAACCGTAATAAGATAATGGAGCAATTGAATGAAACAAAATCTCAACCCATTTTATCCTTTAAAATAAATACTAAAATGGTACCTGCCTAATATTGATCCATCTAAACATTCTAGTGCGGAAAAATGTTATATTTTATATTATTTCATTGCTGCAACACTCCGCTATCCCATAATTCCATCTATCAATGTCTTTTACTAAATAAAATCTCATTGCTGCATGATTTTTCATGTTACAGTTACTTATCCTTAAAGTTATCTATATTAAAGACATTTTAAATAACTCTTAAACTTTTTGAATAAATATAAAAATGAGCAACATTAAGTATAATTCACTATAAATATCAAATATTACACAAAAAAAACTTACAATAACTATTTACATACTTCCATTGTTCTTTGAAATCCTTATTTTTGAAAAAGCTATTCATTTCTATTCAAATTAAGAAATAAGTTATGTTTTAACAATCTAATTTTGTTTTTACTTTACCTACAAAATTAAATATAACTAATAGTAAAAAAACTATAAAAAAAACTAAGCCATGACTACCTACTTATAATTATTTTACATTGAATTTTTTTTCTTATGAAGTGTTTACTTAAGATTTAAAGAGTTAAAATATGTTTTTATGTGAACTTCCAGATGTAGATTTTTGTCCTTTAATGAAATGCGCTGAGAACGAGATATGCAAGGAAAGCACTTGTAGATGCGATGACGATTATGAATGGAACAACTCAACTGGGAAATGTGAACGTAAGTGCTTCAAAACACAAAGAAACAACAATTGTTTTTAGAATATTTCATTTGGTTCGATTTAATTTAAGCGTAATGAAAGCAAAGAAAGTTTTTGATTAAAAAGTTTTTCCGAAAATTTCTGTGATAACATCAATCGTTACTGGAGTGCATTAAAGTTATATATTTTCCCGATTTCTAGATATATAAGAGCAATATAACTGAAAATGAAGGAAAAAAAAAATATGTGTACAAGTTTTATGTATCTTAACATTATTTTTAGTAAGCACTATAACCTATATACTAATGCATTTATAACATTGACATTTCTATTATTTTAGTAAGCTATACATCTATACCAATATCGTAACGTGAATAGGAAAATGACGGATTCCCCATTGACTTAACATAGAAGATTCATTATTTTATGACTTACGGTGAAATAACTTGAACTTTTTTTATAACGTTACTTCAGAATTATGGAGTAAAGTTACACCAAATTTTTGGCGTAATGCTACAAAAATAAGAAGTTTACTCCATAAATTGGTGACAGCAAGTGCTTCCTCCCGTTTTATGGAGGAACTTTGCACAGCAAAATAGAAGGTAACTTCCAATTTGTGTAACGTTACTCTCTAAAGTTACTCTCGGAAGCTACGCTACCACGAGTTTTATTGAGTAAAGATACACAACACATTTCTACAGTGTATGTATTAAGAAACATTATTACCCAGTATTATTTTGAGAACTAAAAAACTTTGCATTGGAAGAAAATGGTTTAGTGAAAACTTTATAATTTAAAATAAAATAATATTTCTTTAACACAACATTTTTCATTTTATATTTCAGCTCAGTTGTGCGATCCTGATACGTGTCCTATTAAAGATTTGATTTGCACTCAGTATCCAGGAACTATGGAATATCGGTGTTCTTGTGAGCAGGGCTATGCTTTCAACGGAACTCATTGCAACGGTTAGTATAGTGTACCCCTAAGAGATCACATCAAAGTTCTACACCTGTATTGTTTAAATAAATATATTTTTCAAATAAATCTTTATTTGAAACTAGGAGAGACAAAGGCTAGTTTTCAAAGCTTTTTCTTTTGTTTGTACTTGTTTAAAATTTATTTATTTAGGGGAAATTTAGATATCATTACCTTTATTACACTTTCTAAAAACTAGCATTACTATTTTTTCAAAAAGTAAATATACATGTTGAGTTGCAAAACGGGGTTATAAGGGGTACATTTTCTCAGCCTACCGAATATGCATGGAGCAAATTTTTCAACTATTCTTAAAATAATATTTAACAATATTAAAATATTTTCATTATTTGTATGTGCAATTTTGAAGAAATAATGAAATTAAAGAAAATTCAATATAATTTTCATTTTTTCATTGCAGAAGGTGCAAATTGCGTTTTTCCGAATTTGAATTCATGTAACCAAATATGTAAAATTTTGGATAAAGATACTGCATGCAGTTGCTTGGAAGAATTTTTTGAAATGACTGACGATAACAGAACATGCAGTGAGTATATTGATCCTAAAAGTTTCGTTATTTAAATTATGACCTTTTATTAAATCCTTGTTTAGAAAAAATTACTAATAACAATAGTCTTCAGTTATCGCGATAAAAAGCCGTATAATGGTCTTTTTGTGGAAATCCGTGATCTAGGATCTTTGGAAAATACTTTCATTTTGGTTCTACAGTGTTGATTGTAACGATGTAGTCTAAATGCAGATTGAAGTGTACATATGTACTTGAATTCAATTTAAACTTTATTTTAAAGTCCGTGTAAATAACAGCCATTCCTTTGCTAGTTATAAATATTGCTGTAAGACTGTATACGTTAAAAAAATTTCCAAACATTTCTGGGTATGTGTGGCAGCTAAGGTGCATGAAAATGTTGGAAACCTCTTTATGTAATATTTAAAAACATTTTCGATTATTTCAAAACTTCTTTTCAAAAATTTCGCAACCGATTTATAGGATGAGTGGAAGTAGGCTTTCTTAACTTTGACAAGAAAATAAACTTTTAGCAACTGATCGGAAACATGACATTCATAGGAGGTCTTCTATATTTTCAGAATCTTTTCAGTTAAGTCAAAAAAGACTGCTGAATGTTTTTTCGCTGTACACCCATTGACGTGACTTTTGAATTTCAGTACCTACGTTTACAAACAAAACTTGCGAAAAGAAAGCGTGCTCCAAGGGGACTTGTGTGGTCACTGAAGATTCAGAAATGTGCGTATGCAATCCAGGTTACATAGAACAGGACGGAAGTTGCGTAGGTGAGTTTAACTTATAATGTCATTAAACATTAACATGCACCGTGCATGAAATATTTTGCTTACTTTCTCTCCTTTTAATATAAAATAGCAGAACATAGCAAATGCTTTTTTTAGTTGTTACATAGATGTAAGGATTTTAAATGTACATTTATAGTTTTGAAGTTAATTAAAAATAATTAATGATATCAAATTAATGACAAATATGTAATATTTATAAGTTTAAAATATATATTTTTTATTCTTTTATCAAAAAATCCTAAATTAATATAAAAAACGTTTAAACACAAATCTATTTGATTACGAATAACAAAATTTTAGTTGTTCATATATGTATTTTGTCACTTGTTAATTTAGGAATAGTTGAAACTATAATATAATCATAACAAATTAATTATGACAAATTATTTTCCAATATAGATCTGTGTTCAGCTGGCCAACTACCCATTGGGTTTTGTCCTAATAACCTATGTGAAGCCACAGACATAGGGTTTAGATGTAAATGTGAAGGGAAATATACCCTTTCCGATGATAGAACAACTTGCACAGGTAATTTTTCTATTACTATTTAACTATTCCGGTAAAAAAATGTATGTGTGTTTGGTAATTATTTTAAACAAAAGCTATTAAGCATATTACCTATTTTTTTTGTTGTTGTTACTAATGCCCACATTGGCAGTTGTCCGGGCCCGTCGAAGACAGCAAGGGTTGAAACAATACCACCTAGATTTGAAGGCCGGAAAACTAAGATGCCTGACGTACTAGTAGGTAACCGATTTTGTGGTTTTGACCAATGGTCGTTCGTCACTTGATCACTAATTATCTTTGAAAAAACTGAATCAAGCTATCATTGGCTAACACCTCAAAATCTCGGCCTTTAAATGAGACTGTATATTGTTTAGTTCTTGAACTTTCTAGTCTAGGTGGTATTAAGTGAAGGGGGTGCATTCCGTTTACATGAGCTCCATTCGGAGGAACTCCGACTTTTTCCTAACGAACGTCTTATAATTTAGAATCGGTCAAGTGACGAGTTCGATATCTATGCTGGCACCCATATGAAATTCAAGCATGGGAACTTCAGACACCACAGATTTAACTAGAACGTCTATCTCATTGTACTCGGGAAACATATTGTGATTCATTTATTTTTTGTACCAACCACGTGCTTTCAAGGTGGCTGGCTTGTTATGAACCCGGACCTTCTCGATGAGAGACGGATGCTCTGACGACTCAGCCACAATGGGCCCATTTTGTTTTGTTATATAACTAAAATCAAGTAGATAAGATGTTGTCGAAACGCTGAGATAAATTTCGTATAAAAAGATCCGCATAAAAATATTCTAAAACTAAACTTTGTTTCCTTAAAAAATTGTCTATAGCGTCTACGACTGTCTATTAGCTGTCTCAAGGGTTTTACAAAAACAAACATTTAAAGTAAGTATCTTTCCCTGTTGAGGAAATTACCATAAGTGCATGCAAACATAACGCTCTTTAACGGTACCAACGAATTTTAATCGCTGTGAAAATAATCTGAATATTTTCAACTCAGTTGTCCATATTTGTTGACTTGGCTTAGTGTTATCACACAGTACGTACGAATAATGCATTTTATCTTATCAGCTGTTTGCTAGTCGAGTGAATCACAAGTATATTGCGTATGCTCAAATAGAGGGAAGAAAGCTATCTCGTGACAATAATGCAAATATTTATGATTTTTACAGTTAGTCAAATATAGAATTCTAGTTATTTTTAAGATTGAATTTCGGTCATAAATATTTTTAATCAGGGTAACTCAGAGTACTTGGAAAAGTGGAATTCCCCCCCCATGATAACTCAATGGGAGCAACATAATATTTCCGAAAGGTTATGACGTGAGCATTGAGGAAATGTACATTGAGGGTTTGACTAATGACACTTCAATGACGTTTAATACTATATCATCCTGAGTCCTTGTTTTTTTCCATGTTGCTACAAAATTTAGCTTAAAATTAAAAAAACGAAATTATTTTTATAGTAAAAAAACTGAATTATCCATTTTCAGTCTTTGATTGCCCGTAGCAGTAGTTTATTGTTTTATTTATATGCGGGTGTTTTGAAAGACATGTTTCAATATTAAGAATAAATAATAATTCTCTTATTTTAATGATTACTACATTTCATTGCATCCAATTATGAAAAAAAAAGCTTTTCTGAACTTGATATACCAAATTCACGTTTTCATAAGATCACTAAACTCTATGTTATGGTAGAATTGTATTATTTTGCATTAATAAATGTATACTTTTATGTGGCTTAAACTTCAAATTCCCCTAAATTAACGAGCCCCTCAGTAGATGTTAAAAGCATTTTGTTTTTCGAAATTATTTGCAAAACACATGTAATTGATATTATGAGAAAATTAACAAATCTCTCATTTCTTAGTAATTTAATATCTGCATTGATATAGTTTTACATTAGTAAAATTTCTTCCTACTTTTCTAGTTAGACAAGTATGCCAGGAAGGGGAGATAGGTTGGTCGACTTGTAGTGCTCATAATGCTGAATGCATGGAAGATTGGATTACTACTGAGGGCTACACATGCCAATGCTTGGATAACCAAATAAAAAACCCAAATGGAGATTGCCGAGGTACAGTTTATATTTCTTAAGGGGACACAGTACCTCACAAATGGCAAAAATTGCGATTTTTTTTATTTGCTTTCAAACGCTAAGGCTTTTTTAATTATTTATAAAAGTCTAAGTAATTTTGTATGCAGTCTATCAAATATGTTGAAATTAAGAATTGGCATTAAAATCGTTTTCAAAAGTCATACTTTTTTCATAAAAAATACTAAAGTCTAAAAGTTTTGACTAAGCTAAAAAAAATTTGGGATTTTCTAGATAAATATTTTTTTATAAAATAACTACTGAAGATAAATCAAATTTGGATGCCAATTCTTATGTAAAACTCTTTAAAGTACATGAGAAACAAATTGCGTGGGTTAAAATATTTGTATTTAAAAAAAGAGTTAGAATTAAAAAAAAACTTCAAATAAGATATTTTTTTAATTAATTATTAATATTTTTTGTCATATATTGTTTTAAAATATAAGTTGAACTAATAAAACATCAACTTTGTAGTGAATATGCCAAACTTAAAACTATTTTTGAAAGTGGTACCGTGTCCCCTTAAAACTATTTTTTTTTTCATTTTAAGCTTTTCTTTTATTTACCGCGTTTAATTACTTGTTAAAAACTATAGTTAAAGTTGCATTTAGTTCGGCTCAGGGCGGTATTTAAGCGAGTGCTGCCTAGGTTAAAGTGCATTTACCGCCCCCTCTATAGTTCACATTTGCTTAATATGCATGTATATTTCTTTATAGAACAGAAAGTATAATAATAAGATTCATAAAGAAATCAACGTTAACTTTTGGGGAGAATAGTTTATTATGTAGAAATTGACATGTTTCAGTGGGAAAACAACAGGCCTACCGACGTCCGAGCCATGAATGACCAAAAAGTTATAGAAACTCGTATACTTCAGTTTAAGCCCGTAGTTCTTTTCTTTTTTCAGCCATATCTGTAAAGCCAAAATTTTATGGCAGCTACCTCTCGCGCGCATGCGCTTTTTTGAAAACCTTAATTTGACGTCCTACATGCACTACACTCTTAAAACAAAAGAGTGAAATCTACTCCTATAGGGGAAGTGCATTTTCGGCACCGGAAAGGAGTGGAAATTAACTCAGACTGAGTTAAAACCTCTCGTTTTAAGATTGTAGGACGTAGATAGTTTTTTTTATTTCTTTTACCCACTCCGCAAAAAGAGTGAAATCCACTCCTATAGGGGAAGTGCATTTTCGGCACGGAAAGGAGTGGAAATTAACTCAGACTGAGTTAAAATCGCTCGTTTGTTTTAAGAGTGTAGGAACTTGCGTACCAAATTTAAAGTCTATAGCTCTTTCACTTCGCATGTTTCAGAACGACAGATATGCAGAATGACAGTCTGATACACGGACCAATGTTCATAAACCACTTTTTCAGAATCGGTACCCTCCAAAAGGTGTTGAAAACACAAATCTCCATTTCGGGTTTTCTATCCCTTCGCCATACGTTACCATATACTTCGTTACCATATATTTCATATAAGGTAAATGAAAGTAATAATTAAAACGAAATAAGATTTTGTCACTTTATATATAAGATTACATTGTTACAAATTATTATCAATAAAATAGATTTTTGGGGAAATTTAATAGGTCGAGGTATCTTCAGATAACATAGAAACTTACAATACTATCAATTTTATTCTGACACAAAATATCTCCCGAAACCTAAATTTTTATTTTGCTGATATTAGCTTATTTTTTTATTTAAAAATTCATGGGAAAATACTTTATGGGCTTTTATTCATACTTTAAATATTACTTTTTCAAAAAGATAATAATCTTCGAATACTTTAAAAACTTGGAATATAGTAACTATATCGATACAGCATTTTATGGTTCATTAAAAAATGTATGCTACCATTTCATCAAGATCACGTAAATGCAGCTTGACTGTAAAATAAAGAGTCAGCAAAGTATCAATTGTCACTTGGGAGCCATAAATACTCTTTTTTTGACTTTGTTAAAAAAAAATACATACATATTGAACCAATTTTAATTACTGTACATTTCAGATGCATGCAATGATGCAGAAAACCAGAAAATGTGTTCCGATTTAAGAGCTGAATGCGACAGTACTATGGGAGAAGTAACTTGCAAGTGTCCACCATATTTTCAAAAGTTTCAAAAAGGCAAAGTTTGCAATAAGCCAGGTAAAAAAAAACTTCATCCGTTTTAAATAAACCTTTTTTTAGTTAAAGTAGATACACAGTCTTCATACAAACGTGGAGTATTCTGAAATAGACTCAAAAATATTTATTTAAAACGTGTTAGATTACGTTAGCTAAAAATGCAATGTTAAATTGCCTTGTTTTTGGGCAATCAAACTTACTAAATTACTTAAAAATAATGTTTACATCTTGTATTTAATTCTATTGAGATTATTTGTGTTTTAAAGAGCCTACTCAGAATTAATCGAAATGTCAACAATTTTTTTTAAAATTTAAAATATTGGTTTAATTTAGTTTCTTTTAAAATTCATTCAAAAATTTCTTTTGCAGTTAGCAATTCATATGCATTATCATTACCATTAAATCATGAGGCGTATAAGAAAGTCAAACTGATTAATACAATGCAGAGAACATCTTCCGAATCAGTCTTTGACACTGATTTGATTAAAGTACAAAAAGACGTCACATCAACGGTAAGAAACGGTTTTTAATGAATGAACAAATATCTATAATAATAAAAATGAAGTTTTGTGTGTTTGTGTGTATGTCTCTTATAGACTCATAAACTAGACATTTGTTTGACTCGTAACTTAGCACAAATGTGTAGTTCATAATAAAGTTACAGATTTTGAACTTTCAGAGCTCAAAATGTTCTATTTTTAGAGAAAATTCGAATATTCTGAAAAATATACACCACTTTCGCTAAATTCGAACATTTTTTTCCTTTCGTGATGCCATTCGGCAGAAGAAATTAAATAAAACTTTTAGCTTTAGGAAAATAATTAAAATTAAAATGTTTATTTTATTCTGCTGCATATTAGGGTTTAACGTTTTCATTATTTCGCCAAATACGTTGCCGAACTCGCCAAATTCTTACCTAAACGCGCCAAATGAGCCTTTTTTTAAAATTTATAATGTTGGTTGATTGTTCGAAGGTCGTCGTGCTAGAGCTGTATAATAAGTGTGTTTGTAGCTATATCTCTTTTCTCGCCAAATTCTTACCAAAAAGGCGCCAAATGAGCTAAAAGGTTTTATATGTTTATGAGGGAAATTACGATAACTATTATGCATAAATTTTATAGCATATGTTTTAATTTTGGATTTTTAAGGTATATAAGTAACAGTATTTTATACTTTATAACGAGCGGGAATAATAACATAAGTTTATTATCCTATAATGGATTAAATTGTAGATATACTTGGATCAATGAAAACTTTTTTTTAGTCCGTGCGAAGTACGGGTATTTATTTGCTAGTTTGAAATAAAATTATTGCTATTTAAATAATTTACGTTATGCTTTATTATTATCATTATTTCATGGCACGATTTTAGTTAAGAACATAATTTTGAACAAAAATTAAACCATAAGTTGTTCTACACCATTTGAAATGTGAACCTAAGAATCTATTAAAGGAAAAATAATTCTTAAAATGTGTTTGTTAAAAGAATCACTCACTTTGTGAAACTGATAAACTTCTATCGTTTTCAAAGGCATTTTTTCGTAAGGTGGTTAAAAACGGAACTGCCTGTAACCATCTTCTAGAATGCAGTAAAATGTGGTACCGTTTTCCTTTTAAGGTAGTAGAGGGTCATTTCTATAATAGGGTTAAAGGGAGGTTTATAGGTTTTAATGGATTAATCTGACCATTGGGCCTATTTAATTTTTTTTCTAAAAAAAGGCATATTTTTAACGATATACTGAATGCATTATATAACGTAAGTCCATAAAACTGGTAACGTCCATAAAACGGTAAAAAAAAATATTACAACAATCCAAACTGAATTATATCACATAAATATTTTTTTTTCAAATAAAGCTTCTCGTACGTTTAACGAAATGGCAACAGTGAAAATATTGAATAAAAATGGAATTTGCATGTTATTTCAATGTAGATTAAATTTTTAGTTAGTTAACTTTTAAATAAACTTCTAATTTAAATTTTTTAATGAAATTTGGAATGTAGCCTAATCTGATTTTTTGCTTCAAAATGACGTATTCCACTTGTCTGTGGGACTTGTGGATGGCAAATGTGAAATATTGAATAAAAATGGAATTTGCATGTTATTTCAATGTAGATTAAATTTTTAGTTATTTAAATTTTAAATAAACTTCTAATTTAAATTTTTTAATGAAATTTGGAATGTAGCCTAATCTGATTTTTTGCTTCAAAATGACGTATTCCACTTGTCTGTGGGACTTGTGGTTCTTTCTGTGAAAGAAGGTGACGGAAGGACCGACGGACAGACGGACGGACAGACAGACGGACTGAACGATTATAAAACCTTCCACTTTTTACGTTATAAACGTAGTGCGGAAGCTAAAAACACGATATCCGGTGAACTAAATAGATTTAATAACAGTATTGGTTCAATTTTACACTAAACAGACAATATAGCCACTTTAAATCTTTATTCAATTCATATTTGCTTCAATTGTATAATTTAACATCTCTAAATACGAACCGAATGCCTACCAGTCCATCACCTTAAAGTTTTGCCACAAATTCGTAGATTTAAAGACATGCATTGGCCGATTTTCTTGATGAAAGTGCAGTCTTTCTCATATAAATCACAAAATAGTGACATATTATTCTTTTTTTGCACTTTAGTTCAATGCATAGAGAGAGTCACCTCTTCAAAAACGCCAAAAAAAAAGGTCATTTCAACGTAAATTTACTCCACACTATTACGCGAAAGTTCCTTCTTTATACTGAAGTTTGAAATTTCTTGAGAAAAAACCGGTTTCTTTGAACCGGTTACAATTTAACCGGTCTCTTTAGTGCTATTTAAACACGTTCGGTTTAACCGAATATTGAAAAATAAGCTTTTGAAAATACTGGTTTTTCCCTCAAAAACGAGGAGGTACGTTTATAATGGTGTGGTGGGATTTACGTGTTGATGAGACAGACTTTTTTTTGTCGTTTTTGAAGAGGTGACTATCTCTGCATTGTACTAAAATGCAAAAAAGAATAATATGTCGCTATTTTGTGATTTTATATAGGAAAGACTGCACTTTTTATCAAGAAAATCGATCAATATATGTATCTATATATACGAATTCGTTTCAAAACTTTAAGGGGATGGATTGGTAGGCATTCGGTTCGTATTTAGAGATGTTAAATTGTACAATTTAAGCGAATATGAATCGAATAAAGATTTAAAGTGGCTATATTGTCTGTTTGGTGTAAAATTGAACCAATATTGTTATTTAATCTGTTTAGTTCACCGGACATCGTGTTTTTTAATTTATCATATGAAAAAAAATACAATTCATCAATAAAAATGCGAAATTAGGCCATTATCTACTCTAAATTATCATAATCTCGTATTTGTGTCTAAACTTTTGCATCATACAAATTTTTATTTTATGAAAAAAATGTGTTATAGCAAATCAAACAATTATGCTTCAATTATAGCATTTCAAAATACTTTTTTAATATGTTTAGGATGTTTTGTAACACTACTATCACAATTCTAAATTTTACAGCTAAATGAAGTCATTGTCTAAACTTTTGCAACGCAGTGTATAGTAACTTTGCACCAAATTTATAGAGTAATGGTTACACAAATAAAGAAGTTTACTTCCACTTGGGGTGTAACGTTACATCAAATTTATGGAGCAGCGTGTCACCAAATCATAAGAACCTTATTCATATTTTAAGTGGCAATACTACACAATTTTTTAAAGCGTATACTAGAAACCTTATATTAAAATGATATTTCAAGTAGTTAATGTTGTTAAATGAGCACTTGTAAATTACACGAGCAAAGAGGTTTTCGAATACATCCTTTTCTCATACAAAAAAAAATACTAAGGCTACTATTTCTATAAAGCTTGTGGCAGCTAGACTTCCACCATTTTTATGGAGTAAAATTACACCAAAATTGTACAGCATGTAAGAAAGTAAAGTTTCCTAAACTTCTTAATAATTATTCAAAATTTATGCATTTATTATTTTTATTTTCAGTTAAAGTCATTACTTCCGGGATTATTACAAACTCACATTTTAAACTGCAGGTAATGGTTAAAAAATCTGAATGTACTCTGCATAATATATTTGTATTGCATTTTGTATTTAACTATTTGAAAAAAATGTGGTTGTAATTATCAACGGACTTAATATTTTTGTTTTAAAAAGTCGTTTCGCAGTTTAACATTTTTAAACACAACTTTAGTTATAATAAACTATTTCAAATTTATCTTTAAGCAAATTTTCTACAAAATTAATAATCTATTTTAACTTTATAATGATTTTATTACTTATTTTTAATTTATTTTATTTTCTCTAATTACTCTAAATAATTACTTTAGATATTTAAACCATTTCTATTTAGTTTAAATGTGTAGATCATTTGGTAAATTTGAAATTTACGTTTAAATTTCTAAAATATTTTTTATTAAAAGTAAAAATAGTATTTTAAACTATTTAGTTTCGAAGGATATATTTTAATTTAAATTGAAATAATTAGTATTTGATATAAGACAATATTTGAAACATTTGTAAAAATCACAAGATTAACTCATTTAACTTAAATTTTAAACAACTTTTAGCTTAAATTATTAACAATTTGTATTTAATATTTTTAAAGAGAAAACAAAAACTACATCCTATGCAAATTCGAAATGCAGTTTTCATCAGTATCAGATGTAGACTTAAAGAGATTGAAGTTATCCGAAAATTGCTTGACAGTGAAGGACTCAATATCTAAATGTTTGCTACCACCTTCTCTGATTCTTCAAAGAATATTTGTTGATGACATAGGTAATTATGATCTTCTTATTAAAACTATGATATATTATTTGAAAAGTAATAGGAAAGTTAACAATATATCAAATATGCATATAATAATAAGATTTTCATTAGATAAATAAAAAAACTAAAGTAGGGTAAAGGTCTAGTAATGTTGTAAAGTTACTGGACCGGTTTTATTCGAAGTTAGTGATTGAAAAATAACACAGTTTTCCAGTATTTTCTAAAAAAAAATCGTATACCCGGAAATTGATGACAAGTAAATAAGAAGTATTTTTTAAGTCTTAATTTGACATTAATTTTTGAATTATATTATGATTTTGTGTACTGTTACAATTGTGGGTTTTGAACAGGAAATGTATATTAAATTGATTCTTAGTTTTTTTCATTTTTGCCGGGATCAAATTACGAAGGCGCCGTATCCCTTTTTGTTCGACTCTGCCGTTTCATACAACTCTCCCCAATGTAATCTATTTCAAGAAAGTAACAAGACTAGTTTCCTCAATTAAAAACAAAATGTTCGCTCCGATTATTTCATTAACCAAAAGCGAGAAGTATAGTACTTGTACCCAATATGGACACCTTAAGGAAAATTACTTTTTTCACCCCCTTTTACTACTCACAGAACTTAAAAAATTGTGACCACAATCTCTGGGCTGTTGACTATCAATCATTAAAATTAGTACCCTTCTAATTATTATGGTTAAATTTAAATAATAATTTATTTTTTTTACAATTGTCCATATAAGGAACCACCTGGTTCTATTAGGGGCATGCATGTCCATACATGCTTTTTCGCCCTTTCCATGCTAAAATACTTTTTTTTAACTGCTTTTCTTCATGGACATGTAGCATTATCTCTCGATTATAAATTAACTTTTAAAGATATGTGTCTTTATTGAGAGCACTGTCCATAATGGGTTCAAGTACTATATTTTATAAAATTTGCGAATTCCCTTTTTGAGCATATACAATATGATGAATTTAAAGAATACGTATTTTGTTTTAGTTTCATACAAAAAGGCAGACCCTTGCGATGCTGACATTAAGGACGAGCTGTGCGGATCGGACACAGTATGTGTCAGCTCAATGTCCAAACAATCGTTCAACTGCACCTGTAAAGACGGCTTTGAACCTCGCAACAGATTATATCCATTTAGAAATACGGAATCCTACATTGAAAACTGCAGAGGTAATTTTGTTTTGAGTATTTTTAAAATATTTAAATTATTTTTAAATATTTAAAATATTTGAATTATGTGACAAAATGCCTCTGGGGAACTAGACAAAACTTTTTTCTGCCAATCTGAACACTTTTAATGCTAAATGATTATTTAGGTTTTTTATAAATAACTAGATTTATATACCCGGTGTTGCACGGGTGTACCCTTAATTACGTTGACTTTACATTATGTTAACTTTTAACTTTATGACAATTGATCGCCCTTCTTACTGGTTAGCACCCCATCAATATATTGCAAGAACACCTGCTGATTTCAGCATCATTAATTAGTAATTAAAATACAAAATTCTTCAGGCATTAGAAGATGAAACAGTATACAATTAATAACTAAGCAATATATCGAAGGCTAACGTATAAAAATGAAGAAAGATGTAGATCAATGCGTTATTTTTAAACGTTTTGAAATTTCAGATGTGGATGAGTGTTTGGATCCCCTTGCATGCCCCCACCACATGAAATGCAGGAATACAATTGGAAGCTACACGTGCTCATGTAAAGCACGTTACATGCTAAAAGATACTGCGAATCCAAATGGTGGATGCGTTGGTAAGTATATGCAGATACCTTTTAATAAGTGCAAAAAACGCACATAAATAGCAATTCATAACTTCGTACCTAAAAGACACAACTTCTTAGCCCTCAGACTTCTAAACTAAGCTTTTGATCTTTTAGGTTTAAGTCCATTTATTTAAAGTGCACTTTTTAAAAAACTTCGTTGTTTCTCTATATGATTAAAATACATGCAGTTAATTTCAACAAAATTTAATATTTAACATGAACTTTAAATTTTTTCCCCAAAACAATTGAACAATTCGTATTGAGTAATTATTTAATCCTCTACCAAACATTTTTTACACTTATTAATGCCCGTATTAAATATATAGTACATCTGTAATGTAATTATAAGAAACCTTAATAAGAATAAGTCTTAACAAAATTTTTACGACTAAAAAATATAGAAAAATTGTTTTTCATTATTTTAAATGTATGACTGTCGTATTTTAGAATTCAAAATACGAAATGATAATCCAATCACTTTACCATTTTTACCATTTACTAAATTGATTCATGCAAACGGATCTGGTCCATTATAAATGTATTTAAGCTCATACACTAGTGCGATATTTCAGTCGAGGAATTCAATAGTTACTCATTTTATAACGCCTTTAAAGACACGTAATTAAAATATCTAACAACTATATAAAGATTTAAAATGAATGATGTAGGGATAAGATCTTTAAAACGCAATTGATTTGCAATTTATTGTAAATATATTTAAAAATAAAATACAATGCATCATCGTTCTATTGTCATAATGATTAGTTAAGCAAAAAATTTACATGGTTGTGTAGTTTAGCAAAAGAATTTTCGTCGTAAATTTAATCGTTTTCCCTGTTGCAGACAATGGAGTTCTCAAAGATTCTGATTTTACACTTAAGAATTTGTTTAGAATTTCAATCATCCAATTTGAACACCACCAAAAAATAGCAGTAGTAATTAGCTTGTAATGCATGCTAAATCCCCCTGATAGTTAAGATTTTTTTTTTTTGTGAATAGATGAAATCTTAGTTTAAACACAATTTCGTAGTGATTCATGAATGTATAATTTTTTGCTTGCTTCATAGTATAAAGTTAGGTTTGGGGGCAGTTATATTGAGCATAAATGTTCCTGGACAAAATTAGGGGACCCTGGGCACGTGCCCCGTTTTCTCTGCCGTAAATCAGGCCCTGATTGTATCTTTCTTTTCCCTATGCAACCTCAAAAATACATTTTTTTCATGGTGTCGTTTTCAATCTGTGAGTCAGACATAGTTTCAGAATGCTGAAATAAATAAACCCCGATTTCACAAAATAAAATATTTGTTTAAGTTTTCCAAATCTAAAAAGTTACACATTCCCGTTGTAAACCGATACCGAATTCTTTTCAGTTGATATCACAAAACAAACTACACCTTCACGGTTACTGTTGGCAACGGTAACATTTGATATCGTCTGTTTGTTTTATTTAAATTTTTTTATCAAGTTTTATCACCTAAAGACAGTTGTGTACTGCGCTTTAGAATTACTTTTATGGGTTAGTAAAACTCTTCACACACCTTGTTGTTTTTCATTTCACAAGTGCTTTGCGAGCTCGATTTTACTTTGCCATATTAGACTACATAATTAATTTTTTTAATTGTGTTTTTACTTTTACATTACTACTTAAAAAGTTAAAAACTACTAAGCATGTGTATTGTGTATGTCAGTGAAACATTTTCTCTAATATAAATTGCAACAACCGTGGACAAGTTAGATAGTCAAAATTAAAAATATACTTGTGAATAATATTGAAGTTCATTCAGAATTTCATTTAAATATTATGAGGGGGAAGAGTAATCAGTATAAGAAAAAAACCAAAACAAATTTAATTTCAATTAATTATTATCGAAATAAAAACACATATTTATAATTAGTGGCAAATGTAAATATTTTATGGGGATTTTATAAAATTAGTGGGCGCCCCAATTCTGTTTTCAGCTGACATCATAACACATTTTTCATCGTCTCTAACAAATTATTACTATTACAAAACATTTTGTTGAACTTTTTAAAAGTAAAGTTTAAAAATAAATCTAAGGTAGCTTACACAAATCGGCAGTAACACAACACTAGATATACGCATATTTATTAAAACTATGAATTATCCTGTTATCACAACACCAAATTATTCTTTTACATCGATTAAAATATTCTTTTTCACAGCCACCAGTTTTTTTCTGTTATTAAAGCTTCGTTTCTTTAGACAAGACTACGTTTTAAGATTTTTTTATTTGTTAAAAAATTATATTAAGAAAATAAACATATGTTATGAACGGCATCAATTTAGTATTTTAGAAATTTAGCTTCTAAAGCTATCCCAATATGCATAACGAACTTATAGATTATCTTGGAAATTTTTTGAAATAACTATTTTCGGATGAGATCACTAGTTAAAAAGTTTTTGATGGATTACGAAAAGTAATTAGTTATTATTTATTTTCAAAGCATAACCAATCAATTGTTTTCCTTAAACTATGATTACTTCCCTTAAATGTAATCAGAACTTTTATTTTAAGTGTCCAATATTTAAATAACTCTAATTCATTAGTGTGGATTTATGAGTTATTTTGTCCCGTTAAAAATGTAGCAGAAATCATAGTTTCATATAGTAAACGAAAGTATTTCAGCACAAATGGATTGGTGGAACTGAAAACATCTAATATTCGTTAATATATTTTAATAAACAAAAATCTTATATCCTAGCATTCTAGATAATATTGTACTTTTATCCACTTTTTCGCTTTGTATATTCCGATTAAACGTAGCACAAAAATGTAAAATATCATATGCGTAACGAACACATGATAAAATAAATTTAACAAAAATAATGGAAAAGCAAGTGTACGAGAATTTGAAAATTGTATTAGCTTCTTTTTTATGTTGAAACGTGTTTTTTGGTAGTGAGATAAATAATACATCTTTTCAAATTTAGATTATGTATTTATTTGTAATTTATTGCACTAAGACGAAAATGTTTGAATTATAAACCATGTATTAATAATTGGGGTATTATTCTTTTCAGCATTAAGTATATTACTAATTTAATTTTTTTTGTCATTTTAAGAAATAGCTCATGCGCAAGAAGTAGACTGTCATAGAGCATTATAGGTTTTAAAGTTATTGAAATTACCTTATAAGGTACATAATTTCATAATGTGTGCATTGATTCATTGAACGGTAATGGAAAGTCATGTAGTGTTACACACCCTTAGTTTTGTTAGGTAATAGAGTATTATTCAAAAAAGAAGATGCGAGTTCATATAGAAACGTTATAGCTTTTAAAATGAGATTTTAATGATTTTGCGTTTAGTAAAAGTATCACCTACAATTTCTAAAACTTTTTTTTTTTTTAGAGATTTGCAATCCCAATCCTTGTTTGCACGGGCACTGCTCTTCAGTAGGTGATCATGACTTTGAATGCAGGTATGAAAATTTGATTATTTTACAAGTGTTAAATTTGATTGTATAATACAGTTTAGATTTATGATTCATATATACAGTGTTAATGATGTTATTGATTTCAGTATAATACAGTGTTAATGATGTTATTGATTTCAGTATAATACAGTGTTAATGATCTTATGATGTTATTAGAATAGTTAAGATCTATTGATTTTATTAGATACGTGTTATATGTATTGATTTTAAGGATAACACCGTGTTAATAATGTTGTTAAAAACTCGTTTGATGAACTATGGCACCTCACGACGGTTCAGCATGAGAAATAGTGTTAAAAAGTTTTAAGAAAGTAAAGTGTTAAAAATTTTCCTTGCAACTCTAAACAGTTACACTGAGAAAAACTACTCTTTCAAATCTGAGTAAATCTGTGTTCATTTTGAAATTAAACATTTTATTTCGAATATAACTACTTAATGGTTTCAATTCTGAAATATCAGACATACCAAGTTTTAAACAAAAGTTCGTTTCACTTGTTAAATGTAGTAAGTTTACCCTGGCACTCGAGATCGAATCATCTTTGGAGCTTGGAGGTTTGTATTTCATCTACTAACAGTCATCCTATAAATTGTATATGTGCTCTAAAATAGTAGAAAAAATTCACAAGTAGCTATACTCAATTTTGAAGCAAGAGAATATTCAAAAGTAGTTTAAAGAAAGAGAATATTCAAAAGTAGTTTAAAGAAAGAGGATATTCAAAGAGAATAATCATAAGACCGATTTCAATTAATTTTTGAAGCATGGATGTGCTCAAAAATAATCACCAGGTATTTCATTTTTTAGTACAATGCATGGTTTCTTAACTGAGTATATGATAAGATTTAAACTTGCGTAATACTTACTTGGAGCTATTTTGACTGTGCGACGTACTCAATTTTGAGTATTGTTTTATTCAGTTTTGAAAATATATTTTTTCTTTATAACAATCAAGAAGAATCTGATATGGGTACATGACAAAAAATTATTTTGAAGTATCCAGTTTTATAAATATTAAAAAATGATTTATAAATTTAAATAACATGTATTACTGATCATTTTTAAAACTTTGAAGAATTTTTAAATATAGATTTTATATAGGAATATTAGGAAAAATTTATGAGGAAAATTAGCAAAGGAGCAACCGTAAAATAATTATAAAAGAATATTACCCGATAATTTGCTACAATTTGCAACGAAATTTTAAGAAATTTAAAAATCAGTTAATAAATAACTTAAATTAAAATTTTTGACAAACACAAGTATACGCGTTTAAAATATACAATAGTTAAAATAAATACCCGATAATTTGCTACAATTTGCAACGAAATTTTAAGAAATTTAAAAATAAATTAATACATAACTTAAATTCAAATTTTTGACATATACATACACAAATATACGCGTCTAAAATATACAATAGTTAAAATAAATTAGAAAAAAATTGCGTTTACAGTTTCGTATGTAAAAGAAACTACAGACAAAATATCATAAGAACTAAATGTTTTCATTGCAGTTGTGATGCTGGTTATAGTGGACTATTGTGCAATTTACGAGATGAGAATTTTAAAAGTAAGGCCTATCACAATATTTATTATTCAAATTTTAAAGTTTGCTCATTTTATGCACAACTTATTTAAAATTCTTTATTGTATGTTTAACACAACTCTCCAATTAATATGATTGATATTTATTTGCATACGTTAAATAAATAAAATCATTTATGTTTACTTGATATTTGAGTATTGTGTATTTATTCTTTATATGTGATTTGCAGAAGCGTGGAAAAATACTATTATAGTTGGTGCCGTTTTGGGTGGAGCTTTACTTGTAACGCTCATCTTAAGTTTTGTGTACACTTCAAGGTATGATTAAATCTCTTTATATACTTAAGAATTTTAAACTTACGATAATTCACATTGTAGTTGCCCTAGATAGTAACATATGCTATACTTACTTTACGTCACTTGACTGTGGCTGTAAAATATGACGCCCGTCGCCAATAGCCCTCGTGTAGCTCTAGTGTGACGATAATTCAAACTTAACTAAACTATACTTGCTTTAAATTTATACTTTACCTTAGGGGGCTACTTTAATTTATACTTCACTTGTTTTCAATTTTTATTTTTGTTCTACTGTTGATGAGGAATTTTCCAGTGTAAAAAAAATAGTAGAAGTCCAGTTAAAAAAATGTATAGAATTATTTATGCATCTTTCATTTTTTAGCCTACTTTTCTTTTTTTAATTCTTTCGAATTAGAAAAAATGAAAAAGTATGTATTGACATGTTGTCGATGTCCGACTGTCTGTCTGTCCGTACCCCCCTTCCAAAATCGGTTCTATAAATCGGATCTTAAAAATTCTTTTTTTGTTAGAAAGCTATGACCCCAGAGACCCAAATTCCATACTTTTTGTCCGCCTGTCTGTACTTCCGGACGGACATAAATCTATTACCTGTCGGTGATTTTTCCATTGAATTAGCATTGAAATCCAATTTTGAGTCATCCAAATCACTGTTGCCAAATCAACAAGAAGTTCATAAAGAACTAAAATAGCCTACTTTCCTGTTACTTAAATACTTACTGAAGTTCTAATCGGGAAAAAAAACTAGGTTCCTAAAGTAAATATCATCAACAGCCGTTTCTACACTAGATTTATACACATTAGAAAAAAAATCGAAACACAGCACCCAGCTATAATTTAAACTTCTAAAAGCCAAAATCAACTATTTTCCTTAATATTCTTTCGTAAATTAATTAAATATTATTTATCATCTGCTCGTGATTTATTTGTAGTTCGAAAAATAATTAAATATTTATTAATAACAAAAGTAATGAAACTACTCCGAACTGCATTAAAAAATAAGAAATGTAAATTGAAACTAAGCATAATTGCATGCAAAAGTATGCCTTGCCGCTTTCTTGGTAGATAATTAATGAATAATCAAAGAATCAAATTGTGCTACATTTTATGACGTCATTCGAAACTGATTCATGAAAATATTATTTTGCTTCAAATATGTTTAAATAAATAAAGTTTCTCATGCCATTGTTGATCTGGCAACACTGATTTAAATGACTCAAAATTGAAATTCAATGCTAATTCAATGGGAAATTCGCCAACAGATAGTAGATTTATGTCCGTCCGGACGTACAGACAGACGGACAAAAAGTATGAAAGTTGGGTATCTGAGGTCATAGCTTTCTAACAAAAAAAGAATTTTTAAGATCCGATTTTGGAAGAGGGATACGGACAGACGGACAGACAGACATACGAACAGACAGACAGATGGACATCAACCGCATTTCAATACCTACAGTGATTTAAATGACTCAAAATTGAATTTCAATGCTAATTCAATGGGAAATTCGCCGACAGATAGTAGATTTATGTCTGTCCGGACGTACAGACAGACGGACAAAAAGTATGAAAGTTGGGTATCTGAGGTCATAGCTTTCTAACAAAAAAAGAATTTTTAGGATCCGATGGATAGAACCGATTTTGAAAGGGGGGGGGGGGGTACGGACAGACGGACAGACAGACGGAAAGACAGACAGACATACGAACAGACAGACAGACGGACATCGACCGCATGTCAATACCTACTTTTTCATTTTTTTAATTCTTTCGAATTAAAAAAGAAAAGTAGGCTAAAAATGGCAAGAGAAACTTTATTTATTTAAAAATATTTGAGGCAAAATATTTTTTTTCATGAATCAGTTTGGAAAGACGTCATAAAATGTAGCACAATGAGATTCTTTGATTTGGAAAATAGTTGATTTTGGCTTTTAGAAGTTTAAATTATAGCTCTATGCTGTGTTTAGCAATTTTTTTTCGAATGTGTTTAAATCTAGTGTAGAAACGGTTGTTGATGATATTTACTGCTAGGAACCCAGTTGTTTCCTGATTAGAATTTCAGTAAGTATTTAAGTAACAGGAAAGTAGGCTATTTTAGTTCTTTAAGAACTTTTTGTTAAAAAATATATGCTCAATTTTCGGCTTAATTATCACTGACATTTCTATTTATTTCATTTGGTATTTTTCATTAGAGACTTGTGTAATGAGACTTGTGTAATGAGACTAACTAAATTTACTTTTTTATTTAAAAGTTATTTCTTATCTGGTTGTCTTTACGTACATTCCTTCACAAAATTAAATTTTCTTAAGTAGGTCAATGGACATATACACAATAAATATTCTCTTAGCTATTGTGCATACATTATTTACAAAAATTCAAATTGTTAATAATAATGCCATTCTTCATACATTTTCCCCAATTTTTGATTAATTTTCAGATTAAAGAAAAGGAAATATTCAGATGCCCCCGATCGCATGTTGTACGGAACTGAAATGGTAAATACTTTTTGTCAGTAATTGTTTTATTATTTCTAAAATTTGGGAAAAACCCTTCGCCAATGTAGCATAATATTTACATATTGTACTGTACGAGAAAAAGTGGTGTTTCGACTAAAAGATTTTTGTAAAGGAAAATTGTTGAAATTTACCGTTTTCTTTGCATTTCATTTCTGAAAATAATAGGATCTTCTAAATGAATCAAAACTGATTTACCGATTATTTTAAAATTTTAATTACAAAATCTTCAAATTAAGAACATTTTAAAAGAAAATTTAACTCAAATTGTTATATTTGTTCGATACGCTATTTTTTCACTATATGTTGTAACACATATACAAACATATTTTTCTCAAAAAAATTCTTTATCATCTTAGACAAAATCAAAATAACATGAAGTAACAACATATTATTTTGTAATGTCAATAAAAAGAAAAAAACTTGAAAAATAATCTACTGTAAACATTTCAGAACTCAAATAGTTTTTATGTTGTGTTTGGTTTTCCCCTTTAATTAATTGAAATTATCGCATTGTCTACAAAACGAAATCAACCACTATATCATTATTTAAGTACTAGTTTTTAAAGTTTATTGCAATAAACAAAGAAAAAATTATATATGTGTCACTTTCAATTTTTCGTAAACTAAGAACGTTATTTTTTTCAGACGGACAGAAGAAATATAGATTCTGGAACAATCAACAATGCATTTCAAAAATAGAATCTTCATATTAAACAAATTTTATCCTCAAAACATTTCAAAGAGTCAATGTTTTGACTTTTTGTTTACATAAGAAAACTTGCAAAACCACATAAACATTTGCTCATTAAATAAAGACATTTATGTACAGTTCACAAAGTTTTAGTTTAAATTCTTCGTTGGTTTTTAATTTTAAATGGTATTTAAATTGTTTCAGTATTCATGAAACACTAATTTTCTGCAGTAGTAGTTTAAATCAATTTCAAATCAAATTATATTTTCATCTTTTAATGTACAAATAAACTATTTTAGTTCGTTTAAAACAATAAAAATGCGCCTGCTTAATAATATGAACGTTAATCATGTTAATTAAAAATGACCATAAAACGCTAGAAATTGCTGAAGAAGTTTTCATGCTAGCTATAATAATTTTTATTTTATAACAGGAGTAAAATAATTAGTTATAATAATTATTATTTATAATACATTACTTTGAGCCCTAACTGGTGTACAAAGCATTTAGGTAAATATGGAATAAGTGAAATGACTTATCTGAAATTATTTTAAAATTTCGTATATATGTTCATTGTTAGTATCATTGCTTTAAATGCAAATGAAAATTTAAAAGGAAACTCGTTGCAGCAACAATATACGTAAAAATTATTATATTTTGAATTTATGTTTCATTTTGTAAGCATTAAAGTTTTCCTTTTCTTTAATTATAAACAAGTTTTTTTTAAAAAATGTGTTCGTTCATTATCTAAATTTAGTTTATTTATACATGATATCTTTAATTGCTATGTATTTTTGGAGAACAAAGATTTATGTTTATACAATAAATCTATAGTTTTACATTAATAAATATGTTTTGTCCTTTACTTTCAGAGTTAAGACACAAAATATTTCAATTACTTTCATTTAAAATGTAGACTTCTGATTTAGAAAATATGTATTATATTACTTCAACTATTACCACACTGAAAAATAGTTTTAAGGAAAGACGCACGTTCACTCACTTTATTGTTTATATTTTTGTGTTGATCCATGTAACTGTAGTGTTACAAGTCACAATTTAGGAAATTAAAAGCTTTTTAAATTTGAAAAATAAATCAAATTAAATAAAGCTATATTTTAATAAGTGTAGATCAGCTGGCCCACTATTTTTTTCTTTTTATGTTAAAAGTTGTAGCGATAATCACTTTTTACACTACCGAAAGTTTAATTTTGGTAGTATAATGGAATTACCCATACATATAATTTTTAATTTTTCATTTGTGTTTAGCTTGAAATTTCAAAAAATTTTGTTAATCTTATTGGCGTTTTATTTGACGGATTACAGAGTGGTTTTAATCTTATTAACCTCGTTACTACTGAACACTCCAACCCATTTGACTCTTTATTGGTGGGTTTAAGTTAGTTTTGATCCTACTGGCGCGTTATTACTGAACATTCCAGCCTGAAAATATCACGGGAGTGATAAATAGAGGGCGAAACCTCACCCCTTGATTTTAACGGGAGAGATAAGGAAGAGGCTAAATTACTAAAATATGAAGCACAAGTCTCAAAAAATAAAAAAGGATATTTTCCTTAGAAACCAAACTATCAACCCACTGATTCGGTGATTAGCAAAATTTCCGGAACTTAAGGGTTGAAAATGACAAAATGACATTTCTGTGTGGAAATTACTTCTAAAAGTGTCAATGTGTCGGCGTTGTGTAAATAGGACTTTCTTTACCCAGAAAACATCCCCTGTAATAGACAGTTCCGCATAACCGAGATTACAAGATGATTGCGTTGTCTTGGTGATTCTAACCTTAGGTATGCTGAGGAGAGGACAGTTATCAGTGTACGTGTAATAAGGTATTATTGTTTCGGATTTTATTTGCAAACAGCAGGCGACGGTTGATAACGGGCAGGATACAATGAAGATTTGTGACATTTGAAATATGTCTTTAATAATGATTTTCAAATCGTTTTATTTAAATTTTCATTAAATCTGTCATATAGCTGAATCCTAATAAAATATAATACAGATATATGAAAGGTTTAGTTGACAAAATCACATTCTCCAAAGTATAACTGAGTGCGTTTATTGGTGACTTTGTCCAATTAAGAGGGACTGTCTGTCCCATAGAACTAATGCATTAGTTTTGAAATCACAACTTTTGCAAAAGAATTGCTTTGCTATGTTATCCCATTTTTTCCAGGTATGGGTATTTGACAAATTGAGCTGGATTTTATAATTGATAAAGTAAATAGTGACATCTGTAATATTTTAGGAATTGTAAACTTCAGAAATATATAATTAAATAACTAGATAACATTTTTCTTTCAAATTTTTTTCATTTCGATGTAATGTTGATTCCCATACCTGGGGAAAAAGGGCAAAGCAATACTTCTGCGGAAGTTGTGATTCCAAAACTAATGCATTAGCTCTATGGGACTGACAATCCCGCTTAAATTTACGATCTTCCAAAGTCGCCAATGAGCGAACCGGACTCTATACCTAAGTTATGCTTCAGTTAATGTGAGTTTTGAAATTAGACCCTTCGTATCACTGAGTTGGTATAACGTTTAGGATTAAAGATGATAATTATTGACTCTGGTTAAAAAGCTATTACTAATAACGCATTGAGCGTTTTTGTTTGTGGAAAAAATAAAAGCAAAAAGACGATAGTGTTATGAAGCAGTAAAATTAATTTAGTAATTTCTGAAAAAATTATCTCTTCTGAACACATAAACCAGAATAGATATCTTTTAACGATTCGGATCAATGTGAACTATTAGTCTAGAACAGAACGAAGTAGTGTAATTTATTTTTGATTTATTATGCTTCAATTATTTATTTGCTTTATTTGTATTTTGTCAAAAGTAATACCTCTTAATTTGCATTTAGTATCAAGATTAGTTTAACTTAACCGCTTTGTAGGAGTTTCTAGGTTGACATACAGCTTAGGACAGGACTTATTCTAATTTTACGATATTGAAATTTCAAACAGTAAGAATCAAAAATTGTATTGAACGAATCAGTGAAAAATTAAAATTTATTTTTTTCAATACATAATAATTGACTCATATCAAAGATCAAATCAAAATTACAAAGAAGAACATGATATCGGATAATCAAATTACAATATCGACTCAATGTTGCAATGTCAGAATGATGTAGGAATAATTTCGGAAAGATATGGTATATGCTGCATGCTACTAAGGATGATTCTCTCACTATTATTATAGATTTTTCCTTTAAATTCCAAATGAAAGATGCTAGCTTTACACCTTCGAAATTGAGATTCACTTTAAAATTTAATAATTTAGAAATTTAGAAGTATGTATATTTTATAAACAAACAAAGTAATTTTTCAGTTATTGTCAAACAACTTCTTATGACGATTCTACAAATGATTGAGTTTTTGTCAGCGTTAACCATTCCAATTTCATCTTCATTTTTGATGCATTTTTGACGTAGTGTATCTAAACAACGCACGAAATATATAGATTCTAAGAGATGAGTTAAATAATAAAATTAATACGATTATACTTTTTCAATAAGCTATACTCAAAAGTCGAATAATTTTTAATTTTTGCCCTTAACGAACTCAAGTGGCCTTTATTTTTACATAGAGAAGAAACCAACCAAAAACGACTTAATTGATATATGTTTACTCTGCCAGTTACTCTACTCTTCTTCCTCGTCCCTTATTAGAGGCAAAACTAAACTGAGTCATTGCTCTTTGCAATGAAAACATGAATATTGCAGACATTAGACATACACGAGCCGCTTTACTTTACAGATATCATATTTATGACTTTATACCAATAAAATGTCTGCTTAAACAAATACATAAAATCAAAACAAAGAAATCTTTCAGAATAAATTAGGAGAAGATATCAGCTAAATTTCGAAATATGTTTAAAGAATAAAAACTCTTTAGTTCTTCTTTCTTACCCTTGCCTTTATCACTATAAAAATTATGTTGTTTTCGTCCCTTATTTAGTATGTAAAAAAATTCAAATATTTGTTAAATAAAACCTTCGTAATATTTTATATTGATTTGAAAAACTTTTTGAAAAAAAATAAGGATATTTACAACACTGGTCAAAGTTTAAAACGATTGGTTGGAAATGATTAGTTTTTTTGGTGCTTTAAAAACTAATTTCTCCGGGAAAACGGCCATTCCTACTCTTATACATTATTTTATTATTTGGAGCAAAACGTATAACTGTACAGCTAACTGTACAAATTACTTGATGGACGCTTTTAAATAAACTAATTTTACAAAAGTTTAAATTTTATTAAGATGTGTTATTACGATCCGATTTTCATTTGGTGCAAATTTGATGATTGTTGGTAATTGTTTCATTTTTTCGATACAGTTATAATATTGTCGTTGTTTTGCTGACTTTTGGCGATCGCGAAAATGTAAAGTAAGCTTTCTATACATATCAAATTTTGTTGAAATGGAACTTGTCTGATTTGTCTGGTTTCATTACTTGACAACGTAATGCAAATCATCAAATTAAGACCGATTGATGTATTATGGCTGATACAGAATTACATAAATACCTGAAATATTTTTTGTTAAAGTGAAAAAGAGTTATCAAGCAATACCAGAAAAGTCAAACGTCAATGTCTATCTCGAAAACCAGAGGAACATTAATTTTTAGGTAAACAAGGTTCTCATTTATTGAGGTTTGGGGAACAGAAAATCCAGTCCTCAAAAAGTTTACACCGTCTTAATGGTGCCACAAAAAATGGCTCTCAATGGAATTAGCAAAGTCTATAACAGGCCTATTTTATCATAAAGTAGCACTATTTAAAAAATAATGATACACAAACTCTTCGTTTTTACGTGGTACTAAGCAAATTGTTTTTATTAACAAAAAAAAATGACCCTTATCCTTTCGCTCTTACGCCATTTTCTAACTTTTAATACTGCAATAAACTCATATAATTCCAAATGTTCATCTCTCCACTATCATCTTCATATGAGTTGGAGACAAAAAAAGCGATTTCACGATTTTTGTGTTTCATCGCTCAAGATATCGATAAGGCTGCACAAAGGTCTTCTTCTCCCTAACATGCAACAGGTGTGGTGCAATCTACAGATTCCGTACCTTTATTTTTTATCATCGGTTTGGTTCGAAGAGGAAAAAGTATCGATAAACATCGAGGGGCGTCTATCAGTACCTCCATTTGTCGGTGGGGTTTCGATCTGTTGAAAGCTGGAGATATCTTGAAGTTAGAATTTTTTTTGTGGGAAGTGGTGCTGAAGTTTGAAGACGATGAAGTGGGCGCTGGTGCTGGCATTGGTGCTCTGTTGTGGATTGACGAAAGGAGAGACTGAAAATGACAGCATTGAATCATTGGATAAACTTACGGAACAACTTGAACAAGAGTTATTATTTAGACCACGAACTTTACTAGCTGATAAACGTAAGAAGTTTGCATTTTAATTCTCAAAATTATATTCTGTATGAGGAATGTTATGCTAGATTCTATCCTATCTAAAGTTGATTAGAAAGTTGGTACTTTGGTTGTTAAGTAATCTATAATTTCATTCATTAAATCCAATTAAACTGTTAAAAAACATAAATAGATAGCATAACATTGGTATCAAATATTTTTTTTGTTAAAAACTATTAAATATTTTTTGCTTTAAAATTACACATGTCAACAGCTATTTAAATATACGAAGGTTAATGATAATGTTCCCATGATTTGGGATGTGACTTTGCGCAAATTTTAGAGTAAGCTAACCCTTAAACCCTTGAAAGCGTGGCTATTCCTTTCAGTAGTATTTCCATAAGGAGCCACCTGTCCTTATTATGGAAATTCATGTCCATAATAGGGACAGGTGGTTCCTTATATGGACACGTGTAAAAAAACTGTTTTTATTATTTAGGTATAACCAGTATAACTACAAGGTCACTAATTTTAATAATGATAGTCAACGGCCCAGGGATAGTGGTCACAAATTTTTTAAGTCCCACGAGCTGTATAAGAGGGTGAAAAAAAATTAATTTTCTTTAGGGTGTCCATATTGTGTACAGGTACTATAAACCTACAGAAAGTAACCGTGAAATATTGCATCAGAAATTTACACCGGTATGAGTAATGGAACCTGGGGAGCCTTGGCCATGTTTTTAGAATTTATTTAAAAAATTTATTTTTGAATTAAAAAATTATATGATTGCACATATTAGATGAAATGTTATTGGCAACAAATAAATTATAGTGTAGGGGGAAGTGCTCAACTTTGGGACAGTTGTACCTGGGGACATGGGGAATAACTCGTTTTAGGGAAAACGAAAAAATCCTGTATTTTTAGTGGCAACACTACTAACAAAACTTTATCTTCTCTTGTTGAAGAGGCGTCGAAGAAAGCTAAGACTAGCATAATAAACAGGATTTATTGATTTCACACATCGTGAGTAACTTTTACCATCATTTTATATTTTGCATTACGTGTCGGTTTAATATTGTTGGCTGCTCTTGTTAGTACTACTTAATAAGCAATGTTTGAAGTTATTTTTAATCCTATTTTTGTTTTGCAAAACTTAACACTTTCGTGTAACAACGCTTTTTAAAAAATTACCTGATGTGCTGTTCTTTGGGACAGTGTTTAGGTTGTACCCAGGGAAGTCCCTAGGTACAACCGATTTTTCTGCTGCACTGCATTTTGTTGTGTACTGTACCTACTACTGTTTTTTCGATTTCTCAAATGTCTTCAAGTTCCGATCAGAGGCCACAGACCTGCTCTTCTGTATCTCTCAAAGAAATTTGACCACTTCCAAAACACCTTTACGAAAAGAAACCAAGAGAGGCAGACCTAAAGCGAAATCCCTCATTTTAATCGATGATGCAGAAGAAGAAAAACAGGAAACGATCAAAAGCAAAAAGTCTGCTCCAAGTATAAAGAAAGAAAAAATACATTTGAAGGATGTTGAATGCGGAAACTTAATTGAAACAGAAATTTTTGAAAATGATTAAAGAACTAAATTTGCAGAATGAATCAACAAATAATGATGAACTTCAAATAGGGGATTTGTTTTAGTGAGGTTTCTGGGAAAAACAACTGTCAAATATAACGTAGCCAATATTATTGAAGTACATGGTAATGATTTATTGTAGAATACCTCAAAAATATTGAAAATCCGAATAAATTTACTAAAACTGAAAAAGATGCTGAAAAATTTGAAGTCGATAGAGATGATATAATTCTAAAACTTCCAAGCACTAAATGTTGTTGACAGATCCACAAGACGTGGACAGCAGTTATCTTTTCCTATGTCTTTTGATGGTTATAATCTTGGGTAGATTTAATTATTTTCGCTTATACACTCTTAAAACAAAAGAGTGAAATCTACTCCTATAGGGGAAGTGCATTTTCAGCACTGGAAAGGAGTCGAAATTAACTCAGACTGAGTTAAAACCGCTTTTTTTAAGAGTGTAGGACGTAGATTGTTTTCTTTTATTTCTTTTACCCACTCCGCAAAAAGAGTGAAATCCACTCCTATAGGGGAAGTGCATTTTCGGCACGGAAAGGAGCGGAAATTAACTCAGACTGAGTTAAAAACCGCTCGTTTGTTTTAAGAGTGTAAGTCACTTTTCAAATTATGTTATTGAAAAATAGTTATTATTTAAAATTACAACAAACTTACTCTATTTCCGACTCTTGGTAAATACTGACAAATATTAGTTTTTTTTATAAATAAAAAAACATTTGGAAAATGTATTTGTCAATTGTATTATATGTATTTGGAAAAACGTTTCGAATAAAGAAAAAAAGAAAAGTTTGATATTTTTTAGAAGAATTTAAAGATGTTACTCTATACACAAAGTCAAAAATATAATTGATTTCTTATTGACAGAATTGTGTTCTAGGCAATTTTGAACACTGTCCTCAGGTACATCGTGCCCTGTCCACTGGTACATTGCATCTTGTCCCCAGGTACATCATTGAAGTTGTACCTGAGGACAGTGGACGTACCTGAAGACATCGTACCTGTAGAGTTAAATAGTAAAGAAAAAAATCTTTAAAAAAATGTCTTAGTATAGCTAGATTTTGTTAAAGGAGAATAACTAAAAACATTAAAATAATCGGTTTATAAAAAAACATTAAAATTAAAAATCTAAATATGTCACAAACCTCAGCACTTCCCTCTAATATAAATAATGCCATTTTTTTCTTAAATTTATTGTTTTTTTAAAACATAGACACCTGGAAAAGCCTCCCTTTATAAGGGAGGCTTTGGCCCATTAAAAATTCATAGTTTTAAAGTGCACAATTATAAATATTTCAAATTATTTTTGTAAGCATTAAATGTAAAAAAAAATAAAAAAAATAACTCGACACTCTGGAATCATTAAAAATTTATGTTTACATAATTAATATTTAGATAATACATTTTTCTAGTATTGTATGTATTAAAATTCTAATATTGTCCATATGCAAGTAATTTTTTATATTTATGTCAGATATATTTTATTCAGTTTGTACACACATTGAAGTGCACAAGATATAAGCTTTATTTTGATTTTTTTTTTATTTTGAAGAAACAAAACTGTAAAAGTCAAGTCAAAGCGCATTTCAAAGCTACTCGTTCAGTCTCCCCTCCCCCCCGCCCCCCATAAAGAAAAATTCTGATAATATCTTAATATTAACTGGAGTATTTTTATATTGAAATTAATAACTTTGAAAGTTGGTCATAACTAAAGTTTGTTTTAGTTGAGGTTTTCGTTTTATTCTAAACAAGTACAAATATTGATAATCAATCTATTGCCTTCATAGATATTCTATTATTAACTGTGAATTTGATAAACATTATTTATAGATTTTCATAACTAGTTCACTGCTTACAGCCTTGTCCAGTGGCCAACCCTCCCTTACATAAGTGGCCAAGCCTCCCCACCTAGACATTTTGTAAAAATGGCAATGGGCTTTAAAGCCTACTTCATTGCACAAACTTTATAGCTTAAATAAAACCTTAATATAACAGTATTTATAAAATACCACATACTTAAACTTAATTTAATCGTTAGTCTGAAAAAAATTTACAAATTATGTCTAAAATGTTGTTTGGGATGAGAAATTTTTCTTTTTTATTTTCTCCTCAATGCTAAGAAGTAAGTAAGAAACTAATGTGGCTGTCTACTGACAACAGTAGTTTTGAGTACCATATTTGAGAAAATGCTAAAATATTTTTAAATACTAAAATTTAAAGTGGGCCAAGCCTTCCCTTATGGCCAAGGGTCCCAGGTTCCCTTAATATTGTACCCCAGTAAAAGCTATTGAATTCCACCAGAAACTGGTTTTTTTGCTAATTTTTTGTGGTTAGGTTACTCTTTTTCTGGGTGTGTTTTCCACAAATTTTTTATCACGTTTGTGCACATATCTACAAAGTTGAAGCTAAGTTTTTTGTCATTTCTTTGATATAAAAAATTAAACTAAAAACCTGCCAACCAATCATCGTTTCTATTTAACAAATTGCTTAAGAAGTAAATAAACACTTAGGATTCAAAATATGCAATATTTTTTCATTAACATTTTATTTCTAATATTAATGCATGTCGATGTTGTTGTTTAGTATTTCTAAAAGAAATTGGAAGTAAATACTGGTATTGTTCATCGGTGTAGTACAACATTCGAAATCAAAGAGATTAATCTTTTATAAATACTAGCAACTAGAATTAAATTATTAAAACATTTTTCTGACTGAATTAGCCTCATTTTATTTTACCATTAATTATTGACTTTTAATTTAAAATTTCTGGAACTTTTCAAAATTTCAATTGTATCGTTAATATGCAAGTGGCAAAAAAAACCTAACAACATATCTCGGTAGCTAAAGCACCATACTTCCAAATTCGTCTTCTTCAAAAATCGTTGGACCAAAGTGTACAATATACACCAATAAATAACGCAGCGTATATAAGACTGATCTACGTTAAATATTCCAGAGTTCAAAGTGTTGACACCACGTACAATGTCCCCATTAAGTTGCGCTAAAAATTCTTCTCTGCTTTATTAAATAAATCACGTCAACAATAGACCATGTATAAGTTTGATGGACAAAAATTTAATCAATCCAAACCTAACAATTACAACAAATTAGTACCTATAAATAAATGAAATGCAATGGACACAAGATACCTTACAACATTCTTCTAAAACATTTTTTGCTGCATAAATTTTCCTCGTAAAATTATATATCTGTTCATTTGTTTAGAACATACGAATGTTTTCCAGCTATTTGAGGAAAAACCGGCATAAATTAGAACACCATATGAAGTTTAAGGGTCAACTACTGAGCAGACACCCAATAGCTCAGTAAAAACAATATGCGCATGCCAAGAATATTGTTCCACTATAGGTTTATTGTTAGTCTGTCCGCTCAGAGAAGTAGTTTAGCTTTATTTTTTTTTGCACAATTCATTTTTTATGGTAGTGCATGTCGAAACGTGGAATCGAACTGAATCCCTTCTTAGATCTCTTGGTCAAAAATTTACCTCCTGTTTTAATTAGGTTCTACAGCTTCTTTTTATTTTCTTTCTACTCCTTAAAGTTATAGCTGTGAAAGTTACATAAATTGTATGATAAAGTAAATATAAGAACTTGCTTGACTGTTCTTGGTTCACAAATTAACTAAATACAAAGAAAAAAATCAGAAAAAGGTTAAAATTTTTTTTAAATAGGTTTTTACTTTAAGGCTATGCATCTTTGCCATTGGAATAAAATTAATACAATAATTTATCAAATATACTATTATAAAATTTTTAATTACGTTAAAACTAGCTTCAACTCAGAAATACCCCTGCATGTATTTGCCTTTTGGTAAGAAATGGGCACTTGCAAAACGCGACGGATAAGGAAATTAATATGTTTACATTTGTTAACTTTACCAATAAAAAAAGCCCTTGAAATAAATATATATGGTGTGTATTTCGATCGAGACTACGAAATCTAAAACTTTTTTCCGGCATTTAATTTAGCTTCTTCATGAATTCTTCTGCATTTAGGTAAAAAATTGTCTGTAGAATATTCACCACCTTGAAACAAGGTTGACATGCTTTAAGGATTATCGTAATAGGTTTATAGATTATTTCGTCCAAAAGAAAACTCAAATAAAAACATGAGATATTCTAGGAGTTAGTTTAGGAATAGTTACTCAGATAAAAATATTCCTTGCCAATAAAAAAAACCGTCAACATCATCTATAACAGCTATTGCCGGAATGGGATCAATTCAAAGCTTTAAAATTAATTGATACTTATGAACAGTAACAGTTTGACTTTAAAAAAAAATTGTTTTACAGTTACTTGTGGAGAAATCGAATGCAAGAATGGAGCAACAAATTGTATAGATGATGGTAAATGCGAATGCATAGCTGGATTTACTGGAGATGATTGTGCACAAGTTGGTAAGCTGGAAATTTACAGACTATTAAGTTTTGTACTTTCTTTAGAATGCGCATAGATGACAAAAAAGAATCTAAAGGGACTAGTAAATGCATATGAGAAAGCGAAATATTTCCCGAAACACCATGTATAGGTTAAACCATTGCACAGTTGCGTTAAGTTACTCAGTAGAAATTCAATGAATAATACAACATTCAATTTATTGTAGAGTTGTGGAATAAAAAGGCAATATCCATTGTAAGCTTAATGCACTAGTTAATCTAAAAAAAATATTTTAAAATTTCTGCACCTTTGTAACAAACGATTTTACCTATAGTTTTCAAACAAGGCATTAATTGTCCGCAATGATTTAAAATTCTAAAAGATTCTAAAACCTAAAGCTACTGTTTTTAAAATAACAAAAAAAGTTATTTTGACCGAATTCGTTCCACTTGTTGAGTAATATAGGGTAGGCATATTATTTTCTATATAAAACTGGTAGACATGCTATAGTTGTGATTTACTACCTAAGTTATTGTTTTAAAAATAGACTGTTACAGAAAATTCCTGTTTTTATTCTTATTTCGGCAAATTGTGCCATTTTGTTTAATCTAAAGCTTTTTATGAAAGCTAATTCATATACTCTAGTACACCCAATGTAACTCAGTAAAAAATATGCGCATGCCAAGATACTCTGCCACAATGTTTTTGGATAGTCAGTCCACTCAGAGAAATAGTTTAGCTCTTTTTTAATTGTACAATTCAATTTTTTTTTATGGAAGTGTAGAAATTTTCTAAGATTAGATCGTTGCGAATTATTCTGAATTTTGGGAGAAATAATCCTGAAAACTGGAGAATATTCACAGAACCTTGAAACATTGCTGACATGCTTCTAGGATGACCGCAATAGGTTTATAGAATATTTCCTCCTAAAATAATGCATATAAAAAATATGAGATATTCTATAGGAGTTAGTTTGAAAATGGTTACTCAGATAAAAATATTCCTTACTAATAAAAAACTGTGCAATGGTTCACTCGTTTCAAACTAATACTCTCAGGGAGAGTTCAATCATAAAAATATCCTCTATAATAGCTATAGCCGGAATAGGATGAATTCAAACCTTTAAAGTAAGTTGATACTTATAAACACAAACCGTTTGATTAAAAAAAAATTACGTTTTTACAATGACTTGTGGAGGAAAAGAATGCCATAATGGAGCTTTAAAATGCAAAGATGATGATAATAGTAAGTGCGACTGCGAAAAGGGATATACTGGAGACGACTGTTCACAAGTTGGTAAGCTGGAAATGTACATAGTATTTGTTGTGTACTATCTTTAGAATGCGCATAGATGACAAAACAGAATCTAATGGCACGAGTAAATGCATATAAGAAAACGAAATATTTCCCAAACCACCTTGTACAGGTAAAAACATTGCACATATGCGTTAAGTTACGCAGTAGAATATTAAGGAATAATACAACATTCAATTTATTGTAGAGTCGTGGAAAAAAAGGCAATATACATTGTAAGCTCTTAATGTACTAGTTCATCTAAAAAAATTATTTTATAATTTCTGCACTTTTGTAACAAGCGATTTACCTATAGCTTTCAAAGCAATAGGCTAAGGTAGGGTAAAACCGGGCCCCTAATGGTTTAAAAATCCCATTAACCACAGTTTTCTCCACCTATGTAAAAAAACAGAAGTAAGCATTATTGTTTTTAAAATTACAAAACAAGTCTTTTTAACCGAATCAGCCCCACTTGTCCAGTTTTTTATGATTGAAGAATTACTGCAGCTCCATCCAGTGTCGCTCTTCATCACTTTAGCAATGAGGCCAGTGAATGTATCAAACCCCAGGTACAAAGTTAAGAAAAGAGAAATCTACAATATAAATATCAAAAGCCGAATTTTATCCAAAGAATTTGTTAAGATATATATGGTATTTTAGTTCAAATTAAATTCAAATTAATGAAATTTTTAGCTAAAAAATATGTTAGTTTGAGCACTAAACTAAAAATTTGACGATCGGACAGGGGACGGTAAGGAATTTTCTGCAATGTTTAGTGTCCTAAAATGTTTTTGTAGTTTTTTAAATAAGAAAAAAATTTAAACGAAATGTTATTTTTTTATTAGTTATGCCCAAGGGACATAAAAGTAAAAATTATGGTAGAATTGGCCTTAAACCAAAATTGATCCAACTTCCAACAGACCTGAAAGGGAAACACTTTTTTAATTTACAAAATAAAAAAAAACACTTCGAAGCCCTTTCTAATAGAACATTATTTAAAATATCCATAGTAATCTAAAAGAGTTTAACTCGTTTTTGTACTTAATTTTCTCTTTTTTTTTCATTGCCGGATATTATACCATTCCACGTTTTGGCTAATGTTTATTTGTCTGTCCTTTTTAGTTCATAGATAATTTTTTTAATATATTTATTTTTTAAAACTTGAAGTTAATTTGCATAAAACCGTATTTTCAGTAGTTAAATAATAAATTAAAATTGTATATTTGAATAATTTGAAAAATTGCCACTCCCTTTCAAAATTTGATGGCTTCAGCTTACTTAGCATATTTAAAAATACGGCTCTGTAAATCCTGTGATTTTTGATGAAAAGGGCTAAGTTGAAAGAAGTTAACAGTTACGAATATTACTTGCAACAGCTATCCAGAAGGGTATCGAAACGATCGTATGTTATTAGTTAGGATCGTAACAAAAAATACAAATTTTTTAAGCATATTTGTATGTTTTTTTACAGTTTGTGGAACTAATAAATGTAAAAATGGAGCTACAAAATGCCAAGAAGAAGATAAAACTAAATGCGACTGCCCAGAGGAGACGACTGAAGACGACTGTTCACAAGTGACTGGATGTGTTGATGGTTTACAGGCTATTTGCGATAACCTTGGCTTAAAGTGCATATACGACCCTCAAACACCGAAAAAAGCGGCATGTTCATGTACAGAAAATAAGAAATTTGACGGAGAAACGTGTAAAGGTAAAAATAAATGTTTTATATTTACTTTGTTGACTTTTGCTTTTATGTTGTTAAAACTAAAATATAAGGCATTTTGTTGTAATTGTAGTTTCATTATTACTTAAACTGAAAAAAAGACCCAGTTTTTAGTAGCTTCTTTTAAACCTATTAATTGTATATCCTCAAACAAGTTCCATGTAAAAAAGGGAACCATGTACAGCTGGGGAAAAAAACGATCCACCCTTCGTTTTTCGGCTGCTATTGGTCAAGGAATTTTGTGAAAGGTGTCATTTTTCAGGAAATAGCGTAAGGAATTGAGAACTGGCAACCAAAATTGTATAAGGGGTCGTCTACATATTAAAATGAGTACCAACTTTGAAAATTCCAATAGCAACACCCAGTTTTTTTTACACAAAAATGTTCAGCACCTTCAAAATACCCCAGGTATAAAAAAGAATTATTCATTTTGCATTATTTGCTGAGATATTAAAGCATTAATTTTGAACTCGTTTAGGGGGAAATCTCCAAATTGAAAAAGGTAATATTTAGGGTGTCTTTTCGAAACGACAAGCTAACAAAAGGGTTACCATAATCTCGCCAAAGGATGCTAGAATTAAACCTTCTTCACTAATATTGTGATTTTTTTTATGTTTTTCCCTTTTTTTTAAATTTTGGATTTTAAAATTCAGAAATAAAATAAAGGGTAGACGAGAAAAAGTTTTAATTTTACACACAAACGATTATTTATAACGAACAGATTTTCAAATGCGATTAGTTACAATCAGATAGACAAACATGATTATTACATTTATGTTTTACATTTTATGCAAATTCTTGTTTCATTCATAGTGCTACAAAAAGTTTGTTTAAATTTCGGCGCACTGGGTCTGGGACATACCCCGACAAGCCAAAATCCCGACAAGCCGAAATCCCGAATGGGTCTAAATCCCGAATGGGTAGAAATCCCGAAAATAGATTTTTGTCCATTTCCTCGATTTTTTTAAAATATTACAGATTATTTATTTAGTTATTTAGTCAGTTAGTTATTTAATCACTTAGTTATTTAATCAGTTAGTTAGTCACTTAGTTAGTCAGTCAGTTAGTTAGTTAGTCAGTTAGTTAGTCAGTCAGTCAGTCAGTAAGTTAGTTAGTCAGTCAGTTAGTCTGTTAGTTGGTCAATCAGTCAGTTAGTCAGTCAGTCAGTTAGTCAGTCAGTTAGTCAGTCAGTTAGTCAGTCAGTTAGTTAGTTAGTCAGTCAGTAAGTTAGTTAGTCAGTCAGTTAGTTAGACAGTCAGTTAGTCAGTTAGTTAGTCAGTCCGTTAGTTAGTCAGTTAGTTAGTCAGTCCGTTAGTTAGTTAGTTAATTAGTTAGTCAGTTAGTCAGTCAGTCCGTTAGTTAGTCAGTCCGTTAGTTAGTCAGTCCGTTAGTTAGTCACTCCGTTAATTAGACCGGACAGACTAATTAGTCTAACTGACTCTCAATTAGTTAGTCAGTGAACTGACTTACTCATTGACTAACTGACGGGACAAAACTAAATAAATGCTTGGACTAACTAACGGACTGACTGACGGGACTAACAGTTAGACAGTCAGTTAGTCAGTTAGTTAGTCAGTCCGTTAGTTAGTCATTTTAGTTAGTCGTCCGTTAGTTAGTTATTCAATTAGTTTAGTCAGTTAGTCAGTCAGTCCGTTAGTTAGTCAGTCCGTTAGTTAGTCACTCCGTTAGTTAGTCCGGACTGACTAATTAGTCTAACTGACTCTAATTAGTTAGTCAGTGAACTGACTTACTCATTGACTAACTGACTGACAAAACTAACTAAATCTTGACTAACTAAACGGACTGACTGACTAACTAACTGACTGACTGACTGACTGACTGACCAACTGACTGACTGACTGAATGACTGACTGACTAACTAACTGACTGACTAACAAACTGACTGATCAACGAACGGATGACTAACTAACGGACTGACTAACTAACTGGACTGACTGACTAACGACTGACTAACTAACCGACTGACTAACTGACTAAATAACTAAATAACTAACTAAATAAGTAAATAAATAAGTAATCTCTAATATTTTTTTTAAATCGAGAAATGGACAAAAATCTATTTTCGGGATTTCGACCCATTCGGGATTTCGTCTATGTCGGATTATGGTCTTTCGGGATTTCGGCGTTCGAGATTCTGGCTTGTCGGTTTTTTGGCTTTCGGGATTGTGTCCGGAACCCCAGCTCACTTTATCGGTAATATAAACCACATATTACAAAACGAGAGTTTACGATCTTAACACGATATTTAAGGAAATCAAAATAAAATTACGCAGAATGATTTGGCAATGATTTTTTAACCAAAGGCAATGGGCACTAATCATTTTAAATAATCAATGTGGTAACAATGAAATATGCTAAACACCGAATTCCAATAATATTTTAGAGTGTTTAATTTTTAATATAAAACACACTTTTTGAAATTGTAATTGGAAATAACACACATTTAAAAAACATAGTAATCGATATAATTTAATGTTAATTATACAAACAAAATACATTGTATGCACTTGAAACCAGAAAAGATTTTTAGACATTTGACATCAATAATTTGAATGAACATTTACCAAAAAACGCTTTTCAACCACCAAACAATAATGCAAGTTAGGATCCAATTTGCTAAGTAATTTTTTACACGGTCCCTAAATTTCGTTTTTTTCAGTATTTATACAATACCTCGCCAAATAATTGTTGTTGAAATTAAAAAATTCGAGATTTTGGTTCTACTTGATCTACTTTATCGATTTATGTAAAAAAAAATTGGGGTTGCTATTCATGTTTTACTTTTCTTATTTAAATTTAAATGAAAAACATGAAAAATGAAAAATTTATGAAAAAACTTGTGTGATTTGTTTTTGGAAGATTAAGAATGTATAATGACAAAAAAAAAATTGGTTTAATTCATTTTATTTGTGGAGGTCTGAATAAAAGTTTGTGAAACTTTTTTAACATTATGGGCGTTCAACTTTGAATGCTCATATCTCAACAAATAAAGCTAATTAATAAATTTTTCTTTGGATCTGGGGTATTTTGAAGATGATAAACATTTTTATAAAAAAACATTAGGTGTTGCCTTTGGAATTTTCAAAGTTGGTACTCATTTTAATATGTAGACGACCCTTTATACAATTTTGGTTGCCAGTTCTCAATTCCTTACGCTATTTCCTGAAAAATGACACCTTTCACAAAATTCCTTGACCAATTGCAGCTGAAAAAACGAAGGGTGGATCGTTTTTTTTCCCCAGCTGTACGATAGGGAATAATATAGTTTATCGTTAAGGGGGGTAAATGAAGTTCCTTTCGCATTTTCATGGCATATCTTAATTTTAGTACTCATAACTATGAGAGTATATGAGTATATATATAAGACTATGAGAGTATATATATATAATATATATATAAAATATTTTAATATATATATAATATATACTATATATATATATATATATATATATATATATATATATATATATATATAATATTATAATATATTATATATATATATATATATATATAATATATATATATAATATATATATATATATATAATATATATTATATCTATATTATATATATATATATATATATATATATATTATATATATATATATATAATATATATATAACTATATATATATATATATAAAATATATTTATTTATTTTATACTTATTAATATATCTATAAAAAAATAAAAATTAATTTAAATTAAAAAGAATTTATATATCAACCTGTAAAAAATACCATTTATTTCTAATCATGGGCCTGCTTCCGTGTCTTTTTGTGCAACAATTTGCATTCTTTATCCACCTTTTTCGCATGAGCATTAGTTACATTAATTTTTATCAAAGAAAATTTGAATAAGAAATTTATATATTTTAAACTTTCTTTATATAATGCAAAGTACACGTTTGCTATTAGTATAACTGCGTACACTGAAAAAAAAACTTGTTTTTACAGAAGATGCTTTCAGCTGGTGTGCTAGAAAAATTCCGTACATTTTAAAAAGATAATCTCTTTATTTGATACGAACAAATTGTAATTTTAATGGAAAAATTGTTTTTAGAGGGCACATAAAGCAGATTTTTTTTTACCTCCACCAGTGAGTTATTTGCCGGTACTATTTCAGGTCTCACCGGAGAATTCGTCAACATGATCGCCGTCATATGTCAGTCTCTTACATCAGGGGTCGGATTTATTTGCTAAGATTCTGAATACTGTTATGGTTAACTGCATTTATGTTTTCTGGTGTTTGAAGATATTCCGGAATGTTTTTGGACTTGCTCTAAGCAGTTATGCTGACACCATTTTGTAACTAATCGTTGCATAGCACTCTTGTATGGCACTTTGACACCTTTAAATTCATACTAAGTAGTCTATACTAAGTTTAGTAGTAGTTTTATATTTAGCTTACTATATTCAATCACAAAGCACTATTTACGCTTTTCAAAGTATATAGATAAAAAGAAAAAAAATTGTTGATGCAAATGTTCATGTTTGTAACAATGGTCAATTCCGAAGTCAAAATGCGCATTACGTAATAATATTTAAGGCAAGTGTATGGTATGGCTTGCAACTTTTTGCACAGCACAAATGCTTTAGTTAATCGAAAATATATACGTTTCAAATTCAAATTATTATTTAGAATAACTTATTGAAATTTAAAAGAAAATGTAAAGAGTTTTGTATTTTCATTTCAGAGACCTGCGACGCAGAGAACGATAATTGTTTCAATGAAGCCCAGTGTGAAGCTCAGAACGGCTACAATTTCTGTACCTGTGTACAGGCCTGACTGGAGATCTTTGTCAAATATAACTGCCTGTGAGACAGGGGAACATATGAAAAATGCTCAAGTGGGGAGGAACTTGCAAATTTTCGGGGCCAAGCTACTTGCGTATGTGAAACTGACAAGAAATTTGATACTAATAGTGGACAATGCAGAGGTACGCATTTAAAATATAATATTTATTGCAAATGGTCTTTTGAGGATGATTTTGAAACAACCACTACAGTTGTTTTTGCTTAACTACGATTTGAATCCGAATGTGGGTAATTTATGGTTAGGGATGTAAAAGTAAAAGTACCAAACAGAGCACATAATAAACCGACTGGCAGATTTTCGTAAATATTTGTAATTTCTTTTGCAGTGGAACTAATTTTATTAAATTCGTCATATGCCGGTCTCTTGTGTTAGTGTCGATGGATTGCTAGGATTCTGAATCCTTTTATGGTTAACTGTATTTCTATTTCTGGTGGTTGTAGACATTTCGGATGTTTTCGGACTTGCTCTAAAAATGTTATATCACACACCATTTTGTAACTAATCGTTGCATAGCACTCTTGTATGGCACTTTGACACCTTTCAATTCATACTAAGCAAATATATACAGCATAAAAGCAAACTATTAGCCACTCTTGCCGAATTTGTTTTAATATATTGCTCCACAACGAATACACTCTTGAACTGTTAGTGTCATCTTCGCTGTACACGGGTTAACTTACACTTATACAGCCCGCACTGACGCCCGTATTCACCGTTTTACGACTCTGAGTTAAGTCGCAAAAACCGGGTCCAAACCCCTTGTTTTGGAAAGGCCGTATCACGCTCAACTTGAGGGGGATCGGAGCCCTCTTTGAAGCCATGTTAAAATGACCTTTTTATGTACCTTTTTCTCAGAATCTATTTGATAAGAGACATTTCTAAAGGAGGATTAAAGAGGTATTATACAATGTTATTAAATTTTTAATTGCATACAAACCCATGAGCAAAATCTTAAAGACAAATAATCAACCTATTAAAGATATACAACTGAAAAATAACATTTAGTAAATAAGCCTTACATATACTAAGTTTAGTCATAGTTTTATATTTAGCTTACTATATTAATCACAAAGCACTATTTACGCTTTTGAAAGTATATAGATAAAAAGAAAAAAATTGTTGATGCAAATGTTCATGTTTGTAACAATGGTCAATTCCGAAGTCAAAATGCGCATTACGTAATAATATTTAAGGCAAGTGTATGGTATGGCTTGCAACTTTTTGCACAGCACAAATGCTTTAGTTAATCGAAAATATATACGTTTCAAAATTCAAATTATTATTTAGAATAACTTATTGAAATTTAAAAGAAAATGTAAAGAGTGTTTGTATTTTCATTTCAGAGACCTGCGCGTCAGAGAACGATAATTGTTTCAATGAAGCCCAGTGTGAAGCTCAGAACGGCTACAATTTCTGTACCTGTGTACCAGGCCTGACTGGAGATCTTTGTCAAAATATAACTGCCTGTGAGACAGGGGGAACATATGAAAAATGCTCAAGTGGGGGAGGAACTTGCAAATTTTCCGGGGGCCAAGCTACTTGCGTATGTGAAACTGACAAGAAATTTGATACTAATAGTGGACAATGCAGAGGTACGCATTTAAAATATAATATTTATTGCAAAATGGTCTTTTGAGGATGATTTGAAACAAACCACTACAGTTGTTTGTTGCTTAACTACGATTTGAATCCCGAATGTGGGTAATTTATGGTTAGGGATGTAAAAGTAAAAAGTGCCAAACAGAGCACATAAATAAACCGACTGGCAGATTGTTCGTAATATATTTGTAATTTCTTTTGCTGTGGAAACTAATTTTATTAAATTCGTCATATGCCGGTCTCTTGCGTTAGGCGTCGAGTGGATTTGCTAGGATTCTGAATCCTTTTATGGTTAACTGTATTTCTATTTTCTGGTGGTTGGAGACATTTCGGAATGTTTTTGGACTTGCTCTAAACATGTTATGTCCACACCATTTTGTAACTAATCGTTGCATAGCACTCTTGTATGGCACTTTGACACCTTTCAATTCATACTAAGCAAATATATACAGCATAAAAGCAAACTATTAGCCACTCTTTGCACGAATTTGTTTTAATATAACGCTCCACAACGAATACACTCTGTTGAACTGTTAGTGTCATCTTCGCTTGTACACGGGTTAACTTACACTTATACAGCCCGCACTGACGCCCGTATTCACCGCTTTTACGACTCTGAGTTAAGTAGCAAAAACCGGTCCAAACCCCTTGTTTTGGGAAAGGCCGTATTCACCGCTCAACTTGAGGGGGATCGGAGCCCTCCTTTGAAGCCCATGTTAAAATGACCTTTTTTATGTACCTTTTTCTCAGAATCTATTTGATAAGAGACATTCCTAAAGGAGGATTAAAGAGGTATTATACAATATTATTAAAATTTTTAATTGCATACAAACACGCCGCGAGCAAAAAATCTTAAAGACAAATAATCAAACCTATTAAAAGATATACAACTGAAAAATACCATTTAGTAAATAAAGCCTTACATTATACTAAGTTTAGTCATAGTTTTATATTTAGCTTACTATATTAATCACAAAGCACTATTTACGCTTTTGAAAGTATATAGATAAAAAGAAAAAAAATTGTTGATGCAAATGTTCATGTTTGTAACAATGGTCAATTCCGAAGTCAAAATGCGCATTACGTAATAATATTTAAGGCAAGTGTATGGTATGGCTTGCAACTTTTTGCACAGCACAAATGCTTTGATTAATCGAAAATATATACGTTTCAAAATTCAAATTATTATTTAGAATAACTTATTAAAATTTAAAAGAAATTTAAAGAGTGTTTGTATTTTCATTTCAGAGACCTGCGCTCAGAGAACGATAATTGTTTCAATGAAGCCCAGTGTGAAGCTCAGAACGGCTACAATTTCTGTACCTGTGTACCAGGCTGACTGGAGATCTTTGTCAAAATATAACTGCCTGTGAGACAGGGGGAACATATGAAAAATGCTCAAGTGGGGGAGGAACTTGCAAATTTTCCGGGGGCCAAGCTACTTGCGTTGTGAAACTGACAAGAAATTTGATACTAATAGTGGACAATGCAGAGGTACGCATTTAAAATATAATATTTATTGCAAAATGGTCTTTTGAGGATGATTTGAAACAAACCACTACAGTTGTTTGTTGCTTAACTACGATTTGAATCCCGAATGTGGGTAATTTATGGTTAGGGATGTAAAAGTAAAAAGTGCCAAACAGAGCACATAAATAAACCGACTGGCAAATTGTTCGTAATATATTTGTAATTTCTTTTGCTGTGGAAACTAATTTTATTAAATTCGTCATATGCCGGTCTCTTGCGTTAGGCGTCGAGTGGATTTGCTAGGATTCTGAATCCTTTTATGGTTAACTGTATTTCTATTTTCTGGTGGTTGGAGACATTTCGGAATGTTTTTGGACTTGCTCTAAACATGTTATGTCTCACACCATTTTGTAACTAATCGTTGCATAGCACTCTTGTATGGCACTTTGACACCTTTCAATTCATACTAAGCAAATATATACAGCATAAAAGCAAACTATTAGCCACTCTTTCCACGAATTTGTTTTAATATACGCTCCACAACGAATACACTCTGTTGAACTGTTAGTGTCATCTTCGCTTGTACACGGGTTAACTTACACTTATACAGCCCGCACTGACGCCCGTATTCACCGCTTTTACGACTCTGAGTTAAGTAGCAAAAACCGGTCCAAACCCCTTGTTTTGGGAAAGGCCGTATTCACCGCTCAACTTGAGGGGGATCGGAGCCCTCCTTTGAAGCCCATGTTAAAATGACCTTTTTTATGTACCTTTTCTCAGAATCTATTTGATAAGAGACATTCCTAAAGGAGGATTAAAGAGGTATTATACAATATTATTAAAATTTTTAATTGCATACAAACACGCCGCGAGCAAAAATCTTAAAGACAAATAATCAAACCTATTAAAAGATATACAACTGAAAAATACCATTTAGTAAATAAAGCCTTACATTATACTAAGTTTAGTCATAGTTTTATATTTAGCTTACTATATTAATCACAAAGCACTATTTACGCTTTTGAAAGTATATAGATAAAAAGAAAAAAAATTGTTGATGCAAATGTTCATGTTTGTAACAATGGTCAATTCCGAAGTCAAAATGCGCATTACGTAATAATATTTAAGGCAAGTGTATGGTATGGCTTGCAACTTTTTGCACAGCACAAATGCTTTGATTAATCGAAAATATATACGTTTCAAAATTCAAATTATTATTTAGAATAACTTATTAAAATTTAAAAGAAAATTTAAAGAGTGTTTGTATTTTCATTTCAGAGACCTGCGTCTCAGAGAACGATAATTGTTTCAATGAAGCCCAGTGTGAAGCTCAGAACGGCTACAATTTCTGTACCTGTGTACCAGGCTTGACTGGAGATCTTTGTCAAAATATAACTGCCTGTGAGACAGGGGAACATATGAAAAATGCTCAAGTGGGGGAGGAACTTGCAAATTTTCCGGGGGCCAAGCTACTTGCGTTTGTGAAACTGACAAGAAATTTGATACTAATAGTGGACAATGCAGAGGTACGCATTTAAAATATAATATTTATTGCAAAATGGTCTTTTGAGGATGATTTGAAACAAACCACTACAGTTGTTTGTTGCTTAACTACGATTTGAATCCCGAATGTGGGTAATTTATGGTTAGGGATGTAAAAGTAAAAAGTGCCAAACAGAGCACATAAATAAACCGACTGGCAAATTGTTCGTAATATATTTGTAATTTCTTTTGCTGTGGAAACTAATTTTATTAAATTCGTCATATGCCGGTCTCTTGCGTTAGGCGTCGAGTGGATTTGCTAGGATTCTGAATCCTTTTATGGTTAACTGTATTTCTATTTTCTGGTGGTTGGAGACATTTCGGAATGTTTTTGGACTTGCTCTAAACATGTTATGTCTCACACCATTTTGTAACTAATCGTTGCATAGCACTCTTGTATGGCACTTTGACACCTTTCAATTCATACTAAGCAAATATATACAGCATAAAAGCAAACTATTAGCCACTCTTTCCACGAATTTGTTTTAATATAACGCTCCACAACGAATACACTCTGTTGAACTGTTAATGTGATCTTCGTTTGTACACGGGTTAACTTACACTTATACAGCCCGCACTGACGCCCGTATTCACCGCTTTTACGACTCTGAGTTAAGTCGCAAAAACCGGTCCAAACCCCTATTTTTGGGAAAGGCCGTATTCACCGCTCAACTCGAGGAGGATCGGAGCCCTCCTTTGAAGCCCATGTTAAAATGACCTTTTTTATGTACCTTTTTCTCAGAATCTATTTGATAAGAGGCATTCTTAAAAATTTTGTTTAGTTTTTAAATTATAAATTTTTAAGTGAAACTACATATTTTTGACCTAAAAAAACATCATTATTATTAAAAATAAAAAAAAGGATGATCGTTATATTTAAATCCCTCCATCGAATTTTCGAAACCAACTCCTTAAATACGTACAAAAAATTTCAGGTTGATAGTTACAGTAGATTCTGAGAAAAAGGTGCACGCACATTGAAAAAGTAAGTTTTGAAATATACGCGTTCAAGGTACCATTAAAGGTACCGATTTGGTATCAATATTTAGTACTAAGCATTTTGTTTTAGTTCGCATGTATTCCTCAAGCCAAGTGGTTCCTGGACATGAACCACACTGTCATTGTTAATTATAAAATAAAGTTTGAGACAAGATTATTGCTTTATTTATTTACTTTAAAGTATTTTTACTGTAATATGTGAACATTCAAAAAGGACATCCCAGTCCTTTTCTTTTAACGTGCAGTTCTTTTTTTCCCACGAAAACATTCAATCACCTCAAATCTTTTACACACATTTTTTTATGATTTTCTATTACTGCAATTTATGTGTTTTAAAAAATATGTATTTTAATTTTCAAATCAAAAACCCATTTTTAAAGATTCGGTTGATTAAAAAATAAAGATTGTAAATATACTCAAGAAGAAAAAAATAAACGAAAAAAGATAACAAATATTAACGACGAATTAATATCAAGTATTATAAAAATATAGCAAACATGAGATTTGCAATAATTTTGGTACGCTGAAATCGTAACGCGTGAAAACATTTCAATAACCAAAACAAATAAGAAAACCATGCGGGACAACTAGCCACGTGTTAATTTTCAACCAATCATGATCACCTCTTTCACTAACCCCCGTGTCTGTACACTCGGTGTTCAAAATGCGTGGTAATTAGCTATTTTTTAAACGAGGGTGAACGAGTTAATCCGGGGGTGTATCAATTCGTGAGTTAACTACAAGCTCTCGGCGGTGAATACGGGCGTTAGACTTGAATTCGTCAACTTTCAAAGTGCAGCTCTAGTGCGAGGTAAATCCATTACAACCAAACAGAAACAGGTTTGCTAAGTGAAGCCGTTGAACGCTTGAAAAAGTGATGAATTCGACATAGAAATAGTCAGACGACTTCATTTATTTTTTTTCCCAAGCAGCTCCACTGCATTCGTAACTCCATGCCGCACCATTTTTATTTGAGTCGCAATATACATAAAGTTTTTAAAAGTTAATGACTAACGCGCTCGGAAGTATGTTAAAGAATAATTATGACACTAATCATGTGTTCTTAGACAGTCTTTTTCACTCAAATGAGAACGCCCGTTAAAATGGCAAATATTATTATATTCACTTATTTTTACTATTTAGAATCATATAATTTTCAGGTAATTTAAATTCAATCATATAATTTTAGTAATTATATTCCATATCATTATAAAAAGTACGTTAGTATTTTGGGTAAGTTGAATGATATTCAATACAAATTCAATTTTGGCCGTGTAAAGAATGTGATATACATGTGTGGGTTCCTTTTAAAAGATGATTGCTTCTAAGATCGAACTCGTTGTCTTGGTTTTGAGAGTGTAACCCAAATTATAAACTATAGATGCCAACTGTTTGGAGTCTACGAGACTCTCTGAGGAAGTTAACGGTTAAAAAAAACTCAAGAGTTTTGTTACAAACCTGCCAAAAATAGTTTTTTAGTTGTCCGATAGTGAAAAACTAAATGAAATTTGGATATAGTCATGTGTGTTTAAATACAAATGTTTGTATCCAAAGTAGAGGGTATTACACAATATTATTAAACATTTTAATTGCATACAAAAACGTCTTAAAAAAAAATCTTGAAGAATGTAATCATATCCATTAAAAGATATACAACTGAAAATGACTTTTAGTAAATAAAGCCTTATCTTATACTAAGTTTAGTAATTCTTTTATATTTAGCTTACTATATTAATCACAAAGCACTATTTACGCTTTTGAAAATATATAAATAAAAAGAAAAAATGTTGTTGATGCAAATGTTCATGTTTGTAACAGTGGTCAATTCTGAAGTCGAAATGCGCATTACGTGATAATATTTAAGGAAAGTGTATGATATGGCTTGCATTTTTTTGCACAGCACAATAGTTAATCGAAAATATATACGTTTCAAAATTATTATTTATAAAAACTTATTGAAATTAAAGAGAAAATTTAAAGAGTGTTTGTATTTTCATTTCAGAGACCTGCGACTCAGAGAACAATAATTGTTTCAATGAAGCCCAGTGTGAAGCTCAGAACGGCTACAATTTCTGTACCTGTGTACCAGGCCTGACTGGAGATCTTTGTCAAAATATAACTGCCTGTGAGACAGGGGGAACATATGAAAAATGCTCAAGTGGGGGAGGAACTTGCACATTTTCCGGAGGCCAAGCTAATTGCGCATGTGAAACTGATAAGCAATTTGATACTAACAGTAGACAATGTAGAGGTACGCATTTAAAATATAATATTTATTACAAAATAGTCTTTTGAGGATGATTTGAAACAAACCACCGCAGCTATTTGTTGCTTAAATACGATTTGAATCCCGATAATTTATGGTTAGGTATGTAAAAGTAAAAAGTGCCAATCAGAGCACATAAATAAACCGACTGACAGATTGTTCGTAATATATCTTCTTAATTTTTTTTTGCTGTCTGAACTAATTTTATTAAATTCGGACACTGCAAAGAAATTTTTGTAAAAGAGTACAAAAAATAAAAAAAAATTTAAAAATATACGAGGAAAAGTATTTAGATAAAAATAGATAAATTGACAATTTCATTGAATTCCTTCATTTTATTACACATTATGCTTTTTAATCATGCTGTTCTTTCTATGCCAATCGATGATTCCAAGATGTTAAAGTTCTTTTACTTGACTCTTTCATGTTATTCTGAGCCAGCATCTTTTTCTATAGCTCCTACTCTATTTGTTAAACTGTTTCTATTCTATTCTTTTGATATGCTCTAACCATTGGATTCTATTTCTATGTAACAAGTCTACAAGCTTTAAGTCTGTAGAATTCTTAAACATCATGATTAGTTTTAAGGTTTCATACTCCATAAAAAACCCCTTTTCTTTCATACCTATTTAATAACTTTGTGTAATTATTCCTCAAAACCCGTGTCTCTGATCAACACTTCTAGTTTAATCATCATTTTATAATTTTTTTTGTTTACAAATAAAGACAATTAACAGTTATTTAAGCAACTAGTGCCGAAAATAATACTTTAATAAGCGAGTGGCTTTTATTTCACGAGACCGTAGATCGAGTGAAATAATGACAAGAGCTTAATAAAGTATTATTTGGCACGTGCTTGCTTACAATATTTTTTATAATAACGTGCAAAAAAGAATTTCTACCAATGAGTGATTTTCATGGCATCATTTAGTTTCCATGGCGATATTCGAAAATGCAAAGTAGTAAAAGAAAAGTTGTAAAATAGAAATGAGTGAAATAGTTATGAAAATCAAAATAATGTTCAGGTTTCCTTAGAAGGAATGCTTCCAGGACTGCCTCTAAATGTAAATATTAATAACTACACCGGATCAAATGTTACTATAAATATGCATGTTAAATAAAAGTATTGTTTGGCGTGAAATTTGTTCGTACTTTTGTCTTATTTAAATTCCTTTAATAATTTCTATAGTACTTGTAGTTTCCATGGAGATATTAGAAAATGCAAAAGTAATGAACCAATAGAAATAAGTGAATTTCATTACATCATTTAGTTTCCATGGAGATATTCATGACATCATTTTTTTTCTACCAATCAGATACTCTTATTTACTTTACCGCGCTTGTGCCGAAAGTACTACTTTCGGCACTGTCTGTGACGTAAGCACGTAAAGTGTCATTTTCGCAACGATTTATGAATGAATATGATATAAAAAGGTGAACTTTTTTGCACGTTGTTATAAAAAGATAATTACTCCCACATTTTTAAATTCATCTTCAGTTTTATGTAGTAACTTTGCACAAAATTTATAGAACAATTTTACACAACAAAAAAGTTAACTCCTACTTTACTAGCCAGAAGCGTGGATGCGACGTATTTACTAGTTTTTCGAAATTAAATTTGATTTGTAAACGAAACCAAAACCATAATGTAAAGCACGTGTTAAACTCCTGAACTCAAAAATGCTGTGTGAACTATTTTAGAGGACAGTCTGGTCAATTTAAGTACTGTGTGTGATGACCTAATGTCTTAGTATAATGGAGAAACTCAACGTTCCAGAGTTAATCTTCAGTTTTATGTAGTAACTTTGCACCAAATTTATAGAAAAACTTTACACAATAAAAATTTTAACTCCTACTTTGCGGTGTAGCGTTACTCCATAAGTT